>OX291544.1:17975020-18302520 GCA_946406115.1 Apoda limacodes
TTTTAGAACAAATTTGGTTAGCATAAAATGGTTATAGTGAGCCCAACCTTAAAAGATAGACATATGCTGCCGCGGACTTTTAAAGGGGAACATTCCTATCATACATGAGTTTTGCAAATCTTTAACCGTTTACGCAGCGCACGTAGCGGAAACTGTCAAAAGTAAAAAACTCCCGATTTTGAAACATTCTTTATTATTGCTTCGCTCCTATTGGTCTTAGCGTAATGATATATAGCCTATAGACTTCCTCGACAAATTGGCTATCTAACACTGAAAGAATTTTTCAAATCAGACCAATAGTTTCTAAGATTAGCGCGTTCAAACAAACAAACTCTTCAGCTTTATATATTAGTATAGATTATAACTTTACTTATCTCTAATAGGGAAGGCTTAAACCTATTCAATGTTTTGTACAGTTATATTAACTACATAAAAGTATTTAATTATAATGTTAAAAAAGGCATAATTGTCATAATTAATGATGAATAATAATTTGATAAACATGAAGATGAGAGTAAATATGTAATTAGCACTGACGACGTATTGGCATATTATGTGGAAGGTATTCCTTTTGGGAATGTATGTTAATTACTAGAACATGTAGCGTAGTGTTTATTACACGTAGATCTTGCCTGTGTCCTGTAGTGCTATTACCTATAATCTCAAGGGGTAAATAGCATCTTACTAGCGCCACTTTCAAATTTTCGCTAAAAAAACGAATTTTGGAAATCCAAATGTTGAAAATAGAAAAAGTGGCCGTTTTTAGCAAAAATGCCTACTACAACTTACTCACAGATATATTCTACAAACAATACTAAACATTGTAAACATAGCTTATGACTAGTTTTATATTTTCAATATTTCGATTCGCGAAGTTCGCTTTCTTCGAAGATAATGTTTAGTTAGCTGCAGACGTCGAGCACACGATGAATAGAATTATTGAAATTAAGTTCAAACGCTTCCCACACTTTTTGACTTCACCAGCTATGCCTCGCTGTTTCTTTCTCGGAAAATTTATTCTTGAGGGAACTTAAATCGAAACAAAACGTGTTCTATGTCACTGTTAAGCGCATTTCTTTATTGACATGTGACTTCCTTAAGCTTGCTTAATACAATCATAAGTTTGGAGATAATTTATTATATAAAACCAATCCAAAAACAGTTTTTATCGACACATAGCTGTCAAAATAAGAAACAATTTTTTTTGGCTGTCAGAATAGGTATAAATTAAGTTTCCTTTCATATTTAAGAAGATAATTATATATGATGTTATTATATATTAATATAAGGTATTATACCTTATTATAACAAAAGTTTTGGCAAGATTCAGCGCAGTGTTACTTTCGTTCTCATTCTTTGGTTTTTATGACCACGAACATAGTCTTTCATTTATCAACTCGGAGATAAAAAGTTGGATTAAGCTTGTGGCTGATGTCTAGTTAATTAACCGACAGTAAAACATTAATCTTCTGACTATAGAATAAAACAAAAAGTCTGTGGTTTAGTTTTTGTCTTTGAACTTTGCATCCTCAACCATTATAAGGCACATTTGTCAATTAACACTTGGCTTATACCTTAATTATACTTTATTTACATGAAAAGATCTCTAGAAGCTATGTTAAATTAAAAAAAATATATTTAAATATAAAGGTAAAAAATAAACGGCCAAGTGCGAATAGTCACGTTTTTTGTATGGGAGCCCCCCTTCATATTTGTTTTAAATTTAATTTTTGTTTAAAAGTACATATATAACTAAATATTCTTTAAATATTACAAGCGTCTACCTGCTGCCGTTATCAATATCGAGCAAAATAGAGTAAAAAAATTACGTTCGTTGTATGGTAGATTATTATTTTATTCTGTTTTCCAGTATTTGTTGTTATAGCTGCAACAGAAATACATCATCTGTAAAAATTTCAACTCTCTAACTATCACGGTTCATAAGATACAGCTTGGTGACAGACGGACGGACAGACAGCGGAGTCTTAGTAATAGAGGCCCGTTTTTTACCCTTCGGGACCCTAAAATGGGCTGCCCAATAGTAGGTCAACAGTATTGCTATTCACCGTGGAGTGTCGTAGCTACATTAGTTACTAATTTATAGCAATAAAGAGTATGTTATAACATATTGGCAGTAACTTGGTAATGTTTTTGTACCATTTTGTTTATTTTTTTATGAACATATAAAGTTCTTACTAAAACGGCAAGCAATTAGTAGTAATTCACTAGAATTGATACTTAGCAATTTACAACTAGTAGGTCGATTCGAACAGAAAGTTTGATAGTTAATAAGTTGCTATATATAACAGGTATAATTAGGAATGTAGATAAAAAATATACGTATAAAAGTAGATAATTATCTAAATAAAGAAAGAATGTCTTTTGCTTGAATGACAGGTTATAACAAAACAGAGTATTTTGTTACTGATGCACCGGCGAGGTGCTCTAGAGAGAGAGATTCAGGTAGAGTGGGTACAGAAGAAAGTAACGAAAATTAGTTTTCAAGGTCGAGGAAAGTTGTAATGTTCCTATACTTGTTCAAAGTTATATTAACATTATTTAATAGTTAGTAGTAGCTTAATCACATAAGGGGATTCGTAACCCTTAACACAAAGAAATTAGAACTATCTTGTTTACAATATTAAAAACTACCTATCTATACAGAAAGAGAAAACACCGTAAGC
Source organism: Apoda limacodes (assembly GCA_946406115.1). Lineage (NCBI taxonomy): Eukaryota > Metazoa > Arthropoda > Insecta > Lepidoptera > Limacodidae > Apoda > Apoda limacodes. Next base: position 17,977,705 of record OX291544.1, read on the forward strand.
CTACCTACACAGATTTCTAGGTACAAGGTTTGCATATATATATTAGGACAGAAAGTACAATTAAGTTCTTCGGTCTAAAAGCCGATCCCTGATGTCTTCCACGACGTCCGCATCCAGTAAGTATCCGCCGCCAGAGTATAGGTTTACGCGGACGGGACTGATTTTATGTGACTGTCCTTAACGTGTGGTGAGTACTGTTAGTCCAGGGCCTTAATGAGCAGGCACAATGCTATGCCGCACCTGGCTGGCACGATGCTATGCTGCACGTGGCTAATGCTCGCCCCGTAGTTAAGGTGAGCAGCGTTGCTCAGGCCGTGGGTAAGCTGATGCTCGCCCCGAAGGTTAGGTGAGCAGTGTTGCTCAGGCCGAGACTCTGCTGATGTTCAGGCCGAGGTTCTGGAATATAGATCAACTCTCAGATTCCTCCTCAGTGCGGACGTCCCTCGAGAGAGGACGCGCAACGGCCCAGAGAGCGATTGAGAAGGGCAACCCTCTCCAATGTAGTATTAACGGCGACGAGCCGTAGGGTAAAGATAAATAAACCGTTATACTGTGAGTAAAGAAAGTACGTTTATTAGTTACTTACCTAAGCTTCACTTATACACAACACAACGTAAAATAAATAAGAATACCTAACCGGTTTTATATTATCACAGAAATTAGGCAACTGTGTTGCAGTTTACGAGCTTTGACTAGTAGTAGAATAATCAGTTTAATAGTATTAAAGATACTTCAGAGGAGAAATTATTCACTCCACGCAAGGAGAGAAATTGCAGAAGTGTGGCATGACATAACATGTCTTACCTAAAAACGATTCTATGGTATATAAATTTGAAACCACGTATGTATACATAGAACTAGGAATGGATGTCTGGAAACATCCATAGTTTCTTGCATCCTCCGGCCGTTTACCGGAGACGGACAACCTGAAACGGTTATTCCGTTTTAAGGTAGGTACTATAAGATATAAGATAGAATGCGTAATTACGGAGTTCGTGTGCAAAGTTTGTAGCTTAAATATTGCATCTGAAGGATTGAAAAAAATGTATGGTATAAAGCTATCTGGTGGTATAAAAAATCTTTATTAAAGACTATTGTTTCACCACTTGTTGCAATTTCTAAAGCGTGTATAGCATTGTTATAAAAATGAGTTAAATCAATAGATTTTGTTACTAACTTAGTGCATTAACTATAACTTTGAGCAAACAGGCAAAAAAATTACTATTAAACTATATATTTTTTTTCATACAAAATTTGAAGCTTATCAAGACGTTATTATGGTATAAATGTCTAAGAAGGTCTCATAGTGATTTAGATGGGATCGTGTAATTATTTCTTTTAGTACCTAAATTCGAATGCACATCGTTAATATTACAGAAATTAGCTTTTTGGCCTATATCGCTCGCTTTAAGCTTCGTTTGTGATGTTCATGATTGATAGCTATATAAGTTATATGTATGTATGGTGTATATTTGCAAAGCATCACGGTTTGAAGTCCTAAAAGGGGGTAACCAGTAGTTGGATATGCACCCACATCACAAAGTAGGGTGCAACCTCTTATTACCAAACCACCATGCTTGGCAGTCGATAACCCCATTCGCCGCAACGCTGTTTTTGATTAGTAAAGTAGCTTTATATATGTCCAATTAGTCTTAAGTCGTAAGCTATAAAGTACAAAGCTGTCAAAAGAAAGACCAAGAAAAGTAATTGAACTTTAATTAAAAAAAACGTAATAAGAAAAAAAAATAACCCTTAGCTAATTCTTGATACAATATAGGTTACTAGCTGATCCGGCGAATGTTGTTTCGCTATTGTCTCTGTCCTTTATGAAATAATAAATAGCATATATTGATCTTGAATAATATACCTTTTATATAGAGAAATATTTTTTCATATAGGTGCAGTAGTTCCGGGAACGACCCTCTACGTATTAACAAACTTACGAAATACGCGCTCTCACTCTCTCTTCATAATATCAGTAGATGCGTCATGATTGGATAACTAAAAACTAACAAGGTAATAATAACTCGTGTTTTGGTTACTTAAAAATAACCAAATTTTAAAATGTCTATGTCTTACTACACATTGCGGCAGTTATTTCAAATTGGAATATAATGTTGCCAGCCCGTGATAAATTAATTCAGCACTTGCCAACTCCCTCGTCTTCGGTTTCTTGAGCGGGGATAAAGTAATTAATATTGTTGAAGCCAGTAGAATATCTAATAAAATAAATTTTGGGTAATATTTGGCTTTCATCTCGGCTATCTACTTCAGTGGAGTTGATTTGGTTAGTATAGACTGATGAATTTCATAGCTTTGTGAAATTTTTAAAAATTAGAGCTGCGTTATATATATCATACATACCTACATAGCAGATGAAAATCTAGACACGAATACAAAATCAAATCTTTTCGGGTTTTTTAACATTTTTATTAGTTATTCAAGACAACAATGTACCCTGATTTAACAAAATGGAATATCCTCTATATTCTTGAACGAAGAATTGTAGTTTATCACAAATATACAAAAATACAAAAGCTGGTAAAGCACATAGAAAAAAGGGCAAATTCAAAAGAATTCGAAACAAATAAGGGGTAGTTAAGAAAATAAATCTTAAATATTACATCAAGTTTCAAATTTTCTCGTCACAGATCTAATTATTTTGTAAGACAGCTAAATTATTTTTTAAACAAAATAAAAACAGTGAAAAAGTCGTTATAGTAGTAGATAAGGAAATTATTACGAACATACATACGGGGAAACAAAGTACCTTGCTTATTTTATATTTTGTTGATAATACAATACTTTTTTAATATACAAAATGGCCAAATAAGAATAGTTTAAATGCCGCGCTGCCACGGTAAACTACAGAAATCGGAACTGCAATGTATATTAATAGCAACCTTTTGTGTAAATGCGGCGTGCAAATTAATATTTCGAGTTTCGACATGCCCTAGGGCAACCCCGATATGAGCATAGTTTCTATTTTACCAGAAAAGTAGGTTGGCTGAAAAATCATTTTTTCATATTTTAAGGCAACGCAGCGCCGTCTAGTAAGATGTTGTTGAAGTTTATAGGTAATTGCTGTGACACTACATCGATAGATATATACAATTAGATAGCGTCAATTCTAGCCTCATAGCATTTTGTTTCAGAATTGTCCATGCACTTTTGCATGCAATCATACATAGCAGATGAAAATCCTTGGGTTGCGTTGTAAGAACTCCGAACCCATAATAATTATTTTAGAAAATTATGTCTGTAATTTTAGGGGTTTTACTGTAGGGCTGCCATCTCTAAAACCTGCCGCCTAGGACCGAATGGGTAAAAACCCCGGATTTTGAAGCCTTCACCCCGGACATTTGAATATTTTTTTATTCACTTTTAGCTGTGTTAAAAAACTACATTTTACTTCCTGCTTGATTGAAAAAAACATGGATTTTAAGGCTTTTTTCGGATAAAATTGGGTGTTTTATGTACTCGTTATAGCGAGGTGTTTGTGAGTAATATAATATTTTTTTTTAAATCATTTATAACTGAGGAACTAAGGAACTGATTTTTTTTCTTTTATTAATTATTAGTCGTACATGTTATTTTCTTTATATTGCCATCAAACAAAATACAATTTGCTGGTGAAACAGTTCATAGATCTATTCAACAAAATTAAATCAGTCTTTCGTTTTTATATGATTAATACTTTAAAATGTTTTAGTAATACTTAAAGTAATAAAACAAAACGTCTTTAAAAACTATGTAACAAAGTTAACTAAATTTAATCAAATTCAACAAAACAACGTCTTAACTAAAGAAACTTGTAGCTGTATTACAGTCTTTTAAAAAAGTCAAATAGTATTTTACCAAAAACAGTATTTTAAAACCACTAATAGATATCTCACTTTTTACTTAATAATAATTTTTTCTTCCTTTAAGTAAATACTAATAATAATAAATAGTAGATTATACAACACAAGAGATTTACTTCGAGGGACTAAGTTGGATTTCGAGAGCAGCGAGGGATTCTAAAGTAGAATACTGTGCGGAGCGATACTTGTTTTTGTACTCTAATTTTTACTATTGACTGCGAGAAAATAAAAAGTGCTAAATTTTACTTACTTTTCAGTTACTATATTAATATTTATCACATTTTGGTATATATTCGGGAATCATTACCGAGTGATAAGAGAACAATAACATAAACCAACCACGATAACAATTAAAACAATTAAACAATTATTTAGGTTCAAAAGAAAAAAACCAACTAGAATTGGCAGGGTATGTTTTTTTTAATTGTAGGTAAAGCTCTATGAAATAGCTCCATTTAGCCAGCCAGTAGGTTCGTACAATTCGTGCTTATTCCACATTCAAAATGTTTTTATTAACTCTGTGAGTAAAAATGAGTTTTATTCACTGTTATCGATGAATGCCCTTTTTCGAGTGGCAATGGTAAGAAACATTTTTCTTAATAATTATAATAACAAACTAGTTATATTTATCGGTCTAGTTTAATCGCCTTCAGAACTTCTTTTTATTAAATAAAAAGTTATAAAACTCGGTGCAATCTTTATAGTCTCTGAAATTGAATTTAATTTTAAGTAGTGACGAGACTGTTTAAAAATTTAATGAATTCCTTTCTTTTATCCACTTCTGGGTCAATGCGCATTATTGGCAAAGATGCAAAAAAAAGAGCTATTTTCAGTAATTCTGTATATAATATTTGGGCATTTAGTGTTCTAAAGAATCGCAACCATAGTTGATTTGTATTTAGAAGTTTATCTTCTTCGCTGAGATTTCGACAAAAAGATTTTAAACCCACTCATCTATCAATTTTGAGTCGTCAAAATTATGTTCTTCTCTTTAAAAAAAAAACAATAGTGACTTCGATGACAGCCCATAGAGTATTTTCATATAAACTCGGCAAATACATCCAGTTAAATTTATCAAATTGTTTTAAAGGCTACAACCAACCTTCAATGTACGTTTTCATTTTAAAAGAACAGATTTTGAACTCTTGAATGCTGCTAAGACTTAAGGGCATAAAGCTAAAGGCGCACTTTTTATAATGCAGTCGGCCATCACTTGTCCTTTAATTCCTTGGATTGTACTTGCGCCTGCAATCGCGAAATATTCTCGGGGTCAGATACCACAAAAAACTGTCATTTAGGTAATCTTACTAAAACTACAGTAGTAGCTACAGGAGTAGTAGTAGTAGTAGTAGAGAGGCTTAAAGCCTTTTGTCGATTGCCGAACTTACAAACGATTTACAAAACATACCATTTATGAGCGCGGCTACTGATGCCAGCAACCATGGAAACACAAATTATTTCCTTTGGTAATTCAATATTTAAACAGCAGTTAAAACCCCGCCAAAACGCTCCCCGGACGCCCTCCAAACTAGGACAAATCCGGGGAAACCAGGACGGATGGCAGCCCTATCTGTAGGAGAACAAGGGGAATGAACATATTTTTAGCTAAATCATTGACTGACTCTGTAGTCAGTTCATTCAAATGATAGCCCACTCAGTATGACAATTTTAATTTTTTTATTGGTCAGTTATTGACAAGGATCATCAAGATTTATGATTTGGCAAAATTTCTAAACTACATTTTCTAACTTAAATAACTCCAGTCCCTACATATGATCCGATTCTCTTAAAAAAAATATGGGACTAACTCGGGGTCAAGCTCAAAATAATTCAAATCGGTTTATTTGTTGCCGAAAAATCGGTGAACATACACAGAAAAAACATACGTGTCGAACATAAAACCACCTCCTTGTTTGAAGTCGGTTAAAATAAAGATATTTTTTAATAAATTTTGTAAATTCATGTAGCCAATGATATAACAGCAATCTATCCTGGGAATTGAGATTTAAGGGGAGGAACGTAACAACGCAAAACTTTGAAGTCATACGTTATTTATTACCGGAGTATTACTGGAGCACAGTGCTACCTTCCCGTTACAACAGCACTCTAGTGGCTTGCTAACTACTATCTCAGAGATTTGTGTGATTTATGTTTTTGGAACTTTTAGAAGGAAATTATATTTTACACTAGCTTTTCCCGTAGCGTTATCTGCTTATAGTTTTGAATGCGAGTAAGTTCCTAATATTATCACAGAATACTTAAATTTCAACATACAAGAATAATTAAATAACAGTTAATTGCTTTTGCGTATTAAAATGGTATTTATTAGTAAAAAAAATACTTTTATACTACCCATCATCATACATGTTACGGACGGACAGCAATAGTGACGTTGTACCGTCGACATGCACGCGAAATATGAATTTTGAAAAACGAGGGTGATTTGGGCCATACACACACACGCACACGGGCCCATTGCGGATTGTGGACTTCACATACGTCTTTTAATTTTTTTTGACGTATGCAGGTTTCCTCACGATGTTTTTTTTCATCGAGAAAGTGGTGTGAATAATCAATGTACTTGAGAAATTAAGAATAAGACTCATTTGTACACGCCGGGTCTCGAGCCTCCGCCACTTAGGACGCAAAGTGAAATCTAAACCTCTCGGCCACTACCATACTAGTATTATAAATGCGAAATTAACTCTGTCTGTTACCTCTTCCCGCTTAAACCGCTGAATCGATTAAGATGAAATTTGGTATGGAGAAAGTTTTAGTCACAGGATATAACCTAGGGTACTTTTAATCCTGAAAAATTCAATACTTCTCGCGGGAATAACTATATCCGAGCTTAAACAAACTATAGCTTGCTTATAGCAAACTTCATTAGTATAATTAAGAAGTGGACGTAAGAATCCCACGCCAATAACCTAATTAGGGCAGTTGGAGCCGCTGGCAAAATTTAATAATTACCAGCTATCTATATCAATATTATAAATGCGAAATTTAAATGTTGGGTTGTTTTGTTACTCAATCACGCTTCAATTATTAGATAGATCGGGATGAAGCTTGGCACACATAATATATAGGCTAGGTTCTGGAATAGGACATATGCTATTTTTCATTCTGAAAAGTTCCCGCGGGAATAACTACAACGTTTGTTACTCAATCGTAAAAAAGATAGTTGAAAAAACGGTGAAGGACAAAGGCTACTTTTTATTCCGGACAATTGAAAATTTCCCTCGGAAGTAACTATAGCCGAATAACTGAAACGAACCATAGCTGCAGCTAAAGCATGCTATAGCAAACTTCTTTAGTATAATCAAGTAGTTGCCCGTAAGAATCTCACGCCGATAACCAAATTTAGGGCGGGCGGAGCCGCTGGCAAAAGCTTGTAAACCTATATACGTGTTCTAATTTTGAACAGCTTCATTTAAATATATCATTCTATAAACAATACTAAACGTTTTTAAAATAGTTAGGTATATTTTTGTAGTTTACTATGCATGAAGAGCACCTCAATTAAAAATATCCAGTGGTGGCGCTGGTGGACAGTATCCCCTCAATTGATATGCAAAAGCATAATTCATAAGGATAATAAGCAGATATTATTTGTCGTTTAAGGACGTAAAGTATTGGTATTTTAATCTACAGGTTTCACCTATACGGGAAAGTTAAAGAAGTGGTTTTGAAACTCCTTACTGGTTATTATCTTACAATCAAATTGAATTATTAACACAACCATAAATACAGTTGATATTTACTCTTTACAGGGTAAAAAAAACTTTGCAGTGAAATAATTATCAATAAAGAGTAAAAGAGAATGGAACCTAGTCTAAATTACTAACTTAAAACGAGTTCTAAAACGTCACAAAAATTGCCTTTGCATAAATCCGTAAGCTAAATTTTCTTTTTAAAATGATTAAAGAAAAACAAACGTCTGAAAAAATCTGAATATTCATCGTAGAAAGGTAAAATTTCACAAAGAGGTAAAATAATAAATCTTTTAGAGTCAGTACTACGAATTCACACACTTACGTACGAATTTGGATACTGCAACGTGTAGTAATGTCAAATTCAATAAGCAGATACACTTATACTTTGTTTTCTACGAAAAAAAAACAAACAAATTTATTGCAAAGTTGCCATATAAGTTTCTTATAAATTCTAGTTATACTATAATTTGTCTGGAAAAAATCGCTCAGTTAGCGATATTACCACCATATTTCTTTCTTTACTATGTAAATTTGACGAACATTTGGAGATATAGTTGTGCAATAAAGAGTATTTGTATTGTATGCACGGTTATGATTACACTCCAATGCTTCCATAGATGCGAAAGCCTGTGATTTGTGGTAAAGATATTTGTATGTAATAAATTGATTTTCTGATACTTACTCGTATTAAAGTTGATTTTTAAGCTCAGGGATCTTAACATTAACACGCTCTTTATGTCTCTACTTTCCGGGTTTCTTTCTCCCTTATCATCCCATATAATTTTTATGTTTCTGTACCTACTGTAGACAGAACCGTGAATGTTTTTAAAATTAAAAGCTTTTGTAAATAACATCCCTGACATACAGACAGACAGACAGACAGACAGACACTAAAGTCTCACCAATTTGACTCCGCTTTACCATTTTGATACGCAACCCAAAAAATAATATAAATACCTATTGTTTAAATTATTATTACAGCAAAAACTTCGATATAATATATTGCATATGCAAAAAATACCTATATATTAACAAGAGTCCTTAAAGAATCGTAACAAAACTAGATGTAATCTTTTACAAGGGCTTGCTATCTGCTTCTGACTTCGTGAGACATTAAACCAGTGAGCGTGCATCTGACAAGGGCTTTCTTTATGCTCTGATTATTTTTAAGGATTTGAACAAAAGGTTTTGTCACTGCTCTATTGCATCTAATCGTCTGTTAGACGTTTCAATCTTTAAAATAAAAGATAAGTACTTTTTTTTAACTATTATTTATTTATTTATAACGTCTTAAGTTGGCAAAATATATTTCTCTAATATTATAAATGCGATAATGTTTGTTACTCAATCACGCTTCAACGACTCATTGGGTAACGGATCACAGATCGGGATGAAACTTGGCACACATATAGGTCAAGTCCTGGAACAGGACAGAGGCTATTTTTTTTTCTTGGAGAATTTAAAAGTTTTTATGGGAGTAACTATGACCGAAGAAGAAGAATCCCACGCCGATAACCAAATTTAGGGCGGGCGAAACCACGAGCAAAAGCTAGTGTTACACACGGAACAGTTGTTACATAAAACATAATAAAACCTTATTGGAAAACATATCTAAAGTTGCTTTTTTACCTAATCTGTTTACGTATAAAAGTACAGCTAAATAATACCGTACAAAAAACTAAAGCGTAGTAAAATTAATATTATATTATTTATAAATTAAACTAAAAAAATTAAAACTAAGTATAAATAAAGAAGTATAAATTTTGTCTTAAACTTGAGTTAATACTTATAATAGATTATCCAAAAATAAATTACTGAGAGAAACAATAAGGTGGCAAGTCACGGTCCATAGAGCCTTCACCGTTATCTTAGACAAGGCCATTTATCATCGTTTCATGGTCTTCACGTGTGCGTGTTTTTATTTGGACTATAACTTTGGAAATGAAACATTTTTTTTTTTTTTTTTTGTGTTAGCTTATATACATATAACGTTATAAATGGATAGTTATTTCTTCGTTAAAAATAAATATGAAGACGGTTTTGTAACAAATATGTATAAAACATAGCCACTTGACTTGACTTTATAATTGACTCCGCTTTAAAAATTACTTCAACTTCTCTGCGTTTATCTTGATATCAAAGATTTTTTGCTGAGACATGAGCGTCATAGTAGATCCGCCTATGTATTTTAGAAATTAAGAAAAAGACTCATTGGTACACGCTGGGCTTGAACCTGAGCCACTCAGAACACAAGGTGAAATTGAAACCCCTGGGCCCCCACCAACTTCATCTCAGAGTAATTAGAACTTAAATAGTCGCAGTCGTAGAAGTTTTGGAGAAAAAGAGACGCTTCGCGCTAGTTTAATATTTTCGAAAAGCGTATTAGTTCGATTGTGGGTGATACCTTACATATGGTAACCTATCGATGTTTCGAATTATTTTTATCCGAATATCATTTGTCCGAAAACGGTTCACAGAATTTTTGTCATCCAGATCTTTTGTTTTACACAAAATTTACAATGCCACATATTGATTTAACCATTAGCCAGAAATTTTATAACCAAAATTTGGTTACAATATCTAATTTTAACATTTGACAACTTCATTATTTACCATCTTATCATTAACTCGATGTTACGACAAGTCGAAGTAACGTTGTCCACATTTTTTGTTTTCCGTTCTACCCCCAAAGGTTAACCTTTATGTATGTTTTTTTTGATTAATTTAGGGATTCGGAAGACATTCGAGAACGCACCGATGACACTAGAAACGAGATTTATAGGTTAGGTAAGTTACCTAACCTATAAATCTCACCGTTGCTGCTTACAAAACGAGCAGACGCCGTTAGGTTAGAAGGTTAAGGCAGGAGCAAAGCGAAGCATGCTCCTGCCTCAGCCTTCGTGGTTATTTTTTTTATTTCTACCGAGTAATCTGGTAAGGGCACCCCAACACGGTCGTGTTAGGTTAGAAGGTTAAGGGAGTTATATATATAAATTATCTGGCAAACATTCATTCGGAAAATCAATGAGTTGGATTTTGATTTAATAACAAAATAAAAAAAAAAGTTAAGAATTCTGGAAAATGAGAATATAGTAAACGAAACTTCGGACAAACAATAATATAGGAAATAAAAAAAAAACATTTCGTTTTAAGGTTTTTAATGTTCGGAATTGAATTTTTCTAGGTTATGGTAGGTAACCAGATACACAAACACGTGGACACTCATAGAAAGAGATCAATTTAAAAATGATCGAAATTGATTTCCTAGGTCTTATAAATCGTAAAGAAAACACAAATTAAGTACCTACTTTCGAGTTTCGGACACATTTAACTTTTCATCAAAAATTTTACTGTCGGAAAAAACTATACAAATGTGTCACCATTTTAATTATTTTCGAATAAACAATCATCTTTTTGTATATAATGTATTACAGTCAGGCCAAAAACCGACAGTGGGACACTCAGTTGAAACAAAATTCTTTGTGATAGATACATATGTAGTGCACTAGCCTTTACCTGCTTTCTAGGAATTAGTTAAGTTCGAATCATTTGAATAAAAATATGTTTTCACCTCACCAGCACGAAAAGGATAGTTTTGCTGGCCAAATTCAGTCAGCAAAATCGAATTTTGCTGACTAGTCAGGCAAAGTAATTCACTGTTCGAACATTGACTTTTAGAATTAACCGAAAAAAAAACAATATAGTGAATAATTAACCTTGTTCATTTTAACTCAAATTTTTCGTTTTTAAGTGAGTTTTTAAAAGTTATTAGCTTTATTAAAAGGTTATACAACTAACTTAAAAAATATCAAACGTTGTTTTGAAAGCAATGGCAGAGGTTGTAGAAGGAACAATTCTGACACAACCTCAATTCAAAAAAAAAAAAGGAAAATGGCGGCAAGCTAGTTTTTTGAATATAAGATTGTTTATTTAATTAATAATTCTGTTTTGTTTGAAAAATGAGCGATACAAGCTACAAAGATATTTCTCTGACACCAGAAGAATTAATACAACAAGTATTCGATGCCGAACTTAACTTTTTACCAGAAAAGTCACGTAAAAATATTTTTCTCGCTGGTAAAGGTGAAAATTTGTATGTTGGACGCGTGAGCAAATTTTTTCGGTCTCGTGCCTTTAAATCCCTCGCTATGCTCAGTAGTCTATATTTAAATCACTCGCTACGCTCGTGAGTTAATTCTAGCCTACTTCGCTAGCTCAGGATTTAAAGTCGGCACTTCTACCAAAAAACGCTTTTTCTCACTATACAAGTGAGAAAACAAATAACTATTTCAACTCTTCAGCACCAAAAGGGTGATTTTGCTGATCAAAAATAGTGGGCAAAATCAATTTTTGCTGCGAGCGTGGGACAAAGTAATGCAACGTTCCAATTGGAATTTTGCGATACTAAAAAAAAAACGACGCAATGATTGGTTTGGAAACTAATGTATTTTAATAAAACGCATAACCACGTGGCATATTTTCATTGTTGACGTACTTAATTATTTATGTTTAATAATAATTACTACTAATAATTAATAGCGTTTATTTTAAAAAAAAATATGCGTTTTCTTCGCTAAGTGTCATAGAGTAAATGCACGTCTAAAAAAAAGAAAGCGAAATGGTGCGAAACTAATTAGGTATTTTAACCTTAGATTGTTGATTTACGTATGTATTGTACTTTTTTAAAAAAAAATTAGTGACTTGAGTTACGAAGATATTTCTTTAACACCAGAAGAGCTAAAAAACAAGTGTCTAATGCTGAACTAAGCTTGTTACCAGAGAAGTCACGTGAAAAATATATAGTAGCATAGGAATTGTTCAATAATTGGTGACTTTCAAAATGTGCTAATGTTACAAATAATAGTTTGTACCTACCTTTTTTTATTTTTTGATGGAAACAAAGTATAGTTGGTAGTATTTGTAAAATAGAATAACCAAATTGCTGAATATGGCCTTCAGTGTGTTCCTAAGCCTAAGACTTATTTTTTCGGACTGATACAGGTGAAATAGTACATTGTTCACCAAGGGGTGAAAGTGACTGATTACCGACGAGGGTGTAGTTAAAACACACGAGGTGGGAATCGTCTTTCATCCCGAGTGATACATAGTGCTTTACACTACAAAGTTTTAATTTACTTAACAAATATTAATTCACTTTTATAATCACAGATGGCGCTGTACCAAATAAAAAAAGCTATTTAATTGTTTCATCAGCTTTTAAATAGAAAGTGCTTTTTATTTTTACTTTCTTCCCTCTCAACGGGCAAGAAAGTAATAATCTCTGCAAACACGTTCTTTCAACCCTATTTTTGACTATGCATGAAGGTTCTTTCAGAGCATGAGTACACCTAAACAATCTCTCGAAGGTTTCTTGAAATCTTTTTAGATTTATAAAATTTTTATTGTTATCTGAAAAGTTTTATCTAAAAAAATGTCTCTACAGTATGGACTCCCAGCACGCCTAAATCCATGACCTTTCTGAACGAACCACATGTTGAGCCTTCGAAACCATCCTAGCAACCTAAGTTCACTAAGTTAGTATTTAACTTTCAAACCTGCAAAAATTTATCGTTTTGAAAACAACTTCTTTCACCGAATGACACATTTTCACTTGTTCATTTCATACCTCACCTCCTATAACCTTTTCCTATATTACTATTTCTCAACTTATTCCAGTAATAATAAATGTAGATATAGGTATTAGGTATTAGATTATAATTAACTAAAATCTTTATAAGAATCTGTAATTTTATATATCTGTTGTTAATATTTCTCCTTGATATTTTCATATTTGTTATTTAATATTTGTTATCTGTAAATAGCATTTACTTGTCTGAACTTTTTATCTCGTAATAATATTATCCAATTTTCATGGTTTCATGAAAATTAACACCTGACCTGTTGGGTTAGCTTCGCACACAAACAGTCTTTCATGTAGGGGCATCCACTAGACTTAGTACGTAACAGATGTATCTCTTCAAACCCCATGGAATCTGACAATTGAGGAATCACAGGCGAATATTTCTATGTTGTACAAGTCTTATTCAGTAGTACCAGTCTTACGTGACCTATACTCCGTGTATTTTGAAATTCAGTTCAGATCCGCATTCCTCCAGACTTACGACGCCTTACTGAAAGTTTGAGTTCCTAGTGTTGTTAATTTTAATAACTTAAAAGAAGTAGATATTATAGAGAATATTCTCAAATTATTTCCTTGTCTGACATTCTTGTCTCATGATGATATTATTTAATCTCAATAGCTTTATGAAAATCTATATCTGACCTTTTGGGTTAGCTTCATACAAAAACAGTATTTTATGTTAGTGCATCCTCTGAACTTAGTAAGCATCAAATAAATCTTTTCAAACTTGAGAAATCGACAATATCATTGAGAAATCTCAGGTAAAAATTTCTATGTTGTGCAGTGTTGTTCACTTTTAGTACCAGTCTTACGTGACCGATACCCTGTGAATTCTGTTTTTCAGGTCAGTCCCGCATTCCTCCAGAATAACGACGCCTTACTGAAAGTTTGAGTTCCTAGTGTTGTTAATTTTAATAACTTAAAAGAAGTAGATATTATAGAGAATATTCTCAAATTATTTCCTTGTCTGACATTCTTGTCTCATGATGATATTATTTAATCTCAATAGCTTTATGAAAATCTATATCTGACCTTTTGGGTTAGCTTCATACAAAAACAGTATTTTATGTTAGTGCATCCTCTGAACTTAGTAAGCATCAAATAAATCTTTTCAAACTTGAGAAATCGACAATATCATTGAGAAATCTCAGGTGAAAATTTCTATGTTGTGCAGTGTTATTCACTTTTAGTACCAGTCTTACGTGACCGATACCCTGTGAATTCTGTTTTTCAGGTCAGTCCCGCATTCCTCCAGAATAACGACACCTTACTGAAAATTTGAGTTCCTAGTGTTTGTTTTATTCCTAAAACAATCTAGATTCTAGGTCACTTAGTAAAATTTATATTTTTAGAGCCTTGAATTAATTGATATTAACAACAGAAACTCAAATTGATATTATTTCACTAAAATAAAAATATGTATATTTATATACATAAATATAAATAAAAGTAACCCATAACATCTCAATTACACTTAGTCCAACACTATTTTTTAGATATGATGCACTCACATTAATAAAGTTTAATGTTAAATGTCAAATTCTATCATCGACAATATGTTTAGGTATTTATTCAAAGATGTAGAAAACTGAGAATTTTATATTGTAAGTTTTCTCATTTGTAGAACGAGTGAGTTTTAGGGCAGTTGCAATTATGTAAGGAAATAACGTCTCCTACTGTATTAATTTTCATATAGTAATTTAAAAGAAATAACATTAAATTATATCTCAGTAAAAATTATAAGAAATTTATGTTGTTACATACCTTTTAAAATACGTAGAAATAGTGAGATTTCAAAACACTTGAAGTAGATTTAAGAAACCATCGTCTCTTATAATATAGATACATACATGTATCACACACGGAGGAAAGCATTTTATGTACATTTCACTTAAAGTTAATATGAAGGCTGTCACGTATGGATGTCATAAGTTACAATTGTATATTTTAGGTAAATTTAAGTACATAATTTTAACAAAAGTATAACACATACATACTCTCATCATTACTCATACCTATAGTAGTTTTCAAAAAGCTCTGGAACCTATATCCATTTCTCTACAGACAACGTAGAACAGGCTCGTCTGGACTTCTGAAAAACTCTTCTCGTACCTTCTTGAACTGCTTCATAGATGTTCAAACTTCTTTTGTTAGAAATCAACAAAAATTCAAAAAAACACTGCATAATATATTACCATAAACCTTGAATTAAACTTCTTTTGTTAGAAATCAACAAAAATTCAAAAAAAAACACTGCATAATATATCACCATAAATCTTGAAAGATTTCTGCATACTTCTCCTAATTTACACAAATAAAAATAAAAAACTGAACTCAATGAAGACTGATAACTCGCGAAACACGTCGTTTTCCTAAAAATAAATTTGTGTTAAAATGTCTCTTTCTACGGCGCGGCGAAAATGTATGCCTGCGCCTGCTGTTTCGTTTAGACGGCGCAGGGAGCTTGCGCGAATGGTCGTGTGTGTTTATGTTACAGCGTGCTACGCGCATCCATGGATGGTGACAGCTGATGGCTCGACCGTCTGTGTAGTGGCCATACTGCTGTGTATTCGTAAAATTCGTGTATATAAAGTGTTTAAAATATGGAAATTGAACAAAGTGCATCTTTGTCTTTGTAAAATACGGAAACCGTAATGCCACGCCTATTATAATTTTTATTTTTAGTATTCGCGATTATTAGTAGTACAGGGAGGTTGGATATGGAATTTTAATTCTATGACAGATTGCGATGTCAAATATACTACGTCAAAAAAGTAAATAAAGAAACATTATTATTTCTTGACAATGTCAAAGACATGTCTTGTGACATATTTGAGTGTTAAGCGCGAATCGTGTGTAGAGGTTTTCACTTCTGCCGGCACTCCCGGAGTGCAACTCGGTTTTTTTCTAGAATTGAGGAGTTGCTGTTAGAACCTACGTCGATAACAAAATTTAGGGCGGGCGAAGCCGCTGGCAGAATTTATAATATTTTGGTTAAATACATTTGCTTCATACTGATTGTATAGTATTTATACTTATTATTATGAAATACGGGTCTTTATTCAATGTAGTAAAAATGATTTACTACCCTACGCTTGAGATTTAAAGTTGGTACTCTTTACAAAAAACAACTTTGCCCAATTTTTGAACAAATAACTATTTTTTCCTGATAGGTAGATAATAGACAATGACAAGAAATAAAATATTTCAAATAATTTCCTTAACCAATGTTAAGAAACTGTTTTGTGTTGTTATTTGCATGAATTTCCTAAATTAATCATCCACCAAAAACTTACCACTTCTAATAAAAATCTTTTGCAATTTCGTGTCGTTTATAGTCGAATTTCTAATTTCTTTTCTTGTTCAAATATCCGAGTTTTTATTACGAACTCTTTGTTTTGTAAATCTTCATTGAAGTATTTAAAGGATTGGTAAGTGCCTACTCTGAAATTGGATTTCAATATTTTTTGAGTTTAATTTAAAGTTCATTCAAAGACACTGTGCATGTCATAACGTGGTGTTAACCAATAGATACTGGATTATGTAATAGATGTCCATAATATTAGAGGTTTCAGTATGAAATTACCGTTTCGTTATGAATTTTTTTTTCTGTATGATGAAATATACTTATTTAATCAAATCCATGTATCTACCCTCGTTTTCTATACTTTTTTGCGATCTAATTGGAAGATCATTAACTTCTTTCCGATAAAACACTGTGGACCTGGACTCCACAAACTGTTTGAAGGCTTTTTGTTCTGCTTCCTGGGAAGAAAATGATTCCGTGGAAAAAGTTGTCTACATCGCAAAAATGTCGGTTGGGATGACGAATGATTTCTAACTACAGTTCTTAAAGGGTTAAAACTAAATAACGAGCAGCAGTTATCATGAAGTTTTTTTAATCGTATAGATTTGCTGTAAATGAGTCAATATTGTGAGTGTGCTAACTTTTGTTCCAATTTTTGTTGTGTTTTTTGGTAGTTCGACACGGATCGCCTTCCATCATCACGTTTAATTTATCGTTATTTACCTTAATGGCTGATCTTCCTCGTGGTTCATTCTTCAGGCCAAAATTTCCACTATAAAACGTTCGTTGTTCGTATGCTCTCCAGACACAGTATTGACCACAGAACATTACAAGCACAGAACATTGTACACCCCAGTCTTATAATGTTCTGTGGTATTGACATTACGAGCAGTTTCTGCTGCGCTATTCCTACGTCAGAACTATATTCGAATATTACTCTGATTTTCGCCCTATCCATCTTCACGTTAAAAGCAGAATGTAAAAACAATTAAAAGTCAAAAATCAAATGTCATGTCTTTTTTTAAATTTAGAATGTTATGTTTTCGTGAGAGTTAAATTTTACTCTGAAATCTGACAGTATAGAGCTTTAATTTTTATTCAAAGCGGCAGGTGCGTCAAAGCGGCAATTTTATAATTAAAACCCCATTACTACTCTGCATAATCTTATGTTTTTTTTTCAACTATTTCGCACATATTACTGTCTTATCGATTGAATTGTTCAAAAAGTTTTTATTGTATGCGCCAAGAAGAGTGTATCATGTGTGATAATTTCAGTATTTTGATAAAATAATACCGCTAATCTGTCGACTCCATAAGTAAGTACCAGTAAAAGGAAATAACCCTTTCCAGTTTATTTTCACACTAATGAAAGAACTATTTTCTAATTTCCTTAAAATTTATTTTTCGGCTCAGTGGTTCTGGAGATAAGATAATTTTCATCTATTTTCTTAAGTCTCTTCTACTAAGTAGTATTTAATAATAAAAAAAACGAGTTGCACTCCGGGAGTGCCGGCAGAAGTGAAAACCTTTACACACGATTCGCGCTTAACACTCAAATATGTCACAAGACATGTCTTTGACATTGTCAAAAAATAATAATGTTTGTTTATTTACTTTTTTGACGTAGTATATTTGACATCGCAATCTGTCATAGAATTAAAATTCCATATCCAACCTCCCTGTACTACTCATAATCGCGAATACTAAAAATAAAAATTATAATAGGCGTGGCATTACTGTTTCCGTCTTACGAATTTCCACGATTAGGACACGTGACCTGACGCGAGTTTATCATTTTTTACCCATACCAAAAAAAGTGCACAACGCCGCTAAAGAAGTTTTCACTTCAAAAATACACGAACAAGACGAAGTAAGTAATATTTTAACATAATTTGATTCTTATATCTATTTGCATTAACATTATTAAGATTCAAAATCTATTTTCTTATCGATAATTATTATAAGGCATTCTTCGTTTCCGTATCATGAACGTAGTAAGGCATATAATGAACTGATTTAAATAAAAAATCCTTAGAGGAAAATTGTTGGCTTCTTTTCTTTGAAGCATTTTCTTTCTGTGCTTAGTGGTTTACTTGGAAGATCAAAACAAAGTGTAGCGAGTTATTTTTTTAATTTAGGTTAAAGCTGAGCTTCCGCGTTAGTCCATTTCGTGAAATTCGTCTTTGATCAGATTTTGATTAGATTTTGATACCTTGAAATCTTTTGCACGTTTATTAATAACGAATTTAGGTATTCAAAAATGATTCTTAAAACCTGCATAGAAAAGACAATGTTATATTGACTGCTCAGTGGCTCTGATGGAAGTAGCGTCTGTCTAGCGATCTGAATAGCGTGGGTTAAGTACATCCCCGCACAGGAGAAATTTTTACGTGATGAACATTTATGCCTGTCTTGAGTCTGGCTGTTTTTTAATAACGGTTGTCTGGTACTCACAGTACATACCTTGCTTTGTTTGAGATAAGTTTATATTTCCTGAAGTATCGTCAACATATAAATTGAAGCGTATATTGGAAATATTTGCCGCAACAGTTGACGCCTGCAATATTTTTGTGAGCACCCGTTCAGAAATAAATGTCGCTATTGTATTTTTTTGTCATTTAAATATAAAAAGGCATATTTAAAGTTGCTTGACATAAAAATATATTTAACCTTGAGATAGTATTATATAATCTGTGCCTCGAGCAATAATTCCTTCCGAGCCTGTGCCATTTGTTGTAAACTGTTTATCAATATGCCTGTGTCGGTTTAATAAATTTTATGAAGCAATAAAACTTATGAAGCGGCAAAAACAATGTTCCTACTAAAATAGTAATATTTTAGTATAAAAGTGACTATTCGATTGGACAAACGTTTCGTTTATGGTGACCATGAAGGTAATACCTCCTGTAATATTATGAAGGAGAATAATGAATTCATTGTCGAATGTGTGTAGCGATTGGCGGCTCTGTGGTTCTGTGTCGGTAGAAGTACCTACTCACCGCGGATCCGAGGAGTGAACAGTTGTGTTTGTCTTGACTCTAGGCGTGTTAAATTTAAATATGTAAGCATGTATTTACAAGAAAAAAAATACTTATCTGTTTCCATAGTACAGGGTTTGCTTAGTTTGGGACCAGAGGACGCTATGTGTTATGTACAGCAATATTTATTTATTTTTAACAACAGCACTTTTGATAAAATTGGGAATTTCAATAACTTCAACTTGGCGTTTCATTATACAAAATTTAATTAAAAATTTAAATAGGCCATATCCAACTTCGGTAGTTCACTGATTGGGTACAAGAGCATTTAGAAGCTAACCCGGATTTTTTCAAATAAGGATCTCTATTGACGGCGCTATTCTTTAATCTTTATTCTTGTTAATGGTTCTGTCAATAAACTAAATTGTCAAAGCTGAGCAAGTAAAAATCCTATAGAAATTTAAAAGCTCGCTTTTGATGTTGAGCGGTCACTGGTTTGACGGTTTGAGCGGTATTGACCTCACAAAGAGGGGGTGCCAACCATGGTAGTAGCCAGTCTTTAAGCTAGGGCTGCTAGAATCTAGACATATAGATCTGTTTGATTTGATTTCATATAGCAAAAATGTACTGTAAAGGCTCTTTGGGTAATTGAAGGTGGGGCAGC
Organism: Apoda limacodes; assembly: GCA_946406115.1. Lineage (NCBI taxonomy): Eukaryota > Metazoa > Arthropoda > Insecta > Lepidoptera > Limacodidae > Apoda > Apoda limacodes. Next base: position 17,997,874 of record OX291544.1, read on the forward strand.
CTGATTGATTTGCAGTCTCTAGTTTGGTGACATTCAGCAATGCCTTGGAATTCAGCATAGCTAGATTATTTTTTGTAGGGCTATGTTAAATAAAATTAGTCTATATTTGTAAGCCTCTTAATATTGATGTAAAAACCCCTTATTTCTGTAAAAAGTAAAGTAAAGGAAAAGATTCGTACTCAAGTCACCGGAAGAAACCGTAGAGTATGCGATGTGTAATGAGAAAAAGTGTTTTTAAAAACAGAATAAAAAAATGTTTTATTATCAGTAACATTTCTAGATTTATAGCAGAAATTTTATATTTAACATTGGCTTTGCTAATTTTACTCTTTAGTGGCTGAGTGACGAAAGATGCTATTACCTAAACTTTTGCTTCAAAGCTTCTTTAGCGAGCAAGAGAATGCTGGCTTTCTGAAAACTTAGGTATAAAAATAAATGTGGTGAAAGTATCGTATACTAAAAAAGCGTATACTAGCAAAACCAGCTGCGCATGCGCTTGTCTTCGATTTTCTGATAGCCCTCTTATATCTGTGGAGTAGAAATTCCAAATTAAGCGAGATTGAGTTGCGTAGTTTACGGTAATCGTAAGTTAAGACGAGACCGTTAAAACGGGTTAGGGAAAAAACTACCTCTTCAAGGGACGGATGGGCATTTGTGCGTGCTTCCGGCGATTCTAAAGCCCGCCCTCATGCACTGAAGTTGCCACTGTGAGATTTTAGCCTAAAAAGTCCATACCCCTGACTCCAATTTTTCCTTGTTAAAAACTAGTTATAATTTGATATCCGGTTTGTAACGGTCATCGGTGTAGGATTTCAACGGCAACTCCTCAATTACTAAACGAATAATGTTTTCAAGTAGCTTATGTCCTTTTCCGGGACTCAAAACTATCTACATGCCAAATTTCATCTTGATCGGTACAGCGGTTTCACCGTGAAAAGGTAACAGACAAATTTATTTTCGCATTTATAATATTTATTATTATATTATATTCATGGATAGTATGGATAATTTTAAGTATATGTAAATATATGTATGTACACATGATTGTGCAAAAATATAATTATGATGGCGCTAATGCCACTAGTACTATTAAATATCGGAATTCTCTTAAATATCTAAATTCCTTCACTCGATTAACGATATTTGACGCTTCACATGGTGCGCCCCTATGCTAAATAACAACAAAAAAAAATTGACATGTTTGACTTTGTTTATAGTAGCTTACTAACTTATTTTTTATTACCTAATAAGTGTTTCGGAACATATTGTATACTCTTTAGCTAATTATCAAAATATTGTATGATTACTTTAAATGGAACTTCTTGCCAGCTCTTTTTGGCAGAAATTAACATTGTTTACATTGTATTGACGATTCAAAAGTGATCTTAGAAACCTACTTGAATAAAGTTTGATTTGAGTTGAGTAACTTTACCTGCTTCTTGTTGTAGCAAGTCATTTGTTTAGTTATATATTTTTTGTCTGTAAATAGCTTTAGTTCTCTTTTGAGTGATTAATTCCAAAATATTTGTAATTTCTATATCCATGCAAGAAATGCCAAATTTATTTACTTTGACATACTTACTTTTTACTCTAAAATTTGTATTCGAAATATTGGCATGTAGAAAAGAAAAATATGTTAAGACAGTTTTTTATGGAAAAGGTACACGCAAAGTGAAATATTTAAATTCTTAAAAATAAAATGAAATCAATTAAGTGAATTTAATAGTAATTATAATAGTGCCGTTATTTGAAAATATTGAAAAGAAAGGATATTTATTTCAAGCGAGGCTGATACTATCAAGGATTACATTAAATTCTATTTCTCGGTTTTAGAGTTAAGCCACAAACTCTTGATGCAAGTAACAAAATTTGACGGTATTTAATAGCCATTTTTCCCTTTTTTATTTATATAAATATAACTTTGAACCATAATTCCGTTATTTTTCAAAATTGAAAATGCTTATAATAGCAACGTTCTCATGTAATACATGAAATTTTCGGACACGTTTGGCAATTAAATATTTTTTTTTTTCTTAAGTTTATAGAAATAAAAGGTTTAAATGTAAAAAAAAACATATATTCAAACTACAAAGGATAGTTATTGATTGATTAGTAACGAATATTAATATAAATTGTTTTTAATATTAATATAGGTCCACCAGTTAAAAAAAAAACGGATAAAAACGTTTTTCATCGTTTTTTTGTTGTTTTAGACAAAAAGAGACAGCAAAAAGCTGTTTCAGTTGATTTTTAATATTTGTCTCAAGTTAGGGGTTTTATTAATACGTTATAATTAATATAAAGCATATAAATAAAATAAAAACAAGTCCCTACAAATAATAATTCTATTCTTGTTGTTTCCAAGATTATCTTCGTCGATTATGTCTAACTCAGTACTTGACATAATTGGGTTTACACGTACAACATCTTGAGAACAAATATATTAATTTTATTTCACAGGGAGCTAATTCATTTTCCCAGGGGAAAAATTATTTAAATTTATTATAGTTTTATAATGCTACCACCTTTTTCAATTAAATGTTACAATTTTCTATATTTCTGTGATATATTTTAATTCTCGTTGAATGTACCGCAAAGGTTTTACGAATAACTTTCGTGATATGGTGTAAATACCTTCACATATGTGTCAACAAATTATTTATCACGTGATTCAGAACAAAACCCTCGCCGGCTTTTGGATATCTTTAAAATTATGTTCCAAAAGGCGAAATTGATAATTCAGTCGTATGCAAGGAAAATAACCAGTATGGTTAATCACAGTTATTAAAAATAATTTGGTAGCTGCAGTTATGGTTTGTGGCTATGCCCTAGAACCCAAAAAAATATGTAATTGTACAATACTTTATGGACTCCGTTACTCCTTCAAATTAATATATATTTTTCTGTTGATTGTTTTACTTGTTTCAGAAAATCACAGCACTATATTTCAATAATATTCTTCGATACCACTATCACGTCATTACTCTATTTTATTTTTTCAAAATTCCTTTCACATCGTTTTACTTTTTTCAATATGTCAATCTTCCAAAAATCAAATTTTAGAGTAAACCAAAGTAAACAAGTTTGGCATTTCTTGCATAGATATAGAAATTACATACATTTTGGAATTAATCACGCAAAAGTATTTGTCTGTCGGTTTTTCTGTCTCTAGCTATACTGTCTCTTTATCTGTCTTTAAGTTTGCCTGTTTCTTTGCCTGCCTGTTTGTCTGTCTGATTGTCCATGTGTTTTGCATTCGGCATTTATTTAAATTTGTCTGTCTATTTCATTGACGTATAGGAAGACTAAATCAGATAGTTTTGTTGTGTTTTGGAGCATTGGATTTGTCTTAATAAGTATTACAGTGAAGTGAGTTGAAAGTGGGTACTTCCGCAACAATTTAAAAACAAAAATTTCGTGCAATTGCATACACTGCTTTCTATACGACCAGAAAAAAATATAATAATAGATTATATAGTAAAATATTTTATATAGTAAAAAAAATAATTTTATCCATATAAGTATTTACTAATATTAGTAATTGTTACATGAATCACAGGGGGGAGGATACTACTAGTTGAGAAGTACGGGGGTTTATTTATATTTACTTCATCAATGTTTTTAATTACTCGTAATGCATTATCAAGCAAATAACGCGGCAAAGATGTGGCGTTTATTTTTAATATAACGCCATCTAGCGTTTATTCTATGGCGTATGTTGACTTTAATGTTAATCTTTGCTCGTGCTTTAATGTTACAAGCACATACGTTATGGAATGAGTTTGTGAAAATACTACTAATATAATACGAGTTTTGATGACATAAATTCAAAATTAAAGAACGGGAGTATAAAAAAGCTTTAATGAATTTAAGTTTAATACCTACTTGGCTTTGACACATCGTATCAAAGAGAAGCACTCGTGTTAAAATAGGATCCTCATTTCGTACTAGCTTTGGCGATAATATAAGCTGGCACTTTTATTTTAAGGTTTTATTGTATTACAATAAATACAGAATAGTATGTAATGTATAATATAATAATTGTATTTGTGTTGTTTTTTGCCTTTTAAGCGGTGTCACTTGATTCGATTGTAAAGCTAATAATAAATTGGGTTTTAGTTGTCATAACTTGTCGATAAGCATACGATATTTGTTGATTCTTTATTGTCGTTTTGCTATCCCCCGTTGTGTTTTTTTCTAAGATCTCCTATCTATACATAAAAATGCTCTTTTACTTATGTATTTATTTGTTTTAATGTAAATACCTACATATACCAAAAAAATACAGTTTTACGACTATCCATATTTCTTCCGCACTTAAAACCAACACCTTCCTTAGAAGCACATTACGGGCGTAAGAATAATTCACTGTAGGTACGGTACCTGAAGTAATTTATTGAATTGTTTCACAAACTGCGAAGGTTCTGGAAGCTGGGTGAATAAATAGTTAGTTACGGTAATGGGTTTTGTTTGGAAGTTTAGTTGCTATAAGCAATACAAACAAAGAAACAAACCTTGCAAACTTCGTCGTCAATAAATCTCGTAGTTAGAAAATATTTAGTTTGCGGCTAATGGTAGGTGCCTATGTAAATACCTACTCAAAAAAGGTTATTATTTAGATAGGCTTTATTGAATCAACATGTATTTTAATGAAAAAGAATAGTTTTTATATTGAGAACCAGTTTTTGTAATACATCAAAAATCAGAAAATATTCTTTGGTTAGAGGTTAGAGGTAGAGAGGTTAAAGATTCTGGTAATCTAGATAACATAGGTAATAACCGATAATGTACCAGCAATCGATAGTAATAGAATCGCTACGAAACGGTGCTAAAGGAGCCCTATTACTAATCCTTCGCTGTCTGTCTCTCTGTCTGTCGACTTTTAAATGGCTCTATCTTTTAGATAGATCCCTCAAAATTTTAGCAGAAGGTCTAGTACGGAGTTCGTATGATCCTCTATATCTGGTATTCTCGTTGGAGAAAGTACCAGTTGAGAGATACCATAGGTCAGAGCAAATTCATGAGCAGATATCCCTGCATAGTTATTGGTTCGATAACTGAGCAACTCACGATGGTGGGCGTTAAAGTCTCGTAAAATAACTAGTTCGGCTGTGGGATATTGCTCTAGAACTTTGTCAGTCGTCAAATTCAGGTGCGTGAAGATTTGGCTAGACCATATCATGAAGAGGCCAGCGGGTACTGTTCTATGTCATGAAATATAACCATTTCTTGGAGTAATTAATTCTAAGATTGGGCCATGACATATAAACAAAGGACGTACAAAGAAATAACGTAAGGGATGTTCATTTTGATATCCATATAAGTATATTTTCTCACATTTCACCACAAATGACACATCAGAAAAATATCCTGCGTTTAGGTTCACAGTCTAAGTTGTTATTTAATATTGAAAAAGGTTTAAAGGTTAAAGCGTGCCAAAATATTATTGTTTTCTTGAGTTTTCTATTCTACTCAATAATTTTTGACGTGACAACGTCTTATAAATTGGTTTGCCGGGTGACACTTCAAGAAACTGCGTTACGCTCCGCTCACGTTATGCGCTCACAATGAGAGCGAGTGAGAGGCACGCGGCATGGTTAGCCCGCCTAAGAGCGAGAGAGACAGACATAAAAAGTGAAAGGCACAAGTTGTCACGTTACAATGTTAATAATATTACGATTAATAGCAATGGTTTTTTTATAAAGTCTCCTCTACCCAAAGGTTGTCTGGAAGAGATCGCTCATTAGCGACAAGACCGCCAATTTGTTATTACTTTTATTGTTTAATTGTTTTGTTTTCTATATGCGCAATAAAGTATATTATTATTATTTATCTTTTATATTACACCGTCATTAAAAGAAAGGATTATAAAATGCTGTGATATCTTTAGGAATGCTTTTTTTTAGTTTAGTAGCTTAAACAAGAACGTCAGTTTGTGACGATAAATGAATTTAAACGACTGGAAAAAGAGTATTACCCGCTTTAATTTGTTTTAAAATACCAAGATTTAAAAGCTATTTTCTTATCAATTACGAGACATCCCTTGTTTCCGTATCTTGAACGCAAAAAGGCATAAAATGAACCGATTTAAATAAAAACTTCCCAGAGGAAAATGGTTTCGTTCTTTCCTTTGAAGGATTTTCTATGCTTAGTAATTTACTTGGAAGATCAAAACAAAATGCGCGAGCTATTTTTTAATTTAGATTGAATCTGAATTTCTTAAATGCTTTATTTTCCGGGATTTTTCTTAGACCAAATTTTTATCAATAAAAATTGCATTGATCCCAGTATTATGGGTTTTTATAAAATCTTTTTAGGAATAACACGTACTTACTTGCTTAAGTAACTTGTTCACAATTATTTTAGTAGATGAGTATATTTTAAATTTAGGACTAGAAGAGCTCGTGACCCCGAACACTCGTCTATCAGAAACAACATACGAAGTTAAACAACGATGTTAGTGGTCAGAAATTGGATTAGTGACCGCCCAGTGGCACATCTTTTTAGGCTCCAGCGTGTTTCGAAGGGCACGTTAAACCGTCGATGCTGCCTCGCTGTTTGTCCCACAACGCAGTCGTTTAGCCAAATCACAGGCTTTATGAACTACTCGAGTATTTGTCAAGGGGTCTACATCGTCTGCCAAATCACACTGTGCCAGCGCAATAGACCAAGACTTTAAGTCAAAGAAGGCTAGAGAGACGTCTTTGTCACTACAGTGGGGATAAACAACGGATGTGGTAATCCATTGATTTAAAATCAACCAAATTTCATTTTCAATAATTAAAGTGACATAATTACTTTACTACGACATATACTGCATTTAGGCAACATACAGGTCAATTCCAATCCTATTTAGCAAAACACAAATGTACATACATTAAAGGCTTATTGTAAATTGACAGTCTCTAGTACGCAAGACTCGTGAATTCGTGAAAAAAGTTTATGCGAGTAGGTCTTATCCCTCTCAAGACGTAGATGTAACTTGCATACAGTACATTATATATTATTCCCAATAAGCTCGCTGGTTAAGGCTATGGCATACTCTATCAAAAGCAACTCGTTTCGACCAGTGTACAAAGACACATTACACTATTGAAGCATACAAAATACTCAGTTTCACGTACGAGCGCTAGCACGTGACCGCACGTTGGAAATCTTGATTTTCTTGGTTTTTTATCGGTATAAAATTCAAATATTTATTTAGAACTATAAAATTAGCAGATTCACTCGGTCACATTCATATATATTTTATGAAATAAGAATTAAGAGAATATCACTATTAGTTTTCCAAACAATTTCAATTAAAGCCCAAAAATAGACTGTCAGTTTTGTTTTTCTAATTCTTTTAATAATCAATTAATTATAATATTAGCAAAAATAATTAATAAAAATAAATAAAAAAAATACTTAACTATAGCATTTGATCAGTAAATGTAAAAAAAATGGCAAAATTCGTTTGTATGGAGCACGCTTCGTGGCGCCGCGATTTCTTTGTGTATAAAGCTATAACTGGGCATAAAAAACTCAGTCAAATCTTATGCACCAATACTGATTCAATGCCTTATACAAAACAGCTAGCAATCATTTTTGTAGCACATTTTGTCGCAACGACGTAATGACTTCCCTCTCTCTTCTGTTGACGGTGTCCAATTTGTCAAAGGCGATGTCTAACTGTAGGAATGTATAAGCTGTGTTAGTAGAGTTAAGCTAAGTGTAAATATTTGTTCTTTTACTTTAGGGATTACGACAATCACGTAATATACCAGCAAAAGCACGAGAAAAACATTATAATAAACATGGATTTTTTTGTAAGATTTTTACCGCCCTAATAACCCATATTCTATAGCTATTACGGTTTGAAAGAACAGATAGGCATACTGACAAATAGACCGCGTATGCTTAGTAATGGGGTCCCGTTGGCACCCTTTAGGTAAGAAACCCTAAAACATACCTAACAATAAAAAATAAAACAAAGCAGATAATTAATAAAACAATTAATGACCACCTTGTAAAATATAAGTTACATACATCTGAATTGTAAGTCATTAATTTTAATATATTTCACATAAACCTATTCCTATATAAAAATAGGATATTATGTATTTATTTTTATTTGTTAAATAATAAAAAACAAACAATACCCCAATAATATTATATTTAGAAAAAAATATATAATAAAAGAATAAAATAGGTTATATTATAGAAGTACTCATAATAGGAAGAACGCCATCGTAAAACACTGCATACCGACGTTGCTGAGCGTAATTCTGCTTGCAAACTATTTCCTAGTCACATAGCATTAAATATGTAAGAAATTATCTAATTGTAGGGACTTCTTGTTTCGTAGATTCTAAAAGAATCCTACTTAAACGTTAGTAATTTCATGACCAAGACGTATGAAAGCTTGAAGCATACTATAATGTACGGTTTTTGGAATAAGTTAATAACATAAAATAAGTGAAGAAATGAAAAAATATATGTTTAAGGTTTCTCATTATGTATATATGGGTATATCTTTTTAGTAGGTCTCCACAGATTTTATACATATCTTTACAATAACACATTAGGTAAGTACCTGCATAAGCATATTTCACTTCACCTCGAAGTAATTTATTGCATTGTTTCACAAACTGTGAACTGGAAATAGTCGAAACTGCCCCGAGCAGACGGAGGGCGAGAAAATAGTTAGTTACGGTAATGGGCTTTGTTCAGGAGTTTAGTTGCCATAAGCTATAGAAACTAAGAAACTGATCTCGCTAACTTCGTCAATAACTCACAAAGTAGCTTACAAAATTTGTAGCTTTAGTCTACAATGTAGATATCCAATTAAATAAGTAAATAAAAATCCGAAGTTTTAAGTAATTTTGTGTTATAGAAGTGGAAATTATGTGAAATCTAGTTTCTAAAATGGCTTTTTTTATTGCTATATTTAAGTCTAGGGCTTTGCTGTCTGCCTACTCGATAAAAGATACCGCTACAAGGAAAATCTGCATGGAAAGCGAAGTAAGCAGCTAGATTATCTTGAAAAACTATGACATTTACAAATTCTTGCAAAGATACCTCGGGTTATAAAGTTTACGGAAGTATCTTTAACTTACTGTCATCCATTGGTACTAAATATTATAAATGCGAAAGTCAGTTTGTTTGTACTTCCTTCAGGTCACATCGAAACAATCAATTGAGCTGAAATTTGGCACAGAGATAGATGAAGAGGCAGAAGTGCACCCGGTTCAACGACGGGCTGTGAGAATCGTCGTCGATTCCAAACACACTGGCCGTATCGAGCCTTAAGCCTGAGGCGAGACTTTGCCTTCCTGTGTGTGTTCTAAAGCCTCAGTACAGCTTCCCAACGAGTGGGCCTCAAGATGAACATGGACAAGACGAAAATTATGTCGAATGGCCAGCACCCACTCCAATAACTGTTGGGAACTCTACACTCGAAGTTGTTGACGAATACGTATACCTGGGACAAACTGTTCGATTAGGTAGGTCCAATTTCGAGAAAGATGTTAATCACCGAATCCAACTCGGTTGGGCAGCGTTCGGAAAACTGCGTACTATTTTTTCGTCCTTACCCCAGTGCTTGAAGACAAAAGTGTTCAACCAGTGTGTGTTGCCAGTGATGACTTACGGCACTGAGACGTGGCCGCTAACTTTGGGCCTTATACGAAAGCTCAAGATCGCTCAGCGGGCGATGGAAAGAGCTATGCTCGGAGTTTCCCTACGTGATCGAATCAGGAATGATGAAATCCGTAGGAGATCTAAAGTCGCCGACATAGCTCACCGAATCTGAAGTGGCAATCGGCAGGGCACATAGCTCGAAGAACCGATGGGGGAAGAAGGTTCTTGAGTGGCGAACACGAACTGGAAAGCGCAGCGTGGGACGGCCCCTCGCTAGATGGACAGATTACCTTGTAAAGGTAGCGGGGAGCCGTTGGTTACAGACGGCACAGAGTAGCACGCTGTGTAGAAAGTTAGATGGAGCCTATGTCCAGCAGTGGACGTCAATGGGCTGATATTATGTGTGTTCTACCGCTTATACAATGGGATTTGTTCTGTGGAATTGTTCGAAATGATGCCTACGGCTACTTTCTATCATCGTACCGCTCGCCATCGGCAGTGAATTTATTCCTACACTTTAGAACAAAAATGGTCGCGTACAGTGCGGTTTCAGAGAAACATCCTCCCGCGTACGCTTGGGTTGTGGAATGAGCTCTCTGCCAAGGTTTTCTCTAAGCACTACAGTATGGGGTTCTTTAAGAAAGACTTTATTAGATTATTTAAGGGTCGGCAACGCGCGAGTGATACCCTTGGTGTTGCAAGCGTCCAGAGACTATGGTGACTGCTTACCATCAGGCTGACCGTAAGCTTGCTTACCAAATCAAATCAAATCAAACAATATTTATTCAAGTAAGTTTCTAAGATCACTTTTGAATCGTCAATACAATGTAAACAATGTAAATTTCTGCCAAAAAGAGCTGGCAAGAAGTTCTATGAACAGAAATAATACAATACTTTGATAATTAGCTAAAGATTGTACAATATGTACCGAAACACTTATCTTATGTATATAAAAATCAATTGCTGTTCGTTAGTCTCGCTAAAACTCGAGAACGGATAGACCGATTTGGATAATTCTTTTTTTGTTGTGTTCGTTTTTGTTAAGGCAAGTTATAAAATGTTAGTAAAAGGGTCAATTGCGAGTCAGATTTACGCAATAAGGGTAAACCGATTGTAATGAACCAATTTGGATATTTTTTTTTTAATGTGTTCGTTATAGTTAGAGCAAGGTTTATATGTATGAAAAAAAACGGTCAAGTGCGAGTCGGACTCGCGAACTAAGGGTAAACAGATTTTAATGATATTTTGGTAAGTTGTTATGCACACGCCGGGGAAGATTTCTGCGAAACAAAAAAAGGGTCAAGTGCGAGTCGGACAGAGCAATAAGGGTGAACCGAGTGTAATGAAATTTTAATAACTTGTTATGCACATGCCAGGGAATATTTCTGCGAAAGAAAAAAGGGTCAAGTGCGAGTCGGACAGGGCAATAAGGGTGAACCGATTGTAATGAAATTTTGGTAAGTTGTTATGCACACGCCGGGGAAGATTTCTGCGAAAGAAAAAAAGGTTCAAGTGCGAGTAGGACAGGGCAATAAGGGTGAACCGAGTGTAATGAAGTTTTGGTAAGTTTTTATGCACATGCCAGGGAAGATTTCTGCGAAAGAAAAAAAGGTTCAAGTGCGAGTCGGACAGGAAAATAAGGGTTATAACACAACTAATATAACTCACAAAGATGTCAAGAGATGGCGCTCATTAAATTTAGGACAAGCCATTGACGCAATCTGTGAAATTGATGAGCATTAGGTTCTGTTGCTTTCAACTTGTTTGCTTCGGATGCTGCTTTCACCTGGTGGGACAGTTATTGGAACTCACAAGCGAAGGTATCATAGTTTTTGTTACCTTACGCTTCCTCATCTATTGGGACGTTTGGGAACTGTAATAGTCAATACTACTTGTACGTCAACCTTTCGTAATAAAAGTTCAGTCAGAAAATTTACTCTTTCACTTAATATCTGTGGTTCCGGTATTACTCTCATCCCCACTCTACAGGATGAACCGATTGTAATGAAATTTTGGTAAGTTATTATGCACACGCAAGGGAAGATTTTTGCGAAAGAAAAACAGCGTCAAGTGTGAGTCGGACAGGGCAATAAGAGTGAACCGATTGTAATGAAATTTTGGTAAGTTGTTATGCACACGCCGGGGAATATTTCTGCGAAAGGAAAAAAAGGGTCAAGTGCGAGTCGGAAAGCGCAAAAAGGGTGAACCGATTGTAATGATATTTTGGTAAGTTGTTGTGCACAGGCCGGGGAAGATTTCTGCGAAAGAAAAAAAAGGTCAAGTGCGAGTCGGACAGGGCAATAAGGGTGAACCGATTGTAATGAAATTTTGGTAAGTTGTTATGCACACGCCGGGGAAGATTTCTGCGAAAGAATAAAAGGGTCAAGTGCGACTTTGGACTTGCGCAATAAGGGTTTAAATACAAATTTACTTGACATATATAGGTATATAAACAATACATCTATATACATACATGCCAACTGGGAGCTTTATATGGCGTGCGCTGGCTAAGAGTTACATACATTTCTAACAGATAGCGATTTAAGTGAGTTTATCGACAGAAGTAAACATGTCCGGTTCCATACACTTCTAACGGATAGCGGTGTAAGTTAGTTTATCCTCATAAATGTCCGGATTGGGTAAGTATCTAATAGAAATCCCCACGGGTGTAACCGTGGGTAATAGATAACCCTTAGTTGTAACAGTGTGCTTAGTGTGAGTTTTTGCGTATTCGTAAATCTACAATCGCGTTTGCGTATTCATCAAAAATCATATGAGAAAAAATAGTCTCGAAACGCGTCCCCTAGAGGCGCTTCTTAATTTCCATACATGTATTTCGTTGCCGCGAACGCGATAGTAGCGTTAAAAACTCACACTAGGCACACTGATGGTGCTACAGCGCATCAACTTTAAGGGCAGAACAAAGTCTGCCGGGCCAGCTAGTTAGGTCATAAAAATAAGTTAGTAAGCTACTAAATGAAAGTCAAACATGTTAATTTTTTTGTTTTTGTTCTTGTGTAGCATAGGGGGCGCACCATGTGAAGCGTCAAATATTGTCAATCCAGTGAAGGAATTTTGATATTTCAGATTATTCCGATAGTTAAAAGTACTAGTGGCGTAAGGGCCATCATAATTTTAGTTTTGCACAATCATACGTACATACACATATTTACATATACTTAAAACTATCCATACTATCCATGAATATAATATAATAATAAATATTATAAATGCGAAAGTAAATCTGTCTGTTACCTTTTCACGCTGAAACCGCTATACCGATCAAGATGAAATTTGGCAAGCAGATAGTTTGAGTCCCGGAAAGTACATAAGCTACTTAAAAACGTCAAACTTACACTGATGACTGAATACTAAGAATACAAAGAAGTTTGCAAGAGTGCACAGCCGGCACCCGTTCACAAGTATGACACATGAATCAGCCATCGCTTCGCTCGACCATGTTTTAGGGAATGTAACGACCCGACGGACATGCCACCACCGTAAAGACACTTGAGAGAGCATGCCACACTCAAGCAACTCCAATAAAACTTCGATTGTACCTTAGTGGTATAAAAAAAATCAAACTTGCGAATAGCTGCCGCGACTGTAGTTTGTATGTGTTAGGGTTAGAGCGGCATCGATCTTCTGAAAAGCAAAAGTTGCCAGTCGTCGATGCCAAACTAAAAGTATCGTGTGTGCTGATGCCCTTAAAAACTAAAAGATGATCAGCAACCTAAATATATATTCTACCGCTTGTGTCATGGGCTGTGTTCTAAGAAATTGTTTGAAATGATGCCTACGGCTACTTTCTACCAACGCACCGTTAGCCATCGGCAGGGAATTCATCCTCAAACCTTAAAACCTAAATGGTATGCTGTTTCAGAGGTACTTACTCCCGCGAACGCTTAGGTTGTGGAATGAGCTGCCTGCCAAGGTTTTCTCTAAGGATTACAGTTTTTTGGGTTTTCCACTCCAAAGAAGTGATAAGATTTTTAGAGGGTCGGCAACGCGAAGGTTGTATCACAAGCGTTCATAGGCTGCGGTGACCGCTTAACATCAGGCGGGCCATTAGCTTATTTGCCATCTTAATGGTATAACCAAAAAGGCTTTTAGCTATTAAACGTGAAAATTCACGACACTTTTTTCCAAAGGTGACTAAGAACGTCAACTATTGTATCAAACTGTTATATTCTGGCAAGACCTACCTTTTACCGAGGTTCTACCACTGCATACATTATGGCCACTGTTCGCCACTCTCTAGTGTCAACCTCACCTCTCCTCTATTTTGATCTTGTTACCATAGACAATAGAGACTGGACAGCGCGTTCCATATCCATGTGAAGTAAATACGGGTGGTGTGAATGAACCGAGAAGTAGTTTAACCCTGTCTTAGCACTATTGGCGTTTATTTACTTTTCTAAATGCTTACATTATAACTTTTTATTGTCCCAACTAGGAATCAAGCCTTAGATTTAGCAACAATTAGATAAGAAATAATACAAAAAGACTCATAAATAAGTCGTCTTGTTACTTGTTTACATATAGCTTTATTTTGAAGATGGCAAGTAACACTTTAATGTACTTAAACTTAATGTTATGAGATATTATCGAAAACCTTTATTTAGGGAGTCTCAAACGAAGAAAGGTACTTGTTAGGAATACTAAGCAACTGTATAGGAATGCTTAGCATTGCTAACATAAGTATGTAAAATAACTTTATATTTACCAAATACAACTACAATAGTCGTATTTTTAATTAGACGAAGCCAACTGACAGTAGCTAATGTCACTTTGTAAAATAATGTTGCCATATTTAAAGTAATAGTGATGCGTTCAGTTCTCGTTCAATCAGATGAATGAACAATGAGTGTTGATTTGTACATACATAGTCGTCGAAAACTCGTTGGTATGTACAAAGCACGACTAAAATTCGAACCCCGTACCCGATATCGGCAGTTCGGCACACTAACTACTCACTAGACAATCGAGGCAATTTCATTCATTCAGGAGTATTTTCAATCATTCACTTTGTCACAGCACTATTTTTATTTCATCAAAAACTGACAACACAGTAAACGTCAGCTGACTTCGTCTAATTAAAAATAAGACTTAAGGGACTTATGCAGTCCTAGTACAACAATCTTACAAACACCCAAATCTTCATAGAACTAAGAAAGAAATTATTCAAGTAGGTACATAAAAATAATCTCTCGTAATTTAATACTCCCTGAAGGTTGGAAACTTAGAAGGCTACATCATCAAAATATTTCAAATAGCAAATATGCAGTCAAAAGATAAACCTAAAGCTAGGACTTGAACCTGCAACAAACCTAATAGTCCATGTAAGTCCTATATTACATCATATTTTCTAAGTTTACATTATCCAATAACAGTGAAACATACACTAAAGTTTAAGTTACAGTATACCCTAACATTGCTTAGCCAGTAGTGCTCTCGTAAGCTGGACCAGCTAATGACAACATTTGTGTCACGCTCAAAGAAGTTGTCGCCGCGCGCCCTACTTTCAGCGAAACTTGTAACCTACATGAGAGCTAACGATACTTATGTTAACGTTAGCTCAGTTCACAGCCAGAATTTCTACATGTATGCAGTTTTTGTAACACGTCGAATATATTTAAAGTAAAATTAGTTTGACAATTTAACAAATAAGTATAGGTAAATCAGTATTTGAAGACTTTGAGTATCCAAATTTCGAAGTCATATATTTTTGAATAATAACTATTGGAAGTACAATTTCATATCTATACCAATATATAAACCAATAAATAAAGCTAAAAAGTTTCTTTTTTTGTTGCTTTTTGTCCCAAATCTCAGTAACTACCAGTTGGATTTGAAAAATTCTTTTAGCATATGATAGCCCGATTCTTGAGGAAGGCTATATGCTATTTAACATCACGCTACAACCCTTTGCAGCGTAGCAAAAATAAAAAAAAAACTGGCCAAGTGCGAGTTGGACTCGTGCACTGAGGGTTCCTTGCCTACCACCATTTACTTAACTTAGAAACACAAACAAAAACAAAAGGTTTGCCTCTAATCGGTTACCCATCCAATTACTGACCTATTTCGACGTTGCTTAACTTTAAATATCGTTTCCAACAAACAAATGTGTACTGATAATCTTAATAATTGCTAGATCGCGTAGTACCGGTAATTTCAAATGCTAACGGCTTGGGCCCGTCTCACACTTAACACAATTTTGTCACAATTTTTCGCTGCAAGTTTGAAGTTTATAAATTTTACGATAGAGCAAAAACAACGAAAATGTGTTTCTTGTATTGAGCCTCCTTAAATTTTTATTTTTTTTTACTTCGTATTTTTTCTATTTTATAACACATATTCTGTGAAAATTTAAGGCTTTTACCTATTTCGTTCAAAAAAAATAGAGGACTTTAATGGATGGTCAGACAGACAGCATAGGATTAGTAATAGGTTTCCGTTGGCAACCTTTGTTTAAACGCGTTAATCGCTAGAACCACCGGTCAGGTTTGAAACAATCTTATTGCATTTGGTAGCCCAATTCTTAAAAAAGATTATAGGGTGTATAACTTCACGCTACAGGTAGCCCTTTGAAGCAGAGCAGTAAACGCGAGTGTAACCACAGATAACAGCTAGTAATCCCATTAATATTATAAAGGCGAAAGTTTGTGAGTGTGTGACTGTGTGTATATTTGTTACTTCTTCACGCTTCAACCACTAGACGGATCGGGATGAAACTTGGCATACATATAGTTTAGGTCCTGGAATAGCATATAGGCTACTTTTATCCCGAAATCCCCACGGAATAACTATAACCGAGATTAAACGAACTATAGCTATAGCTACAGCTTGATAGAGCAAACTTCATTAGTGTAATTAAGGAGTAAATCACAGTCGCCGATAACCGAATTTAGCGCGGGGTTATTAAGGAGTAAATCACAGTAGCAATACTGAGATTAAATAATAGAGTCCCAAGCCGGTAACCAAATTTAGGGCAGGGCGGCCGGTAGCAAAATTCATTAATAACAGCTATCCCATTAATATTATAAATGCGAAAGTTTGGATTTTTGGTTGTTTGTCACGCTTTACCCACTGGATAGATCGGCGGGGTTATCACCAATCTTGCGGGAGCAGAGCAAGAACCTAATATTTCGCAATAATCGCTGTCAAACACCAATTTCGAATTATGAAGCAGCGGTCGCGTTGTAAGTAGCAATAAGTCGACGCTAGCGCCTCTATCAGGCGATTTAGGAGTTAAAAATGCATTTTCAATCGCTACGCGTCATAGAAAGCTCCAAAATCGGAATTATGAATGACAACAATCACGATTAGCGAGCGGTTAGCAAGCCATATGAACTGTCAAATTTGCGTTTACCTTTTTAATGGCTGCAAACTGATCGCTTTCTGATTGCAAAGCTAATATCAAATTAATTAAAGACTTTAGACATTTTTAAAACATTGATTGTTAAATCAGATATCCGCAAGAAATGAATCAAAGTTAAGTAACACAACAGAAACCAGTGTGCGAGGTCAGAATACGCTTTTTCGTACCTAATACAATTTTCTGTTTAAACTAGTGTTTTGGTTAATTTTGTGTGTGTTTGTGAATTTTAACTCTCTAATAATAGTGAAAAGAATACCAGAGACATTGACTGTGCTGATTTAAAACCGAAAATTGCCTATAAAAAACCTACTATTAAAGAATCTAGGAAGTTGACAAAATAAGATTACTAAAATCGAAGAAAATTGTATGTATTTAACGGCAAGATACTGGGACCTACTTATTCATTACACCTATGAATATTATTACATAAATGAAGTAGGAAAACTTGCAGTTAAAACCTATAACCTAAAATATACCAAACAATTGAAGTGGTATTTGTTTGAATTGCGATACCCTTTCTTTTATGTTTAATCAGTTTTCTGCAAGTATACCTACCCAACACTCAAAACAATAGTATTTAATCATTAGGGCAACTCAATTAAAAAAACAACTTTGAGAATATTACTGTAAACATAGGTAATCAAAGTGAATTAGAAGAAAACCACCAATTTATATATATTTCTATAAGGCAGAGAGCAAATACTGCCCTACAGCATACCCTACAGGTGTTCTTAAACACAATATTGCAATGAAAAAGTAGTTTTGAAACAAACTTAATCAGCTGATTATTACTCAACAGAATAATCATTATAAAATATTTGTTGGTCAATTCTAATAATAATCTGTGTGTGCCAAATTTCATTTCATCATTGTCACTAACTTAAACATATCGTATAAAGCATTAGTAGGATTTCTTCCATTACTCTTTTCAAATCCTAGAATATATTGCTTAGCTCCAGGACCTACTTATTATAACTTACTGTTTACCTTAATACCATATTGTTTATAGCTAATTTTATAAATTATTTTGCAGATAATATGATGAAGATATGTTACAAGGTTGATATACCTATGCTGTCATGATAGTAAAATGGAATTAACACCTGAATTTGTGAATACTGCAACTTTTCTGCAAATAAGAAAGGACAAAGTGTAGTCAGCAGTACTATCTATATATTAATAAATAAATGTTACACACATGGAATGAAATATAATTGTTACCATAATACAACATAATACAATATACTAAAAAAACAAACCCGCATTTTTTGTTATACCACTAAGGTGCTAAACAAGCTTTCAGACCGCCTGATAGTAAATGGTCACTCATTCACTCACTTGTAATAAAACTATTTACCTATCACTAACCAACAACTTATTTACAAACAAAAGTTCATAATTGTTGGTTGATGATGACTTAAAGAGTGTATAAACAAACCATACACTTAATGTAATGAATACACAAGTTTTTGTTGTCTAACCAAATCTAGAACTTATAAGGGCTCAGGTTAAATTTTAAGTGTAGGAAATCAATATTCAAAGATGGCAGTCAACACTTACTTCTACAATAGAATATGGTCTTTAGTAAAAAGCAAGCCTTACTTTAGCCGCTAGATCATCTTCAACCATGATAAACTTTTGTCAACCAGCTGCAGCTTTCACCAAGTGTATAGGTCAAAAGTGGGAAATTTTATAAAACTGTGACTAGTGCTCAGGACTGTTCACCTCATAAGCTCAAAACTGCTCTTCAGGCAATAGAAAGTGCAATGCTTGGAGATCCTTTACAGAGTAAGAAAAGTGCTCGTAGAACTTATTAACAAAGGAAAAAGAAGGTTCTTGATTAGAGACTGTAGACATAAGAATAATGAAATCTTCTTCATTCTCATGCCACCATCAATTCCAACTCAATGTGGTAGGACCAGGTGGACTGACAACCTAGACGGTTGTCCTAGATGAATTAAAGTGGTACAGACCGATTTAAGAAATACATGGGATATGCCTATATCTAGCAGTGTTTGTAAGGCTGATATGTTAAGGAAATCATCATTTTATTCAGCAGTTTACTTAAATGATATGCCTAAGATATTTTGTTAATGATAGATCAGTTATGAAATGATAGGTTTTAGTTAAATAATGGCCCAAAATAAATTAAAAAGAATTTTAATTAAAATTTTTATTACATTATTTCAATTCTTGTACTTAATCTTATTCTACTGTGGTATCCCACTACAATATTCGATCCATTTAAAGCAGCGATGATCCTTTGTTGATGTTTTCAGTACTTAACTTTTATAAGACTTTTGCTTATAGTGCGTCTACAGTTCACTTTCTTAAACAAGTTAAAGATATTTCCAAGATAACTGAAACAATATTAAAAACATTACTTCACTGGTCGTGACAGTGACAGGCAACCTGAAATAAAACATTAACATCATCTCTTTAATACTGAAACAAGAAAACTTATAAGATATCGGTGAATTGATTTTTAAAAAAATCCTTAGTACTGACTTTTTGTACACAGACCTAAAATATGCATTACACATCATACTCAGCAACATAAACTATTCTTTACTGGATATATTACATAATGAAGTATCTTTTAAGTGTGGGCAAGATATGAAATACAATTTTAATACCTATTATTCAGCACTATTATTCTCAAGACTTGTCAATCAAATAAGTGCAACTATACATATATTAGGTTTAATCAAACTTAAGTTATGATAAATATTTTGGCATCATATTTAATAGGTCAGTCCCTGTACGAAGAATCATGTTATGTGAGTACTACAGATGAGTAGCACTCAATGCTTAGTTTACAATTTCAGTATAAAACTGCTATTAGATAAACAGCAGTATAGAGACATGCTTATTTTAATTCTACAAAATCATGAGATTACCTATTTATCACTTGTATTTGCAGCGTATGTAGGGATCTAGAGTAGGTATTGGCTTTAAAGCGTGACTATAACTAAGATTTGTTTACATACCTTCGATTGGAATTATTGTTGTCCAGAGTATATAAGCCTTCAGGTACGACGTGGTTTTGGAAGATGCCACAAAGATTACGTTTTTAGATTGAAAGAATAATACCTGCTACATCTTCTATAACACCAACCTTCATCATGGATTTCGTAATTGTTTTCTTTGTAGGTACTAGGTAAAGACAAAGTAAAACAAGACGACAAATCAATGTGCCTTTTTATTTTACGGCACAGTTTCAGGAAATTACTTTTTGAATTTCTATATAACCTTATTTTAAAGATTTCAATTTCAATGTAAACAAAGAAGTGTTGCATATAAAAAATTTCATAATACCCCAAAATGTAAAATATAAAATGTATTGTTTCTAAAGACTATCTACAATATTAATATGTAATATTGTTTGTTTATGACAGTCATTTAAAAAAGGACATTACATATCAAGTTTCTCAAAATATGAAGTTCTTTTAGTTTTATTAATAAAAAACTATGTGTAAAACGATCATAACAGTTTACAAATTCCAACATTAAAGGGCAAAATCAAAAAGAAGCAACGCTGACAACATTTTTAGTTAATACCGCTACTGCCTTATAGATGGTGCTAGTTCTGTACTTTGAAAATGCACTTTCAACCTGTGTTCAAACATTTAATATGATGGACAGATAGGTGACGTAACAGTAGAGCTGGGAAATACGATTTTTATGTACGACAGAAAGAGATAGTGCGATACTTCAACAAAATATTGTCAATTTTGGAACAAAGCTGATCGCTGAGCGTTTTCGTAGCCGCCAGTACGCGATTTCCGTACAGAATTCGATGTCTGGAGCAATACCGCAAACTGCTTGCGCGGGCACCGCGCGGTAACAATTTCTTGCTAACTCATTGTTAATAAGGCAGCGGGAACCGCTCAACTGATTTAGATGAAATTTGTCTGAGTCCCGGGGATGGACATAGGTTATTTTTCATCCTGGAAAATTCAAAAGTTCCCGCGGGAATAACTATAACGTTTGTTACTTAATCCTGTTGTACTGGGAGCATTTAAATGAGCTGAAATTTACACTATATATATATACATTTATTTGCACATAGAGATAGTTAAAGATACGGAAAAGTACAAAGGCTACTTTTTATCCCGGGAAATTCCAAAGTTCCCGCCGGAGTAACTATAACCGAATTTCACGAACGAACCATAGCTGCAGCTATAACTTGCTATATCAAACTTCTTCAGTATAATCAAGGAGTCGTCGTAAGAATCCTACGCCGTTAACCAAATTTAGGGCGGGCGGAGCCGCGGGCAAAGTCTAGTATACATATATTTGTGAAAGTCTGTTGGTTTTTTATTGCTTAGCGTCACAACGGACCAACTGAAAAACCTTCGTCGATATGATATCATACAGTTCATGTAGCTATATTTTTTATAAATGAGGGAAAAACAAAAGAAACAATAATTATAAAAATTTCAAACGCTTTAAAAATATACGATAAGGTAAGTAAAGAAATTATAACTAAGTACTAAGCTTTATTTTCGTGTTCAAGTTGTGTCCCCGGAGATTACCTGAGTTTACAAAACTCATGGTAAAATTGCAATCCTTGGCGTTGAAGATTTAATTCGATAGTATTCCACTTTGCTTGTTTAACGCACACTTTGTAAATTCCATTTTTAATTCTTATTATAGTAAACGCTCCCTAATCCTGACATTTTTTACCTATGTGTAACGTGAAATGTGTATGCGTAAAGTCATGTGTGGTGAGAGATGTGTGTGTGTGTGTGTGTGTGTAAAGTTGTGCCTATTAAATATATTAAATATATTAAATATAGTATATTTATTTAATATAGATTAAAAATAAATATATATAATAGAAATTAAAAGCTGCTATCTTCTTCCTGTTCATTTAGAATACCTAAACAACCTTCTATAATTTCCTGAAATATTTTTAGATTTGTTAATTTTTATTGTTATCTTATAATCATTTTCCTAAAAAGGTCCCTACACCTTCGACTCGCCTCCACTCCATGTCCAAGACCATCTGAACTAAACTTTGTCCCGCCTTACAGAACCATCCTAACGACCTAAATCCACTAATTCTAAACTATAAGTTTCAAACCATCAATCAGATTTCCAGATTATCTCATAAATATCACATCGGGACTCAGACATTGCAAGTTCATTCTCCTCCTAAAATAATACCTATGACACGATCATACTTCGCTCCTAAAGTCTGCAGACATCCTAGATAAGACAATATCTAAACATAGAATATCTTAGTATCAGTGTTGAAAGACAAATTTAAACTATAGCCTATATTTACCTAGTTTAGCATCTGCTCGTGACGAACATTTCCAATTCCATAACTACGTAGGAACCAATTATATGCAGTCTAGTAAAAGCTGGATTCCAACACACTGATCAACGGGTTCCTCCATGAGTTTATCATATATCATTTCCCAAAGTAACAAACTCAAAAATGACGTTGAACATAGCTAGGTGAATAGACCTGTGTGGTAAAGTATTCTCCGGAAACACTCCTGTGCTGGAGCTAAGTACCCAGTCAGAAATTATAAGTTCCTCTAGACTCTTACCAATTGCAAGGCTGGTTAGAGTACCTTAATGTAAGTGATCTCAAAAAACATACTTTTTAAAAGAAAAGTTAAGATATTATGATTACTTCTAAACACTAGAAAGAATTATTTATTTATCGATCTTTTAGTTAAACAAAACTTAAGAGAATTATATTCACTCATTGTTAAAATTATTTGATTTGATATGTTTAAAAAGTGATGTTATGTATATATTATAAATGGGATAATCACAATCCGTTATTTCATGAAATTCAGTAGTATAACTTAATCCAGGAGTCACAATCTTGAAGAATAAATAGCTATATTAATACCTATAAATTTTATGATTTCTCGACGATAATAAATTTACTCATAAACACATTTTTATGTAGCAGCGATTGTATATGTCAAAACCCATAAATCCATACTTGAATCTGTTTCTCCTAGTAATCGTTAGGGTTGACAAAACTATATCATGTGAATCTTTCAACATTTCCAAACAAAATTCTGAACTTTTCTATTTAGAAAAATCCATAAAATCGTGTTATTCTAACAATAACACTTTATATATTTTATCCCATAAAGTTTTCTTTATTCGAATAGAATTTAATACAACTAAATACATAATTTAATACATAAATTATGTATTTATTTTATTATTAAACCCTTTGGTTATAAATAAGATTTACAAATAAATAGTTTTCATTTAAGTATTCCCATTATTTATATGACTTTTAACAAATTTGTAAATTGTTGACATTAAATGTGCGAAAACTATTAATTTTAAATTGTATACTCTTTAAGTGTCTGATTTCTCTTTAGAATAATTAATCAGAATGTCGATTCTAAATTTATTTAAGATGTTGATAATTTCTAACAAATTAAATCAATAATATTTGTGTTCTATTTTGTGTCAACCCTTAGGTCTACTTAAACTTTTAAATTTGAACCTAATACAGGAACAGTTAGATCCATTATAATGTAACCAACAAGAAATATGTGTTACCGGTATTTTAGCCAAGCGTGAGGGATTTTTTTAAGCACTCATATACGAAACTCTGGTTGAGTTTTTGAGTTTGTTACTTTGGGAAATGATATATGATGTCTTTGGGAAACTCATAGAGGAACCCGTTGATCAGTGTGTTGGAATCCAGCTTTTACTAGACTGCATATAATTGTTTCCTACGTGGTTATGGAATTGGAAATGTTCGTCACGAGCAGATGCTAAACTAGGTAAATATAGGCTATAGTTTAACTTGGACTAAAACAAAAATTTAAGAAAAAATAGTACTCAAGCATGTTTACCTTTGATAAAGGTTGAAGCTTGAGTGCCTTTTATCGAGTTTTAGTCTCCTTTAAATATTGAAAGTATTTTATAACTTATTTTTTGTATCTGTAAAACAATTCATGAATAAGTGATTGTTCCACAACCAATCGAGCTGGTTCTGGCACAGACATTATTGTCAGGGAATGACATACGCTGCTAAGTTCCCGCAGAAATAACTATAACCGAATTTCACGTTAAGTAACGATAGCTACATCTATAGCTTGCTTTATCAAACTCACATCAAAGACTTGCCGTAGAAATCCCATGCTGATTTTATCTACTAGTAACATTATTCGGTGACAGCTAAACTAAAATGCTAATAGTAGATAAAGTGTTGAGTTATGTGCAGCGAATCATTTGTTTAATTGTAACAAAAGTTTTATTATTATTAAGTAAAGTTCGAATAACTTGACCAGTTTTGTTATCTTTTTTTTCAGTGTAACCAAATTTAGAGCGAGCGAAGTCGCGGGCAAATTATTATTAATTCATTCTTTAGCAAAATATTTTGCTTATGTATCAAGTTTTGTATTATACTGTACGATTTTTTGCACATCTACACATTCAATATTTTAGAAATATTTTCTAGGGTTTGCTAAAGCGTCAATACCTATATCATGTAAGGCATTTTTTTAAATGTCAAGCTATGGTACTTGTAGGTTCTCCACTAACAGGTCTACGGCCGACAAACTGTATCGCAGTTTGGCAGAAATAAGAATTTAGTTGATGAATCTAATCTAAAAATGTAAGTTTGAATAAATAAATTAAAAAAAAGTATTGTAATGTCAAATACTTTAAGTACAAAAAAAAAAGAAATGACGGGATGAGAAAACGCCGGGATGGTAAAACTGTGAATTATGAATTGCTTTTTCTAAGTCGCTGACGGCTCCCTGTCCCTCGTGCGTGACTTGCCACCTTTTTGTTCCATTGGTCTAGTTTTATTAGGGTTCTGTACCCAAAAGATTCCAACAGAACCCTACTACTAAATCTATGCTGTCTTTCTGTCTGTCTGTCTACCTTTTATGGGCTTTATCTTTTAGACCAAAGTAAGTAGAAACTTGATTTTTTACAGAATATACAGGGTCATTCTTTTAAATGGGTCAGGGTGGGCAACTTTTGAACAGTTAAACTGTAAAAAAATACATGACTTTGATAAAATGTTTTTAAACTGCAGACGGGAATATTTTACAAAAAGTTGCAACACCCAGATTATGGCCAGCGCCTTAGATCTTGCAAACGGAAAGTTGCGACACCCAGATTATGGCCAGCGCCTTAGATCTTGAAAACGGAAAGAGATACAGCAAGGTAAGGAATATCACCTTAAACTTATCTTTAATTTGCCATAGCAAGATACTCGAGAATCGTACATTTAGACCGTCAAATGAATGTCAAAAATCGATCCGTCGAGATTTCTTATTCTATATACACACTTATATGCTGTATACATGTATGTATACATTCTTGTATGAATACTTATAAAAATATGTTGTCAAATTAAAAAAAAAAAGTTGCAGATATATAAATCATAACCCTTTTTAAAAATATCAGTAAGAGTAACTTAGGTACTGTATGTAACTATATCTAACTATACTTAGGTAAAGGTTCCAAGTTGTAGGAAAACAAAAAAAAAATTCCTGAATTACTGCTTAATATTATTAGAATATCTTATCCAGAATATACCTACATATATTAAAGCCACTAAATGTTTGCTTCCAATCAATTCAGAGGAGCTCTGACTATCGCCAGAAACCCAGTTATTGAGGGAACAAAACACACAGGAAACAAAGCTAAGATAAGGCTGTTATTTATTCAAATTGAATCAGTAATTATGAAGATTGCTGTAAATGTTTATGTATGTATACGAGCGGCAACACAAATATATTCGTACCTATGATTTATGAAATATCAGCCAAGTGCTTGTTAAAAAAAATATAATCATAAAAGATAATATATCAAAAACTAAAGCTAACGTAAATGCAACAAAGTTTTTCATCACACTTACTCGTAAACACTGTCATTACATGCAGGGTGCTAGGACTTTAATTACTCCCACGGACTTTTTTTTTGTAAATTTTGCTATTCTCAAAGCAAAGCGCGCGTTTATAGAATTCATGGGCGGTAATGACGCCTATTCTATCAAATATGTATAAAAGCCGTTTGTTCAAAATATGTCAACTAACTAAGCGTACTACACTACAAGCGACCAAGTACAAGTTTTAACTTCAGCCAAAACTTTTGAATTCATAAATTCTATGACATCCTCCACCTGCTATCTGGCGGTGGTGCAGTTTCCTCCACCTGCTATCTGGCGGTGGTGCAGTTTTCTCTACTTCTATTCCCACCATTTCAATTGTGTTTTAGTGAGTTTATTTATTTATTCATCTAATATTTTTATTTATTTACTCGCAAATGTGATGAAAAACATTGTGTGTACGGAAATTACAAACTCAAGTCATTAAAGTCTTTGGCCTTCTAAATAGCCGCTCGTCACAAATTTTTTTTACCGTCGCTAGTGTCATTGGTAGTTTATAACATTTCAATGTGGCAACTGTAGTTTTGATTTTAGACCAGCGGTTTAAAAATGTTAGTTTTATAAATATTGTAATAAACATTTCCAAAAACGAAAACGCAAATCTTGTATTTCTAATTTGACCTTTATGTCATTGTACGTAGTTTTAACCAACAAGAAACCTATACGAGAAAGGATATGCATTTAGGCTGAGAGGTTGTTTCTTTGTATGTGCAGACGAATGTCGCCATTTGTCTCTAAAACGGTTTTCAGACAGTTGCAAAGAAATTCTTTAAAAGGGCTAAAATAAAAAATGAAATTCTAAATTGGAAAATCCCTCCACGGATATATTATAAAAAAGATTTAATAACTTTCAGAAAAACCCTCGACTGAAAGGAAGTAGGTATCTAAGTAGCGGAAGATAAGAATAAAAAACTTTTTAAAAAAGGTTGATTTATTGCGACTTTATGACTTTCCTCAGTCCTAATCACCTTTCTATACATATTTGTTTGTCGTAAAGATATTAACAGCAAAAATATATACTAATATTATAAAGAGGTAAAATTTTTTTTGCATGTTTGTTTGTTTTAATTTAGGGGATAATCTCTGCAAGTAATGAGCCGATTCCGTCACTAATATAAAGGCACACTATTCCCGAATATAACATGCTATAATAGTTCTGATTAAAATAAGTTTGAAATATCAATGTTTATAAATCAAGTCGTAGATATATGGCACTGTCTCTTCACGATGCAACGAAGCAATGAACTGACCTGAGTTTTAGTGAAGGTATAGCTGGAGGTCTACCACTACTAGACTGGACTTAAACAATCTTTATCGTAATTGAGAATTCTGAAGGTGTTTTTTGCGGGGTGTTTTTTCGCACGTTGGTGATTGATTTTTGGCATCAAATTCAAATTCAAATTCAAATTCAATTTATTCAGTTTAGGCTACAATAATTGAGCACTTATGAATATCACTACGCCATCGGTTCGTAAGTCTACAGGGTGGGAGACCTTGTACTGAGAAGAACCGGCAAGAAACTCAGCAAGGGCATTTCTTTTCTCCCTTTCTCTTACAGCGTCCAATTAAAATATTGGAAAATGCCCTCCCTATCATAAAAGGACACTTTCCATTACAAACATAAAAAACATGAAATATAAAGCACAAGCACAACATAAAAAAGTATCTAATATAAACAAAAGACAGTTTATGTATTCATCACTAAGAAATAATCAATGTCTTACAGTATTAATAAACAAAACAAAAAAGTAAGACTAAATACTAAGAATACAAAGAAGTTTGCAAGAGCAGACCAGCCTCCACAGGCGGCACCCGTTCACGAGTATGACATATGAATCAGCCATCGCTTCGCTCAACCATATTTTAGGGAACGTAACGACCCAACACACACGCCACCACCGCAGAGACACTTTGAGAGAGCATGACACACTCAAGCAACTCCAATAAAACTTCGATTGTACTAGTTACAATGTGTGTAGTAAAGGAACAAAATATAAGAGGAGAAATTGGAAGGTTCGTAATGCTTTACTACCGAGAAGCAACGGCAATAAACTCACTAGTTAATCTTTTATACATCATATAAAAATACAATATAGCCTTACACTAGGTAATAAATCGAGATAGTTAGAGACAGAGAAGGACAAAGAATTCTTTTGTCTCAATTGAAAGTTCTCACGAGAACAGGTTCTTTCGCAGGTGACACCGCGGGCATCGTCTCGTATTTTACGACACATATTCACTTAATTACCTATTTATGTAATTACAAACCCAAGAAGATCCGCTGCCATTTCCTATGCTAAAAAACCTAAACATTTTGAAGTTTTATGAATTTATGACTACTTGAAAGTGAGGCAGGGCATAACGAGCACTCGCTCGATTGAGCACCTCGTACTGGGGAAGTACCTTCATCTTAGAGAAAACCACGGCCACAATAACGCTAACATAGAGTAGGTACACATAGCTGTGTACCTGGCGGTGAGTAAGGTTGCCAGAGCTCTTGAGGATTCGCTGCGCGGACAGCGGAGGACCTGCGGTACTCGTTGCCGTCATTGCTCAGCGTGCTGGTATGGCAGTCAGGGAGACCTGACGAAAAGGCTGACCGCCGGCCGCCCGCAGGTTGCACAGGTTCCCGAACCCAGGGATTACTTTATCACCGCTCTGAGAGGCTGAACCGCCAACTTATGTAAAGTTTCTGAAGTAATGTCGTGCCGGAGAAGGTAACCGGGGTGGACCCGGCTACGACAACAGAGTATTATCTGTGCCAAGCTTCGGCAGTTCCAGTACCACACCTTTCGTCCTCTTAGCTGTATGTGCAGTGAATCCTCATATGAAGTCTAAGTAACTTTTAAAAAATGGCGGGAAGAAATAAACATTCATCCACATACAATGTAGTATTTTGCGACATTAGGAGGATTCGCGCATATCTTAACGCAGTCCACCACCATCTGGAGACTGCGCAGCCGACTATTCTTTTTCTATTGGAGACGCAGATATCCTGCCCAGCCTACATCATACTACCTGAATTATCCCGACTACAAATAAAATTTTGTTAGTCGTTAGGAAGTCATAGCCTTGAAGACAGGGAATTGGCGATATTGTGAGTGCGCGTGTGATCTACGCCACATCCGTGTATTTATACGTGCCATTACAGGTCTCACAGCAGTAACAAGGATGTGACTTGACTCCTAAGGCACCAGAATTCGACAACTGACAAAGTTCTTGAGCAATATCCCACAGCAACACTTTCAGAATTTCACTTATAAAATCAGTTTGGATATGGATGAGTGAATCCAGCAGCGATAAAAATATGAATGAAACGCCTTAAGAGTTACTGCCAACAGTAACACCGAACTGAGTTTTCTTTCTGAAACATCCAAAAGGCACGTAATTATTTAGAAGAATATGGTGTTATAGTAGTATACAATATCGCGAGCACACACTTTTTTATAATTAGCTTTTTATTTCCGTAGTAATGTATTTAATAAATAAATGTTTTGATTTAATAAATTTAATGTATTAATGTAATTCACTAATTGTTTTTATCTCTGTAAAATATAACCAAAATAATAGTAAGTTAATAAACTGACTATTTTCAAAACAATTGTATATATTCGTATTTTCTATTTAATTTTGTAGTTAGATTTAGTGCTATAACTAATTAATTGCTGATTTTAAACAAATAAATAATTAGGGGTAAAAAAATTATTAGGGGTGGTAAGGAGCAAATTACTAACGAGAGGCTATTTAGTAGCCCGAGGCTAAATGTCAAAGGCTTTTATGACTCAAGTTTGTAATTTCCTTCTCACCCACAAAAAATATAAGGTGAATAAATAAATATGTTCACCAAAACATAATTTAAATGGCGAAAAATTATGTAGAGAAAACAACGCCACCGCTAGATGGCGCTAAATATCTAGAGCATTTATGAAATAAAAAGTTTTGGCTGAAGTTGTAGTGTCTAACATGAGCGTAGTTAAAATTTTGAACAGCTTTTATACCTACTTGCTAGAATAGGCGCGTCATTACCGCCCGTGAGTTCTATGAACGCACGCTTTGCTTTGGGAAAAGTAAAATTTACAAAGAAAAGGCCCGTGGGAGTAATTAGGGTCTTAGCAACCACTTTGCCTGCACGCGTAATGACACTGTTCAAGAGGAAGTGTGATGACAATAAAATTAATGACGTAACTGTTCAATTATAAAAGAGCTTTATATGAACAAATTTAAGTAACAAGGCTCAAAAGTAGAAAACGTAAGTTTTTTTATGTAATTTAATCAAATACAAATGAAAATGATGGCAGAGCAAAGAAATGTGAATATCAAAGTAACAACGAAACTTGGATGTAAGTAACAAAAGCTACTTTGTTGTCGGCAATAGATTATTTTGTATTCAAAAGGCGTTCAGCAAAGTGATGTACGTGATTTGCTTTTTGATATGTATATTTCAACATTAACATGTTTCGCTTTATTCTGCAACGAATTATGTAGCAAAGAAATTTTCTTTGTTGTTAAATATCTTTACTAACTCGGCTAAATATACTGAAATTCTGTGTTTATTAAAAACCTTTGGTCGATTAAGTCGGCTCTAAGGTTTTTCTGTTCCAATCTGTCATTTAAAGGAAATAAAGCATTTTTATTGTTGTTTCTTTTATACGCCTAAAGGTTTCGGTGCCTGCTTCATGGTCTGAGGAGGAGGTTCAAACCCGGCGTTGCTCAAGTAAATTGTTTGCTTTCACCATTGGTTTTTCAGTTAAAGAAAATATTGGAAGGCAATCTGCATATCTACTGTATGTAAAGTCCATAATTGGCGTGATGGACTACTGTCCAAATCGGCCTCGGCGGAGGTGAGGGTGGGTAGTGCCCCAACAGTCGGGATGGTTTGTAGGTTTGGTAATTAATATAAATTAAATATTTTTAAATTAGATAAGACTTTTTATTTTGGAAAGCACGGTGCCCACTCAGCTAGGCCAGTTAGGCCAGTGTCAAGAAGTATGTACCATTTAGCTAAACGCAATCTATCTAAAACACATCTAACATTTACAAATTATTTACTTATGGAAATGAATTGAATAATTTACAGCGTATTCTATTATGTAAAATAAATCTATTGAAATGTGTTACAAACCATCACAACTTTTAATGAAAAAAAATATTTTGTTTCATAACTTACTAAACTTTATTTCTTTTAAAGGAAACGCCTGATACTTCTATTTTGTCAATTTGCGGAATAGAACGACGTATATATCTGCAAAAAATTGACTGCTTAAAACTAAAAGAAAGTTTTTTTTTTATACCACTAAGGTGGCAAGCCTACGGTCCGCCTGATGCTAAGCGGTCACCGTAGCCTATGGACGCTTGCAACACTAAGGGCATAACTCGCGCGTTGCCGACCCTTCAGAAAGCTAATAACTTCTTTTTTGAAGAACCCCATACTGTAGTCCTTAGAGAAAACCTTGGCAGGGAGCTCATTATTTTAACAGCAGACGGATTATTTTTTAGGTAGATATTATAAAAAGAATTATGTATATTTTTTGACATTTGGCACAGATATAATAGGTACCTAGTAAAACGACCTTTACATGGCTAACTGTCGTAAGTTAAGTTACAGGCAGTCCATCACAGACGTGGCAGACGGAGGGATGGACACGAAAAGTTCTTACAAGGGAGCGTAAAGCTTCGCGCACTCTAGACTTAGGAATTCGAGAGAAATATACATGTAGGTCTTACCTTTCGAGATTTATGAAAGTACTTGCATACATACCTCGTCGAGACTGCCTGCTTTAAGCTCCAAGGATTCTGTTTAAATGTTGCCAACTTATGTATTTCATATAAAATGAAATATTTGTAGAATGAATACAAAAGTAATGTAAAAATCATAATAATCATATTCAGCATTACGTGACATTTTGTTTGCGTGATCTTTGTTCACTGCCAATTCAGGTGCGTGTCGTGTTGTCATTCATTGCAATTTCCTGGAAGTTAGATACATCCCCTGAGGAAAAATATACGCTTTTATGTACCCAATAAATAAGTTTCCTTCCAGGGCCACGTAAAATGAGTTTTGAGTACTAAGTAAAATTTTGTTAGACGGAAATGTAATTGCTATACCAAGACATTTGTTACTGATGATTGTGTTTATTTTTGGTTTTCAATTATAAATAGTAATCTATCTCATGATGCGAGGTTGTAATGTAAGGCATATGACCCATCAATTCAACGTTTTTGGCTTCTAAGAACTCCATCGTTTGTTTGAAGGACCATGCGGTGGCTCGTTGATGTCGTGATGAAAAGTAACTTAGAGGAACTTGCCCTTATATTCTTTTTAGGATAAACCACAAACAATTTCTTGTGTACCAGTCGGTAAGATTGTTTTATTTACTATCTACCAATCTAGATTGGTCGCATTGCACAGGGACCGGTCTACAGAAATGTTACAACCATCCAAAACTCCGGTTCTACATAACTAACTAATAAATAGAAGCGTAAACGTATTGGCTTGTTTTCGTTTACGTAATATCGAGCATTTAACTGACCTAACCTGTAGATATAGCTGAAGGAGTGGTAGAGGAAAAAATAAATACTTTGTAACTTGACCGAGTGTTTTCGTGTACATCTTATCGCGGTTATCGGATGCCGTGCCGTGTGGAGCCACGGGTATAAGCTAGTATTGATATATACCGTTAGTCACAATGTTAAAACTTGGGCATTGATCATAGTATAAAAAATATGTTGCTTAGCATTCATTATATGATGCAGTTCATCATTCAAAAATTAGTTTTCCATATGATCCGAGACCCAGTACTCTAGGTACTTATGTTGAATTAATTATTGGTTTATGATGTTAAATTCAAAGTAGTAACTTTTTGTTTTACCTGCATTAGGTATTTAATTTTTTTTTTTTTAAACAAGATAGTAGGGTTACTTACCTTATCAGCTTTTTATACGTATCTACTGTTTGGGCACGGCCTACTCTCACCTAGCGCGAGATAGTTGGACCGCCGTCATATTTGGAAGAAAGAAATAACAGTGAACAAATTCAACATCTTTTTATTTCAGGTCAATTTAATATAATATTTACAACAATTCATTTCATAAAACAATAATCAAAATCTAAATTTGTGTCTATTGTCTAATCATTATAGTAATTCTCTGCCGAAATCATCAAAAAAATCGTGTTTCCTACTTTTGTAATAGTCCAGTCGGTAAAGGTTAAGATACCTACATCAAAAGCTACGAAAAACCTGTAATACCAAATTTTCTTCATAAACTGTAAGTGGCTATAGCATACATCATGAAACCATCAAAGTTGGATCTGGGTGGGTTACCCCAAAAAAACCACTAAAAGAGGTCATTCCGCTTATAACTCTTTATTCGTTAAAGCTATCAAAAAAGTTTCTAATACCAGAGAAAGCTTAATTAATATCTTCAAAAAATTTCCTAGTATTGTGTTTTCTCCATAGTAAACGAGAAAATTACCTTCAAATTTTACATAATTTATAGTGAATTTTTATATACTAATGTATATAAATTTCATCAAAATGATGATAAGTAAGTTTATCTTTAAAAATATTTTTTTTATCGTAGCTAGCTTAGTTTTATTAGATACCTAAGCCACAAATACTAAAATATTAGGGATGCATAAAATGTTAACATTACATATAATAGAAATAAAACTTCATTTTGCAACTTTTTCGGAAGCGACTATCTCGTTAACTATTGAATATTCAAAAAAAAAAAATTTCAAAAAACTTATTTTCAGGAAATTAATAAAGCTTTATCATAGTAGTAGAAATATTTTTAATAGCTTGAACAAATAGAGATTTTTTTTTTTAGAAGGCATAGTAGGTATCATAGTTTTATGATGTACTGATTTCCACTAACAGTTTGTGAAGAATAATTGTATTTTACCTTTACCGACTGGACTAATACAGAGGTAGGTAAAAATTTTATTTGTATTTATTTGTGAAAGAATATGAGGTTTATGAGTTTAGAACCCAGAAATAAATGAATATGTTATATTTTTTTATTTGAATAAAAACAATATTTGTTTATGGGTAACCATAAGATCTAAATATAATATTTACAAATTTTACCTAATAAGATATTTACAAATTTTATTGCCTAATAAAATTATTCTGTAGTTTGTATTTCCTCAATAGAAAACTACGAATTTATGTATAACACAAAAAAAATAATTGTAAGAACTCCTTGCGTACATGTTACATGTACGTTTATAACAAAAAATCGAAAAAATATAATTACGAATTTGCTCATATATTAGTGCAAGTTCTTCGTTATTATTAGGCAACCGCCCTTCTCTTGGCTCACTGACGAAGAGAGGAAACGCTGTTGACGGACGAAGATAGAAGGATATTGTATTACGGTGGCAAAAAAAGAAAATTTGTCAATTCGAGTAAAGTTTTGATTAATAAGTATTGATTAAATAAGTTTTTAAATTTATGGCAAACATTTATTAAGACCTTCAACCAATAATTAAGGCTGTAGCTGTTTTAACCTGTACTTTATAAAAAATTACTGACTTGCTGATTCGTCAAAAAATTTAAACATAATTTATGTTAACATTTTTTATGACGTATTCGGCTTTTTGGCTGAAAATTATGACTAGCATGTTTCATGGTTTTTGAAAATCGGGGATGACACTTTGTACATCCGGTTATTATTTTAAATAAAACAATATAAATTAGTAAGTATATAGGCTTGTAGTTGTATATACGGTAAAATACGAAAGAAACGTTGTATGGTTTCGCCACTTACTACAGTGGGGTGTTGTAAGACGTGCGGATAATACCACGGAGAATTAGTGAGCTGATAATTTCATCATACAAAATGTACAATATTTCTTGACTGTTAGCAACGTAAAAATTGTACTTATTACAAAAAAAACTTATCATAAAAGTTATCAGCATGAAAATATATAAATTTTAATAAACTTTAGCAGATTTTTTTTATCAGCATGATTAAATATAGATTTCAATAAACTGTAGGAGATTTTTTATGGGCGTTTATTACGCCATATAGCCATGGTTAACTAGGAAGGACTCTCTGTATATTGTTTGGCAATTTCCAGTCATATTAAGATTTTTTTTTGTGTATTTCAAGCAATATGGCTGTAAACCAGCACGAATAGCTAACTCGCAGATTGAGGAAATTTATCCATGTCGTTCAATAATAAATTTAATTGCCAGTTTATTTAATAAACAAAAAAAATTAACATCCGTAAACATCTTAGTAACTATAGTGTCAGAAAGTTATACTAAGATCTACATGGACTAATTCAATTAAAAAATCTTCGTTGTTTGTGTTCTTTTTTCGAATAAAAACAAATGAATCAAACACATCTTTCTTATGAATTGGAAAATATTTAAAATCGAAAGAGATGAAGAGAGCATTATACACCTTTATTTACCTAGGGCTGACTGCGTGATACAGTGCATAAAACTTTTCTCACCCGGATGTACGTTCGCTAGTGTCGTTTAATTTCCAACCATTTTAATATGGCGACGTTTATTGCGTTTTTAAACTGATATTGGGATCTTTTAAAGATATTTAAACTCACTAATGAATCAGAATGTTTATCTATATATTTGCATTAAAAATCTTCAGGTCCGATTAATTAATCGAAAAAAATCCAATTTCTATTGTTTTCTCATCACACACAATAACTAGTAATTTATAATATGTACTCTTACACAATCTTGCAATGTTTAAAACCATCAAGAGTTAACTTTAAAATAATTAAAATAATAAAATTGATTAAAAATATTTTATAATAAGTAGTATAACTAAACATTTAAATCATTTCATATACTGGATATGTAAAACATGATTTAAAAATTAAACCTAACATTTAAAATAAACACTTATACTAGCAGACGAGTATTTGTACATTTTGAAGACATTGTAGGTACAGAAACTACCGATTTCTGTACAAAATTGGCACCAAAGAATAAACGGTTCTCCAAATATTGAAGAAGTACGAATCTGAAACTAAAAAATATATTTATTATAGATGTATTTATTATTTCAACGATAAATTGTGTGCGCAGCATTAACGACTATATTATTGTATTTCTAATTATTACCAGTAGGTACTAAGGATTTTTCGGTTCTGTGGACTTCTGTGAAACTACAAAGAAAATTATTGTACCTTTAAATATTTGCTAAGTATCCATTTGTTTTTGTTATGGTTATTGTTTGTGTATTTTAAAGTTTCTCATGTATAACGCGCGCCACGTAAGAAGAGACTTCGCACACCACGTATTTATAGGTCCCTTACGCAGAGGGGCGAAGGGGCAGGGCGAGGTACGACGACAGCGCACGTGCCGTAGTTGTCTCACCTTAACAAATGTATAACTTTTCATGTTAGTGACTGTACAGCTGCGCAAACACCCCACTGCTACTGCTCGCCAAGTTTCTATTAACGTGGCGCGCACTATACCTAAGTTATTTTTTTTTTCAAAAATTCTTATGGGAAATAAAGAATCCTGAAACCTGATGTATTTGTTACATAATGTATCTGAAATCAAAAACTTTTAACAGATTAAAAATATAAACTATACCAAAATAATTTTAATAAATAACCTACAATAAAAAACTGTAATAACATAAACTAATATCAGTAGCTTAAAATAAAATAAATAAATAATAAAATTGTACCTTAAGATAAAAATTGTTATCCTTAGCCAATTAAGGATACAATGTATCCTATCTTGTATGCATTTTGATCTGAAGAGTAAGATGGCCAGGCCAGATTTCAGAGTGATTAACAGCAAATGTAAAGCACATTTGACGATAATCATCACAGTCAAATTAGATTTGAGCTAAAGATGTTAGAGGCTTTTCACAAGACGATGACATGAAATGAAATTATGAGTACCGTTACATATTAACATAAAGTATTTGGTAAAACAATGGATACCGGTGTTAACAAAAGATTTTTGAACAAAATCTACATTTATGTGTCTCGACATCTGTAACGTTTAAAGTTTTTAAACAATTTAATCAGTCAATAAAAGAGTTCTAAAGAGGTGGTAGACAGTAAAATTGATGTAGTTCTTTGACAATTACGAGCTACATGCATATATAGTAGCACACTTTTAATAAAAGAAGCAATGTTTTACTATGCTAAATACTTTCAAATGCGCCTTAGAGAGATATACACTAGTTCCGGTAAAGTGACGTAAATATGTTATGTGGGGTCCTAGTGAAAAAGAGGGTAAGTCGAAAATATGTGATTTTGACATACGAGTATATATAAATAGTTATAATCAAAAAAAATCTTCATACATTAGTGTAAAAGGATATACCTTTTTTATTGTACATCAATTGGTTTATGGAAAAAATGTATATCCTTTTAAACCAATGTCTGCAGTTTTTTTTTTGATTCCATATAAGTCAAAATCTCAATTTTTCGACTTCACTCTTTTAAACCCAGATTTATCGGTACACTCTTATGTGTGGTACCGATATAACGGCAGCCTACATGAAGCAGTATGTAGTAACAAACAATCAATACATTATTTTTCGTATTTGGTACCTCTAAGTTGGGATGAGTTACTAGACAGTAAGTAAATTAGATTAAGTTTATAAGTTACTTTTTGTAGCGATCTGATTTTGAACTTATAAAGCTACAGAAACTGCGAAAAGCTTTTACCCGATACAGGCTTCGTACATTAATAAGCACTGCTGTGTATGTACGAGAGCAAATACTTAATTTTCTATTTTAAAAATGGCTCTTCATATTTTTTGATTTAGTGGCCTTCAAAATAATTCCGTTCTGTTTTATATACCTAATTAAGATATTTTTATTTAGAAGGTTAAAAGGTCTTTTACCTTGCCATTCGAGCGCACCTTTTAGGTTTTTGTTGAGCTTCGTGAGACAACGCATGTCTGTCTATATATCACACGTTCGTAATTTTATACCACTAAGGTGGCAAACAAGCTTACGGTCCTGATGGTAAGCGGTCACCGTAGCCTATGGACGCTTGCAACACCAGAGGTATCACTTGCGCGTTGCCGACCCTTCAGAAATCTAATAACTTCTTTCCTGAAGAACTCCATACTGTAGTCCTTGCAGACAACCTTAGCAGGGAGCTCATTCCACAACTTAAGCGTTCGCGGGAGGAAGTTTCTCTGAAACCGCACTGTACGTGACCATTTAGGTTTCAAAGTGTGAGAATGAATTCCCTGCCGATGGCGAGCGGTGCGATGGTAGAAAGTAGCCGTGGGCATCATTTCGAACCATCCTCAGAACACAACCCATTGTACATGCGGTAGAACACACACAGTGAGGCAAAGTCTCTACTCAGACTTAAGGGCTCGATACCGCAAGTGAGTTTGGAATCGTCGAAAATTCTCACAGCCCGTCGTTGAACCGAGTCAAAAGGGCCAAGCTGGTATCCGGGTGCACCTGCCCAGAGATGGCAGCAGTACTCCATATGGGGCCGAACTTGCGACTTGTAATGTAACAACCTTTGCCCCGACTTGAAGTACTACTTCGCTCTGTTGAGTACACGAAGTTTTTTGGACGCCAGCTTGTAAATGATCTCGGAATCACGGGACTACAGTGAATGGAGTTTTCTTAGCGGTGAACGCGCACACTTGTGTCTTTGTAGGGTTGAATCGGACCAAGTTTACCCGTCCCCAGTCAGAGACCTGGGACAGTGCGGTCTTGGTTTGAGACACAAGTTCTCCGCGGTTTTCCTCCACATCCGAACGAGGGATGTTTGCACAACCCGTGTAAAAAGCGTCTCCAGTACTGTCATCTTGATCATACGCTCCATCACCTTAGAGAGGAGAGAGGTAATAGCGATAGGCCTGTAATTCGATGGATCTGATCTATCGCCCTTTTCGGGCACCGGGTGCACATTCGCAGTTTTTCATGAAGACAGAAATTGCCTAGTGTGGTAGGAAAGCGCGAAGAGGCGCGTGAGTACAGGACATAACTTAGGATCACACTGCTTAAACACCACTGCTGGTATACCGTCTGGCCCACTCGACTTATGAACGTCTAGAAAAAGCAACGCCCGCCGGACCTCTTGCTGTGTTATGGGGATTTCCGGCATGGTCTTACCGCACCACGGTATAGTAGGCGGTACAGCGCCTTCATCGTTCATGTTCGAGTTCGAGGCAAAGAGACTGCCCAGTAGATCGGCTTTCGCTTTAGCACTATGGGCTAAGACACCATCGGTCTTTCGCAGTGGTGGCAGTTACCTATAGTAATAAAGCCTAAATTACATTATAGTTAATATATACGTAGTATGGTAGTCATATGACATTTATTTAGGTCTTCTTTTTAAGTGACTCATAGGTGGATTTTTGTCAGGCCATACCATAAGAATAATAAAAAATACGAGGGTATATACCATTCTAATAATTAGTATCACTTTTTAATTGAAAACCCGCTTAAAAAATAAGCCCTAAATATTCTGAAAACAACCTTCTAGATTAAAAGCCTTACCTGGTTTTAAAAAGTAGTCTGAGCTTTTCAATTTCGAAAAACCACACCACAGAATTTTAGCGTAGGTTAGTATAAATAAAACGAATGGCTACAACACCTTGAAAAATTTCAATTCGGTACGCACTTACCCGGGTTTTTTTAATTAAGATAATGTTCTTCCGATTTGTGAAATTGACAATCGAAAGAATAAAGAGCTTCCTTAAAATTAAATTATTGTTTTTATAATTTTTAGAATTGATTATTAAAATTATTAAACAACTTCTACAACAAATACACTAATCTTCATAGAATTAAGAAATGCATCTATATATACATATAAATGAATAATCATTTAATTTCCTTCCTTTTGCTGTAAAAATATTTGTTTACGTTGTTGATGAAATTATCGATACATAAATACCATTATTTAATATGTTTAGGATGTAAAATTATCGATATTATGCTTAATAGTATATTAATAGATATTCATGCGCTAGCTAGTAAAGCACATTTTTTTGGGCATAACAATATTATCATTATGTTATTTATTTCTGCCGCATTGTATGAATAAAACATGGGACAGTGCCATTGGAATTAAGACCCGCATCGAAATCGCCAGGAGCGTTTTTCACAATATGAAAAAAAAAAGTATTTTGCAATCGCAACCTTAACATTTCCTTGCGAATTCACCTTCTTCGTTGCTACATCTTGCCTGTTCTTCTAAGATGTGATTTCTGAACTATTTAGGAAGATCTTATTTTACGTATGTAATCATTTGAGATAAGGGCTTACAGGCGTATGTTTGCCATCGGCTAGACACAAAGGATCAGCAATCTAGAAATACTACAATGAGTTGGACAAAACCGCGAACTATTGTAAGCCAAGTCAAGATGAGTGAAGTGACATATCTGATCCACATGATGAGACACGATCGATACGAGCTCCTGCAATTCATCATGTTGGCAAAATCGCCGGTAAAAGATGCGTCTGGTCGCAGAAATAAATCCTGGTTGCGTAACATCCGGGAATAGACGGAAGTCACGAGTGCCACCCAGCTGTTTCGCCTCGCGAAAGACGATGACAAAAAATCAGAGCTGATTAAATTCTATTAGTTCATATTCCAATTGACAAAAAGTTACATTTAGTTTTTCTCGAGTCTCTATTGAGCAGTTAACTTTTTTGTTCTGTCACTTCTCAAATATGTAATACGAATAAAAACACAATTTTAATCGTATTTAGTTTCATCGTAATAGTTAAGTATGTACATATACCTACACTTGTGTACTTTATTGTACGATGTTTGAAAGATATGAATAATTATTAATTAAACATAAGTGTGTAAATGTTACAAAATGTAATACACTGCGTTTTAAATGAGTTGGCGCGCATAGTATTACTAGTTCACACCGTAGTAATCTACGTACAATGTACAGTGTGGCGCCAGACCGTGTGCTAACCCAGTTGAAAAGTATAAAGTATAGTATTACATTATATTCATATAGCCTCGTATTTATTATTCTTATGGTATGGCCTACTAAAAATACACCTTTAGTCACTATAAAAGAAGACCTAAATAAATTTCATATGTCTACCACACTACTTTTACCCGTATATTAACTATGATGTTATTTAGGCTTTATTATTATGGGTCTAAACCTAAGAAACTACGAACGTGTGACATATAGAAACAGACAGACATGCGTTATCTCACGCAAGCTCAACAAAAACCTGGAAGGGTCCTCTCGAAAGGTATTTTACCTTTTAATCTTTTAAATCAAAACATATCTATACTATATATAATATTATAAAGAGGAAAGATTTGATTGTTTGCTTGTATTGAATAGGCTCCGCAACTACTGGACCGATTTGAAAAATTCTTTTACCATTAGAAGCCGACATTATCCCTGATGAACATAGGCTACTTTACTTTTACCGCGGGAAAATGCTTCATTCCTACGGGAAAACGGGTAATGGGAAGGATTATCCTTCCGTACTTATCTTTTTTACCGCAGAATATGGACACGTGCAACAACTAGGGCATCACTTGTAATAAAACTATTGACCTATCACTTACCAACAACTTATTTACTAACAAAAGTTCATAATTATTGGTTGATGATGACTTTAAAAGTGTATGAACAAACCATACACTTAATACAATGAATACACAAGTTTTTGTTGTGTAACAACATCAAGAACTTAGGGGTCAGATTAAATTTTAAGTGTAGGAAATCAATTAAAGTCAACACTTACTTCTACAATAGATTATGGCCTTTAGTAAAAAGCAAGCCTTACTTTAGCCGCTAGATCATCTTCAACCATGATAAAATTTTGTCAACCAGCTGCAGCTTTCACCAAGAGTATAGGTCAAAAGTGGGAAATTTTATAAAACTGTGACTAGTACTCAGGATTACTTGATTAAAGACCGTAGGCATAAGAATAATGAAATCTTCTTCATTCTCATGCTACCATCAATTCCAACTCAGTGTGGTAGGACCAGGTGAACTGACAACCTAGAGGGTTGTCCTAGATGAATTTAAGTGGTACAGACCGATTTGTTTAAGAAATACATGGGATATGCCTATATCTAGCAGTGTTTTTAAGGCTGATATGTTAAGGAAATCATCAAATCGTTCAGCAGTACACTTAAATGATATGCATATGACATTTTGTTAATGATAGAACAGTTATGAAATGATAGGTTTTAGTTAAATAATAGCCCAAAATAAATTGAGAAGAATTTTAATTAAAAATTTTATTACATTATTTCAATTCTTGTACTTAATCTAATTCTACTGTGGTGTCCCGCTACAATATTCGATCCATTAAAAGCAGCAATGATCCTTTGTTGATGTTTTCAGTACTTGACTTTTATAAGACTTTTGCTAATAGTGCGTTGTAGACTTTTTTAAACTTGCATTTCCAAGATAACTGAAACAATATAAAAAACATTACTTCACTGGTTGTGACAGTGACAGGCAACCTGAAATAAAACATCAACATCGTCTCTTTAATACTGAAACAAGAAACATTATAAGATATCGGTGAATTGATTTTTAAAGAATTCCTTAGTACTGACTTTTTGTGCACAGACCTTAAATATGCATTACACATTATACTCAGCAACAGAAACTATTCTTTACTGGATATATTACATAATGAAGTATCTTTAAATCCGTCAAACGTCCCCATACTAAGGAAATTATCTGCCCTTGCCGCGTATAAACAGACATACACCTAAATTTATTATGTTTATTCATTCCTCTTTATTTATATTTAGGTATGTTCCCTATATATACAGTATAAAAAAAAAGTAATAAGAATAAGTTTATGATAAATATAATAAGTAATAATAAATTTATTTACTAAAAAAAACCATAGTTTTTTATATATAGCACATTACCCGGGATCAAAATGAACACTATGCTACTGTTAATAAAATCCAAAATCCAACTCAAAATGGCGCAACATAAATGGCGGCCGGATCAAATTACCAAAACAATTTCTGATAAAAAAATATTAAACGCACAAAATATTGTCCACCCAAAAATACTAGAACGTAGGACAGGCCATTGGCCTAAAGTCATAAAAGTCGTCCTGAAAAACTCCCCCGCTACACAAGTCGCTTAGAGACCACTGTGGTCCCTAGAACGGGTAACGGGTTAAGTGTGGGCAAGATATTAAAAGATACAATTTTAATACCTATTATTCAGCGCTATTATTATCAAGACTTGTCAATCAAAAAGGTGCAACTATAGATATATTAGGTTTAATCAAACTTAAGTTATGATAAATATTTTGGCATCATATTTAATAGGTCAGTCCCTGTACAAAGAATCCTGTTATGTGAGTACTACATATGAGTAGCTCTCAATGCTTAGTATACAATTTCAGTATAAAACTGCCATTAGATAAACAGCAATATAGAGACAGGCTTATTTTAATTCTACAAAATCATGAGATTACCTATTTATCACTTGTATTTGCTGCGTATGTAGGCTGCAAATTGGCTTTAAAGCGTAACTATAACTAAGATTTGTTTACATACCTTCGATTGGAATTATTGTTGTCCAGAGTACCTAAGCCTTCAGGTACGACGTGGTTTTAGAAGATGCCTCAAAGATAACGTTTTTAGATTGAAAGAATAATACCTTCTTCATCTACT
Source organism: Apoda limacodes (assembly GCA_946406115.1). Lineage (NCBI taxonomy): Eukaryota > Metazoa > Arthropoda > Insecta > Lepidoptera > Limacodidae > Apoda > Apoda limacodes. The sequence goes on from OX291544.1 coordinate 18,041,396, forward strand.
ATAACACCAACCTTCCTCATGGATTTCGTAATTGTTTTCTTTGTAGGTACTAGGTAAAGAGAAAGTAAAACAAAACGACGAATCAATGTGCCTTTTTATTTTACCGCACAGTTTCAGGAAATTACTTTTTGAATTTCTAAATAACCTAATTTTAAAGATTTCAATTTCAATGTAAACAAAGCAGTGTTACATATCAAAAATTTCATAATACCCCAAAATGTAAAATAAAAAATTTATTGTTTCTAAAGACTATCTACAATATTAATATGTAATATTGTATGTTTATGACAGTCATTTAAAAAAGGACATTACATATCAATTTTCTCAAAATATGAAGTTCTTTTAGTTTTATTAATAAAAAACTATGTGTAAAACGATCATAACAGTTGGTGGTGATGGTGCTAGTTTCGTACTTTGAAAATGCACTTTCAACCTAAGTTCAAACATTTAATATGATGTACAGATATGTAACGTAACAGTAGAGATGGGAAATACGATTTTGTGTACGACAGAAAGAGATAGTGCTATACTTCAACAAAATATTGTCAATTTTTTAACTGAGCATTTTCGTAGTCGTCAGTACGCGATTTCCGTACATAATTCGATGTCTAGAGAAATACCGCGAACTGCTTGCGCGGGCACCGCGCGTTAGCTATTTTTTGCTAACTCATTGTTAATAATGCAGCGGAAGATCATTATTATGATTTCGAATTCAATGACTATATCAACAATTTTATGTTTAAATATTATTTAAATTTGTGATTTTGACTTATATAGGATCAAAAAAAAACCGCATACATTGGCTTAAAAGGATATTAATTTTTTCCATATACCAATTGATGTACTATAAAATCGTATATCCTTTTACAATAATGTATGAATATTTTATCTGATTATAACTATCTATATATACTCGTAAGTCAAAATCACATATTTTCGACTTACCCACTTTTTTATTAGGACCCCACATCACATATTTACGTCACTTTACCAGAACTAGTGTATATCTCTCCGATTTCAGGACGCATTTTAAAGTAGTACGCATTGTAAAACATTGCTTCTTTTGTTATATATGCATGAAGCTCATAATTGTCACAGAACTACATCGACAGGGAATTCATTCTCACACTTTGGAACCAAAATGGTCGCGTACAGTGCGGTTTCAGAGAAACTTCCTCCCGCGAACGCTTGGGTTGTGGAATGAGCTCCCTGCCAAGGTTTTCTCTAAGGACTACAGTATGGGGTTCTTCAAAAAAGAAATTATTAGATTTCTGAAGGGTCGGCAACGCGCTAGTGATGCCCCCGGTGTTGCAAGCGTCCATAGGCTACGGTGACCGCTTACCATCAGGCGGACCGTAGGCTTGTTTGCCACCTTAGTGGTAAAAAAAAAAAAAAAAACACTGGTATTCACATATTTTTACCAAAAACTTTTTGTTATTATGTAACGGTACTCATGATTTCATTTTATGTCATCGTCTTGTGAAAAGCCTCTAACATCTTTAGCTCAAATCAAACTTGAGTGTCATTATCATCAAATGTGCTTAACATTTGCTGTTAATCACTCTGGAGTCTGGCCTGGCCTTCTTACTCTTCAGATCGAAATGCATACAAAATAGGAAACATTGTATCCTAAATTGGCTAAGGATAACAATTTTTTATCTTTAGGTACAATTTTATTATTTTCACCCGATCAGGCGGCAACTCATTTAAAACGCATAGTATTACTAGAGCACACCATAGTTACCTTTATACAATGTAGCGCCTGTGTGGCGCCAAGGCGCCAGACCGTGTGCTGACTCAGTTGAAACGCATAGTATACATTACATGGTATCAAAACCAACATATAATTACTACATAAACGTCCACAAAATGAAGAAATATTCATAAAAAGAAGTGCTCACCACAGCCATTGTTACGAACTCCTAGAACTGAAGCAACTTCAGGTTGCTCCATGTCGAAGACTAGCTCTGTACGAGCTGCGTATAAATTATATATGCTGGATATACAAGTCAGCCTTAAGCTTCCACGTTCAAAAGCCTCGCTGCGTACTGCGAAGGACACTTCACCCACGGAAGGTAGTCTACTGTCAGGCCCTGTTCTTTCAAACGCAGCCTTCAGAATTTTAGGAGGTCTCCGTATTTCCTCTTTATGAAGGTTTATGTATGTCTCATCCAAGTACTGGATATTGCTATCATCATTAAAAATATTAATATTTATTTCATCCTCAACAGGTTCTATTGTGGTAGTGTCAGATTTTGGCAGTGGATCCCATTTAAACCACTCCGGCAATTCGTGTACAAATGAATCGATGTCAATCTGTGATAAAAAGTTTTAGGTGTAATTTCGGCAGGTGGTAATCGTACAAATGGAAGTCAAGTTGCTTGGGAAGGTAATGTAAAAGATACAATCGTACAGATAAGAAGGGATAAAGGGAGGTTCGCTTAGAGCTTATCTAGCTCAGCTTTGTGATTAATGAACTCGCCTACGCAGTGAGGAGAGACAGCAAAAACAACGGGCGGCGTCAAAGTGAAGTAAATAGGTATGGTGCTATTGTTCTCTTGTGGACCCATGTTCACTGTCAGTCGAGGGACGCTCTTTAAATACACGTAACAATTCTCATTTCACTGGAAATGGGGGACAGTCAGCAGAATGTTTTCTGTCGTTGTAGAATAAAATAAGGTTTGCTAATTTATGTTTATAAGGCTGGGTTAGCAGTTCGTGAATGTCAAATAGCTGTCTTGTTAGTTGACATCAGTTTTATTATATTTATATTTCGTTTTCTACAAAATTTATCAGAACTGTCGCTAAATCTAGTTATGTTTAATAATTTATTGTAAAATGCTTTTTATTTTTTTCTGAGTAAATTATTTAGAATGTTATAAAAAAACCGGCCAAGTGCGAATCTGGCTCGCGCACCGTGGGTTCCGTGCAAATTAATTATATATTAATTATATATTATTAAAAATATTTTTAATATATGATGTAACAAAGAATTTACGGTTTTTGCAATTTTTCCTTTATCTGTGCTATAAGACGTTGCTTCGTACCAAATTTCTAGATTCTGAGTTCACGGGAAATACCACGTAGGTTTTGATTCTGTTGCGAGTTTCGGAAATTTGCGGCATAAACGGCTGTATCTTTTGATTGAGTTGGCTTAGAAGTTTGATTTTTTCACAGCTCCAAGAGACAGTATACTCCGGGTATTTGATATAAATTTTAGCTTGATGCCTCCATGCGCTCCTGCGAAAAAGGGTCTTGAGAGACGGAAGGACGGACAGACGGACGGATGGACGGACGGATGGACGGACGAACGGACGGACGGACAACAAACTGATCCTATAAGGGTTCCGTTTTTTCCTTTCGAGGTACGGAACACTAAAAATACCTTTTTGACATTGAATATACTTTTATTTTATAGATATTTACATACTGCAGTTATTTAAACACATCAGTATTTAAAATTTTGAAACAAGACGTCTTCAGTTAAACATAAATAATAAACATAAAAGTGGCAGATGTTGACTAACATACACTTTATTACCAATTGCTGTCACTTCAATAACTTATAAAACTAAAAATAAAAATAAAGAAAACTCAAATGTATACTTGTGTGATTAAATTTATTAATTTATTTGTGTATGTGTGTCAGAGAGAGAATCGCTTAAAAAAGTTAATGAAACGAGGTGGTGATTAAGGGTCCTAAAGCTGCTACCTAGCGCTGCCATTAAATATTTTTCTATTTCTCGTCTTACACAGCTTATTTTAAAAACATCTTCATAGAAACAATGACACTTGTCATATGCTCCCTATATTTGGTACGTTTTGTATTGTTTCTGGAACATATCTGTGAGATTTAGTTAACATTTCTGCTAAAGATATACTTCATACAAAGAGGAAATTTAATATATTTAATGGTGGTGCTGGCTAGTCGAAATGCCCCTTAAACGAAAACTTCAGTTGGAGTAAGCAGCAAAAAATGGTGCATATGTTTATGATTACATAAATAAATTAAACATGCCAATAGATTTGTTATGACTACCCATGAAGTAGGCAGCAAAATGAGAAATTCGGAAATTTGACTTGTTAATATAAATAATAATGCTGATAAATGCTAGTACCTCTCTGCCGTTTAATGTTATAGTGAGATTAGCCGGAGGATGCGAAGGGGGTGAAACGCAAGTTGCCCGCAGGTTGGAACCCACACCGTACCATGACCGGTCGGAAACCAGCTTAGGTCCCCATTCAGGAGCCTCTGAAAGAAAATATTTCTTAAAATCCAAGGGCTGGGTAAGTGGGGTAAAGTAAGACGGGATCCTTTAAGTTTGATTGTAAATAAAATCGACCGTAATGAGTTTTATTAATTTGTTTTATTCTTATAATCTTCTTTGATAATCAGTCTTCATTGTTAACGTGTATTTGGCAGTCTAATCAACATAATAAAATTTAAAAAAATCAGTAGGGAAAAAGTAGGAATACACTCTCATCCCAATCATGCCCCACCCCTAGGGTAAGATATGGTACCAAAAGGGGGGGTAAGATGTTTACAATGTTCACAAGTGAACAAGGTATCTGCATCTTCGTCGTCCAAACCTGCACAACTGCAGTGATCCCATTTGCCGCATGCTGAACAAGCACCCTAGCCTTCATTTGAGTCCAAATGGCCTATATTTACTACAACTACAATACAAACAACTTTCTTTTTCGCTGTTTATCCTCTTCCGCTTGTTTCTTTTTCTTAATTGTTTCTTCAAATTCATTCTAATATGGTGAAGGTGTGATCTCCGTGGTTTTTCCTCGTTTATAGTTACGCGAGATGTTCTTCTAGTTGCTGGAAAGAGTATTATTTGCTGCTGACTTACAACACCAAATATTGATTGCTGCGGCATTCGTGGTCTTTCGTGTAGATCGGAGTTATCGAGCCAGTTAAACAGCCTGGTTCAGGGTTTGACGTTGTATTATGTAGCACAGTAACCAGATTAGTGGATGGTGACCTACTCGCAGATACATCAGCGGCAGTATCAAGGCTCTACAATGTTTCTGTTTCCACTGTTACTGGCGTCAATGTTGCACCCGTCAGAGTTGCCACAACAGAAATGGCTTTCAATATAATGGGCGCATTCTGATTATTTGTTTCTGGTTCAGTGGTTGACGATACATTTAGCTGAATATCTGTCATCAAAGGCGGAGCAAAGTCGCTCGAGTACTATGTCCATCCAATAATAAAAAAACAAGATTCTCAGGTGTTGCTACGCTGAATTCGACGAACTTTTAAACAATTCTAGAAAAATAAAATGACCACTATCACTAAAACAGATTTCTACTGTAATAGTCGTACCTCGTTCAGCAGATGTTATGGCTCCCACTTGCTTTCTGCCCTTTCTTGCGATAATTTTTGATTTGGTTTTGGGCACAACTAAAATCATCGCCATTGCTTATACGATCAGGTGTTAGATGATGTTCATCGTAAAAATTGCCGAAAAAATTAAAAAAATGGTCTACCACCTGTTCCACGTGCAGCTGAGGTACCTTCAGGCTGTGTAAAAGACAGTTTTAGGTGCCTTTTTAAAAATTCTAATGCTCAGTCTTTCCCGGCTTCATCTCTTTAATTGTTAAACGGATGACGTGTATAATTTTTTACCGCTAGTCGATAGACTAAACCTCTTAAGTCTTTTATTGTCAGGCCATAAAGCCTGCTCTCCATATATATTATGTATGAACATCATTTCTCTTCATTATCAGTAAAAACTTACCTTAAATTCAACAGTCATTAGACCATTCTTATCTAAACTTTCTCGAGCAAGTTACACTTTTCTTTCTAAAATTGTCTGTGGGACAAAAAAATGATTTTGCTGACCTGACCAGTAGCCCATTTTTCCTTCAACCACATTTTTCACAGCCACTTTCATACTTTCTTCTGACCATCCCTTCTACTTGTTTTTTTTTTATAATTTCTCACCAGTCTAGAACAAAATAAAAAGTAAAATTAGACATTTGTATGTCGCTTGCCTTCCTATCCCATCTTGCCCCTTGACACCTACCCCATCTTGCCCACGTATGCCGTATCAAATTTAAAAAATAACTAAACAAAACCAATACGCAGCACAGAGAAAAACAAGTTCTTACCTGTTAGTGTAGTTATTGTCACATTGATAACATTTAAATCAATTCCAAGTTGTTATTATTTACGGAAAAAACACGCCCTATATAGTATAAAAACATTAATAGCTATTTAGCAAAAAACAGTTTTTCCAGATAACAAATAAAACGTGTGGTATCATTGACCACTTACTTCGATGATGATTGCCGTAATGGCGGCGCGACGCCAGGTGCTATAACGATCCTGATTCGTTCCCACTCAAGATCGGTCGCCCCATCTTGCCACTCACTCCGTCTTGCCCCACTCTTCCCTAAGTATAATATTTATAACCTATTTTGGTTTCCGGAGAAAGTTATACCGCTAATGCTTAGGTTGTAGAATATGCTCCCTGCGAAGGTTTTCTTTAGGGATTACTTTATGGGGTTCTTTAAGGAAGGAGTTTTTAGATTTTTAAAGGGTCAGCCACGTGCAAGTTTATCTTTGGTGTTGTAAGTGTCCTAAGGAAGTGACGACGATGTTAAGTGACCACTTAAAATCCGGCGGCTTTTCAGCTTTTTTGTCACTTTGGTATAGATACTGTTGTGTCTACAACGACAATGTAGTTTTGGCGTAAAAAAGAATTTTTCATAAAATTAGGTAGAAAACAACTACTTTTTGGTAGGAGCCTGGGTCTTGGTGGTGTTTTATTTAATTTTGAAAACATTGTACAAATTGATATATAGTGCTACAAACTTTGCTGATGGTTAATTTGTATCAAAAATACAGTCGCCATACTAAAATGGTTTGACTTACAACGACACTTGAGACCAAACACCTAAGGTCGGAAAGTCAGAAAAGTTTGCTGTTCTATAACTATTAAATATAAATACATATTATTATATGTAAAATTAAAATGTCAGTGGTATTTACTTATATTTTAATTGTGTTATGAATCTTTAATGAAAATACCAAGCTGAAGATTAAAGCAGTTTAGCAAAAGTAGCAATTTCTAAAGTTGTTTGTTTTAGTTTTTCATATTTTCATTTATATTAAGAACGAACAGTTTTGTAAACAAGTGCAAACCTTAAATTTATTAATCATGTTAGTCGCCACGCATGAAAGCTGTTATTTTGGTAAACAGACTTAAAGTTTTTAATTTTAAAGTGGTATTAGACCTGGAAAAGAAAATACGAAACCTGGGAAATAGACGAAAGTTAGGTAAGAGCTAACGTAAATATTTCATATTGAATATTATTTATTCATTCACTCAATATTAATGCTAAAAATCATTAATTAAAAACCATAACAAGACAGGAAATGCTGAAGTAAGTAAATATAATAACCTTAAATAATGCATTACCTGCTCAAATAGTTTTAAATAATAAAAAAAAATATGTTAAGTGAGAGTCTAACTTGCACATCGTGGGTTTCATTAACGAACACAAACCAAAACAAAAAGTGTGCCGCTAAGCGGTGACCTATCAAATGACTGACCAAGCCCGATGTTACCTAACTTCAAATATCGTTTTCAATAAACAAATATGTAACACTTTTAATAATCTAGATTATTTTTGCTATATGTCGCTGATATGGTAATTTAAGAATGTGTAGGCTCGAGCCCGTCCCACACTTAATGGATTTTTATTATTTGTTGTTATACTCTAGAGTTTACTTCCCAGCTTTTAATTTCTGCTTTTTGTTTTTAATAATTTATGTTAAGTAATCCGCCATCATTCACACACATATTCTGTGAAAATTTCAGTCTTCTACCTACTTCGGTCTTAAAGCTCTATATTTATAGGTAGAAGACTTTAATAAGGGCAGACAGACAGACAGACACCGTAGGCTCAATAACAGGGCTCCGATGGCACGCTTTAGAACCCTTAAAACTATTAATTTGAAGAAAATGTAAAAAGAAATAAATATAAGTCCATGAGAATACAGAGAAAATACGACTTTTTCCAACGGATCTTTGAACAATAAATTCAAATTTATTTGTCACATCATACCATCTTCACAGTTTGTTGAAGAAACTTTGACTTCATATAATCCGTGTAGTAAATGCAAATAATACGTCAGAGCTTTGATTAAGAGAAACACACGCAAGTAAGAGGGCAGTGACGCTGTACCTTTTAAAACAAAAGGCGGAAACGTTTTCCCATCCCTAAACCTAGTACGATTTTCACGATTTAGAAAAAAGTTGTATGGAAACTAGGGTTGTAGGTTATTATTTTATTCTATCGATAACATTGTGCCATGTAAACCAGAGTCGCGTTCCGTTGTGAAGGACAACCGGGGAGAAATGTGTCGAAAATCAAAACCACTCTGTTCAAGGTCTAATTCAATCCGACCAAGGACCCATTCACTGTGGTACCACATTCCCACAACACAACCCTTACCATCTCCAAGACACTGGAATCCTTGGTGTTGTCATCTCCAGTGACGTTCAGTTCCGCGATCAATTGGAAGATGAAGTGGAGCTGGCGTCCAAAAAACTGCTGTATTCAACAGAGCCAAGCTGTACCTCTGGGCTTTATAACATATAATTATGAAAATACTGCTTCATAAGTCGTAAATCCGGTTCCACATGAAGTACTTAATGTTGCATCCCTGGGCGGCTCCGCCCTGATATCAACTTGGCCCTTTTGCCAACTTAGTTCAACAACGAGCAGATAGAATTGCCGACGATCCAGAACTCGCTTTTGAATCGAAGAGACTTTGCCCCTATGTGTGTGTTCTACCGCTTGTATGTTTTACTATTTATAATTCTTTATTGAAACACTAGTGTACAGGAGGTGCACTAAATGCTAGTAGGTAGCATTTTCTACCAATCAAATTATCAGGAAAAAGCATCGGTAGGTCCAAATTAATAATAAGAACGAAAGTTGCATAATGAAGGTATTAATGAATTTAAAAATTATAATCCTAATACATAAATACAAATATTGAATACTATAATCACGGACCTGAAAAAACCATAATTATATGAGTATAATATAAATACACACTTACACAAAGCAAGTCAACGGCTGTAACAGCAAAATAATTAGTTACAAAGCCACTACAATGTAAGGAGATGCTAAGTAACAGATTTTAAGAAGAGCGAAGATGTTTCTCATGAGTTTCAGAAAGGAAATTGGACTTATATTTGAGGTAAGTGTGTGTACAATGTGCTAAAAGAAAAGAATATAGAAGACAAAAACTTCTAAGATTTCTGCGATCTCGAAGTCGAAGCGAGTCATTTAAACAAAGATTGAAAATAAATTTAATGCATACGTTTCGTTACTATAAAAACAATTGTGAAACAAAAAAGTGTTGAACAGTGAATAAATTTTTTCCCTTCCACCCATGTGTATACACACATAAACGTACGTACTCATGCGCCTATATGCGTATTTTTGTGTACATATACTAGCTTACATACCAAATTTCAGCTTTCAAGGACTTCCGGAAGTACCCTAACAATTTTAATAATCATCAGTGAGTGAGAGAGTTAGTGACGAAATCGGGGTTTTTTTTAGATATCGATAAAATCTGAAGTATAAAAGCTATACAATTGAATGTGTATATTTTTAATAAGTCTACTGTTGTCATCACATCCCGAGAATTTTGTTTATCTGGTATAATCCAAACCCAAGTTCGAGTTCGAAGCGCTTCGAGAAAAGGCAGTTAGTGTCCTTTGGCTTCACTTGGCTCGACTTGGGGGGGCACCACCGTGCCCCCATATTCGCATAAGTTCGAACACTGATACAGCTTATTACGATTTTTATCTTACAATAACCGGGGCCTACATCATTCCTATCACCGTAGAAGTCTTATTTTGTAGATACTTGTCACCTCATTTTAATATAGAACGAAGAACATAAGTATAGTATTCGTAAAATATAAATATAATAATGTAGTAATATTTTGAAACCTGACGAAAGCCCCACATACACTTTTATCCCCTAATGTAAGGGGATAGATGTTTTTTTTTAAAAAACCTGAAACACGTATTTATTAATTTGTAATATGTGAGATCTGAAATACATATTTTATTATTTATAACAAGGAGTACCTACATCAATTTTAAGACCTATAGCATGAAAATTTGCGGAAGTCTCATACAAAGTGGGCACACAGACACAGATGAAAAAAAAACATCTATCAAGTACTATAAACATTATACAGTAGGTACCAAAGACCTGTAGATACTGTAACAAAGTGTAAACCGTAAACACCAATACATACGTTATTAGTGATAAGGATCTTACCAACTACCTCCAATGGCGCTGATCGTATCTCTGTGTGGAATGTGGGCGCATCTGCTGACACCTCACAGCGGAACCGGCCAGCCATGTCTGGTGTAGCTTGTTGTAATACCACTCTGCGTGCTCCTGAACGGGATATCTGAAATCAACTAATAGCTTGACGCGACATACGGCTGAACATGATAGGTATACTTTGACGACATAATATGACTTAAATATGTTTGTTCAATGCGAGGATACCTTTACTTCTAGGTTTTTTATAAAATGTTCCTGGACACACAGCGCCATTGGGCCCTAAACTAAGCAATTCTCGTTCTTTGGAACCCAGACAACGGATACAAATACTTTTATAATATATATGAATATAATTTTTTTTTTGTAAATACATAGGTATACATATGTATAAGACATAAAAAAGACTTATCACATAAATGTTTGTTCTGGGCGGGGATCGAACCCATGCGCCTCGGATCCGCAGGCTGTCACAACCTACTACCATAATACAATTTTAAATGCATTATTATCATATATTGCTATTTATCATTCTCATTACAATTCTCATTTGAAGGGTCGATAACGTCTACGGCTCATCGTTTGAGCTGAAGAGCACTTCAAACCCTCAAACGTGTATGAAAGCATTGATGCGTGTGGATCAAGGAAAATAACTGTGCTATAGGATCGTAGGAAGTGGCAGTCTTTGGTCTCTGCCTACCCCTCTGGGAATCAGGCGTGATGTTATGTATCACTGTCGCAAAAAGCATATTTAATCATGAAGTGCCACTCAATTATGAAAACAACTTAAGTTTCTGTTGATCTTATTCATTTATTTAATTCAATAATAGTACATTACTGCCGCAGCATAACCGGGCGATCGAGCGTATGCGAGCTGAGGCGTAGCCGATGCATGCATCGCAGAGTTCGGTTATGTTCAGTTGTGGCCAAGGCTTGAATAGTGCTTTTCTCAAACATGCGTGTAAATTAAAACAATAACATAATAACGTACATGTTTATTCAAAAAACTAATTTTAAAAATATTAACTTACGTCAACTTCAATGCCAGGCAATGGAAATACTCTTGTATGGGGCAGTTCTTTTGGAATGTATCGATAGAATTCTTCCCGACCACGATACCACTTGACACTGTACAAGGCTTCTTCATCTTCTAGCTGCCAGCTGCACTCAAGGGTGACAGTCTCACCAACTAATACTGCACCTGGTACGTTAATTTCTAAGTTATGAAGGCCGCGAACACCTGCAACAAATATTTAATTCATATTACTATTGTTACTAGTAAAATTACGAGTACATCGTATTCACCTAATCTAGTCATGTAAAAACGCTCATTTTTACACAAGAAACAACTTAAAGATCAGATTTGGAGCCACAAAATACGTGGTTAGCTTTCAACACCCATTTAATCATCATAGGCTGTTCCAGAACGGAACAAGGACCGGGCAGATTATAACAAGACATAGAGACAGTTTTTGAAAAAAAAATTATGAAAATAGATGACGTTCTTTTCAATGTAATTGAATGTCTCTTCGCACTGGTAAAATAGCTAATTTTTATAAATTGTTCTGATAAACTTTTAAAAAGAAGCCAATGCAATAGTCAATGGTAACAAACAGAATGCAGAACTCGTAGGAAAATCACGCTCAAATGAAATTACTTTTTTGACTTGTGCAGATAGCACTTATTGGTGAAAGTTAAATCCATATTTTTTTGCGAAAGTTTATGAGAGTGTTAGTATGTTTTTATCACACTTACTGAGGCAATGCGGGTGTTAAGACTTTAATAACACCCACGGGCTGTTTCTTTGTGTTTTTTACTTTTCTCAATGCAAAGCGAGCGTTCATTGAACCCACGGGCCGCAATGACGCACCTAGTCTATCAAGTATTTATAAAAGCTCGCTGTTCAAAATAACACACTACAAGCAATCAATTACAAGTTTTTACTTCATTCAAAACTTCGGCCTTTGGCCTTAGGCTTCTAAATAGCCTCTCGTTAGTATAGTTTTCTTGCCACCTTTAAAACACAATGTACTATTTATTACCGTCTAAGTGTTTATAATATGTATAATCTAGTACTTAATTTAAAAGAAAAAAAATCTAAAACCTTTAAAACAAACAAGTAATCTGTGAAGTAGGTTGTGTATGTAGGTATCTATTATACGAAAGCATTTTATACATTAACTTAGTAAATAGCAATATTAGCATTATTGAATTAACATCCGGCAATGTCTTTAAATGCCTAAAATGTTATGACAGAGGCCGTTTCTACCTTAATCCTTTAAAGTCTAGATGTTTCGAATTCTCGAGCTCGTTTGGCTTCCAACCAACTTCAAACGGTAATTCAGATCAGTAATTATTTTTACCTTTTAAGTGCATCTTTTTGAAACCGGTTATTTTTTATTATTATTTTTTGCTTTTGAGTGACAAATTGTTTTTTTTCTCGTATACTGAAAATATCCATAATTGTAACAATATTTTATGCAATTATTATTATTAATTTTTTTTGACGTGACAACGTCTTATAAATTGGTTTGCCGGGTGACACTTCAAGAAACTGCGTTACGCTCCGCTCACGTTATGCGCTCACAATGAGAGCGAGTGAGAGGCACGCGCCCGCCTAAGAGCGAGAGAGACAGACATAAAATCATTGTCACGTAAAACTTTCGCCCGTATACCGACTTTACAGGCAACCAGTTTTTTTTTTTACTCCAAAACTTTAAGTTGTAAATCCACTTCATTAATATGATACCACCTTAGATTTTTTTAAATCGGTTCACAATTGATGTAGAAATCGGTGGACATACATAAAAAAATATACCGTCGAATATAGAACATCTTCCTTTTTCGAAGTCGGTTAAATATACATTAACTAATTAAGTAACAAAACTAAAATTACCTTAACTAAAAAAATAAATAAATAAAACATAATTTAAATTTAAAAACCCCAGACTCATAATAAACATGGTTTTTGTAGTTTATTACTAATACGCATATTAGTTTTCTGAGCAGCTTTTGGCATTTTTAGAGTTTTGTACGTCGGCGCGCATTAATGGAAAAAACTCTTATACAATCACTCGTCTTGTCTGGCTGTCTGCCCGTCTGTCACAGCCAATTTGCTCCGAATGCACTAAAATTGTAGACATATGAATTTCTGACACCCAAACTTAGACGTGTGACATAAAAAATAGTAATTTGTTATGCAAGGCTGGAAAGTTGCTTCTGGCGTGAGGGCCTATTTTGAATACCAAGCAAGCAAAGGATTCAAAGATTAAACCCACGAGTGAAGCGAGTGGTTCAATAATTTAATTCTGAGCTAAGCGAGGGATTCTAAGGCATGAAACCCAAAAAAAATTCCAGCCGTGCGAACACACACAAGTTTTCATCTCACTACAGCGAGGAAAATATATACAAAAAATAAGGAACACGATAATTAGTGCTTTATTACTCATAAATCGGACAAGGTACTGGAATAGAGAAGTTTCTTGGACTACTCACAGCTTCATGTAAAACCCTTTTTTAAAAAAAACCTATAGAAAATTTACTAGATTGAATCATCAGTATATAATATGTACGATTGAACGAAAATAAATATAATGTCAAAAACCTCACATTTCATCTAAGGATACAGAATGATTAACTTAGTAAATATTTTACTTACAGTTTAATACGACGTAACAGGTACCTAAATTAAGAAATCCATAGTTTTTGTGTAGTTTAAGCGTTCTATTGACGGCATTGAGAGCTTTGACATCGCATAGGCATTGAAATCGTTGTGTTTACCAAATGGAAACAAACAAGAATCCAGCTAAACAGCGCATCCACTGCTCTACCTCCCGAGCATGTGCAGCCAATGCGTTGAACGCGGTCAGGAAGTGACGTTATAGCGCATTCATTTTTGGGTAACAGAACCATCGAATGTGCGCATAGAAAGCATTGATTGCATTCAATGCGTGTAATGCTTGTCAACAAAACGCCTCTTTTGACAGCTGGCCTCTCAATCCGTGATATTAGGTACCTACCTACAACATTTTTCGACGCGGATCACGCCATGCGACCATAACCTGCATGACTTGTCGGAAAATCAAAATCATTGGGCTGTTATCGGCCAGCGGAGCTACACATGTCGTCCCGTCGATTAGCGAACGAAAAAAATTACGATAAAAGTTAGTTAGTAATTAAAAAATGGAATACAAGGTCGTGCATTGCGTTAACGGCAAAAGAAAAAACCTGAACTTAACTTTTTTTACTTACTTAGGTTGTTTTGTGTAGGATAATAATATCGTGTCGGTTCGTGGGTGATACAAGTTGAATAGGTATAAAACCGATATTTAAACCATGAGCTATGCAATCGTAGGCAAAACTTAGATATTAATTAATAAAAATATAAACACTTTTGTTTTTTAACTTATCACAAACTATTTGTTAAGATGCGATAGTTACCTACTTACTATGCTTCCATTTTGAGGGTTCTGTATTATTCGTTTATTGTTAACTTTTATTATAAACCTCTCTAGATGGATAGTTGGCGCAAAGAAACGTAGAAAAAAAGTAGGCCAGTAATTGGACTACTTCACGTTACGATCTCGCAGTGACGTTTCAAACAAATTAACGCAAATGATTTGTTTTAAAACATTTTCAAAATGACAGTTATATTAAAAGTTGCAGAAATTACAAAAGTGATAAAAAAGTTACTTTCCGTCGGTAAGTAATTTTATTTGGTTAGTATTTTATTATTCATTAGATTAAAAGTTTGTTGTCTTGGTCCGTAAGACAACCTCGCGCCACATGACTAAATAACCTACAGACTGATAGCTTCAAACAACCTGCGCTAGCGAGAGCACTACTACAAGCACGGGTATGTGCGCTTGGCCTGTCAATGACACGGCGCGCGGGGCGAGGACTGCCGCCCGCTAGAGTAAAAACCGGTTTCAACTCGCTCAGAGAGTGTCCGCATCTCAGGGTTTCGTGTGCGAGCAATTTAAATTATAGATAATTTTAATAAAAAAAAGGAAATTTCCTTTTTTACATATCTAAAAGATATTGACAGGTAAATACCTATATGTTTTTATTCTTAGTTGGCTAAATTTTTACAATAGGCAGGTGAATCTTAAAAGACGTAGGTACGTAGGTAGGTGCCTACGATAATAATGATACATATAAACATGAATATATTAATGTATACGCAAATAATATTATTGGTAACTGAATACAAATAGAATCAGAGATCTTTGTTAGGGTTCCATAGCCAAATGGCAAAAAGGTCCCTTATAAATCCATTATGTCCGTCCGTCTATCCGTACGTCACAGCGTTATAATTCCACTATCTTTGCATATGTAGATTGTGATGAAATTTTACAGGAAAGTCTTATGTGAACCGCCAAACAGATTTTTAATGACATTAAGAAAAAATATTTAGGACTCTATATATTGAACTGAGTATACTCTATATACTGAAATTGATATCAGCTATCTATTGATTTAATTTACTGAAAGTGTCAGTTGACAACCCTACCAGTTTAGATATGATTCTTGAAACGTTGTTCTAAGCTATCGGTCTGGTTGGTTATTTAGTCATGTGCTCGCGCCAAAGCGGTCATTGTTACCAGGGTTAGTTTTTAGTTTTAAGTTTTCCCATTTACTCTTGCTTACTTAAATCACTACGGCTGCGATCGCGATATTTATTATCAGAGCGGTAATTTATGTCATTTCTTTATAATAAAATGATTGTCAGTATGATGTATGATAACAGTAGGGACGTGTTGATGCGGGCTTTGAAACGAAGAAGAGTATCATCATCTTATACTATTTAATGAGCAATTATTATAAATTCTTAATCGCGGTTTCGGAACGGCTTTAATGATTTTGATGATATTTCCAACAAATTTTTGGGGATGAAAAATCATTCAGGCTAGGTTTCATTTCTGGAAAAATTCGTTGTCTAAATACTATTGTGTTTTTGAGGGTGCTGAATAAAAAAAAAGGAAGGAATTATTGGGAACAAGTGTTATAAATATCAAGAGTTTATTTTTGATAATATTTATATAGAGGGAGAACAACAATATAAAAGGTAATGCCATATATGCACTTACATAATGCTAAGCAAAATACCGATCAAATAGACATTATTGAAGGATAACATCACAGTAGCACAACACTAGATTTAGTCTATTGAAAAATCCGATATCAAATAATTTTCGCTACTCGCATATGACCATCTGGGCTAGTGCTTATACTGAGGGAAATGCCTGCAAATGAATGAATGAATCATTAAAATTCGATCGAAAAACTGTCATGCCTTTCTTAATTTTTCTGTTATAGTCATTATTTAATTATTATTTTATCATTATTATTTAATTATTAAGTTGTATAACTAACATAGATATATAAGTGTAATTGTTACTAACCAAATATGGACTTTAAATTTTTGAAAATATATTTTTTTTATATTTTTTTTATTTTATTATTATTTATTATTATTATTAAAATAAATATTTAGTTATAAACCTGAGTTTTCACAATTGTACCTGAGTTACCTACTGAAGTGTTTGTCGCCAAACCTACGAAGTTTTCACATAGCCAGTGAAATGTTTGTTGCTAGTCTCCTTTAAGGCTCGATATACTGCACACTAGCGCCGATACGAGATATTTTCCATTTTTTCTTCAGAGAAAGCGTAATTCAAAAAGTACAAATACTAACTAGTGACATACTATTTTTACTGCAAGGTATGTAAGTTTTAATTCTGGTATTGGCTAAAGGCGGCCACTTTTAGCAGAAAACCGAACTACAAACAATACATAACGTTCTAAAAGTAATTAATCACTAGTTAGTATAATATTATAAAAAAAGTATAATGATGAACGTTTTCCCCACTTTTGGGGTAAAAGCTTTAAGCTGGTAAGCCGACTTACACCCACATAGGTAATTCTTCAAGATTGTTTACTTGTGAAAACAAGTCATAATAAGCAACCGAGCGTTGCTAACGAAATGCCTGCGGCTGGCTGCTTAAGAAAGTATGACTAGATTGGCACAGTTTCATTTTATATATTTTATATTTGAACAATTACGAGTAATAACTAATATACCGGAGTAAATGTCTGTGTGTAACATGTAGGTATTCCATACGTACTTAAATATTAACATACAATATATTATGTAGTAGTTTACATGTTAAATATTAACTAAAATAATATAAATCATGCTAAATGCATCCATTGAGAAACCCACTCTGGTGCGGCTGTCGTCGTCCCAGCACGGAAGCAACTAGCAAGCGGCGGTTTGTCAAAAGACACGCCACCGCCGCGCAGCCTTACGGTTTTTTTTGCTGCAACCCTGCCGAACACAAGGTAGGGACCTAATTACTTAAGCCAAATAGCAAGCGCTCTCAGGCCGTATAGGTTTGCGAGGGACATGAGTCATATTGGTGGTCACCGCTCAGATACGTATCTATAACCAACAAAATGTAAATATGCTCGTCGCGCTTTTGAATTAAAATGTACCTTATTGCTTTAATGATAGAGTTGTCAAGCTTTGACGTTTGTTTTTAAGTGACGTTTCTGTACTACTTATAATTATTCTGTGGTAAAAGTAATATGTTTATAGTAAAAACAACCAAAATGATGTACCTACTACGTCATTCCAAATAAATTTTTCATTCCTTTTTTTTTTTTTAATGTGCGTTCCGAATTTGCACTATGCCATTTTTTAATGCCAATTTTAAATTATACCTAAAACTTATTTATTCTTGTTTCTATTTAATAATTTAACAAACTGTAATAAATTAGCTATTAAATAACATTAAACACTCCCCATTGCCAGAAAAAGTAAGCAAAGCTCTTAAATGCTTACGTGAACATTTTTATATGGATTCTTCTTTTAATGTATTCTGTTTTTTGTTGTTTAATGTATTCTCTGTTTTCCGTTTTACATAATATTCATATAAACAAACTTTATTGATTAAGTTTTCGATGAAATTGGATGTTTGCTGCTCACTGTTGTGTGTCCGCATCTGCTGGATCAACGGTACGATACAGGAAAGGAAGTAAATTTTTTTGTAAAATCGAGCAGTAATTTTAGTCAAATCAGGTCAACTTGAAATTTTTTGAAATTTGTCAAGAAAGGTGTCAAGTTCAGAAGTAAACAAGTGTGATTCCTAATCAGGGATTTGGCCCAAAATGCTGTATTAAATGAATCTTCATTAAAATGGGTATCGGTGGGTTTTCTGGGTCACTGATTACGATTTTATTGTAACAATTTTCTAAAACATCTTTAAAACAGTAAAAACTACCCTTTTTAAGGGTTTTTTTTGGAATATTCTGGAAGTAAAGCTAAGGTTATCAAAAAAATGCCAATTTTTCAGAATAATTAAGAAGAAACGGCTTGTTTTGATTATGCACCAAAATTGGGATATAAGGGTTAATAATAGGGGGCTAAAACTACCCCAGAATAAGAAGATATACAAAAAACATGAGCTCTGAGCTCTTTTTTTTGTTTTTTCTTTTTGTTTTGTAGTCAATTTTTTGAATTTTTTTTATCGTATTTTGCAATTTATTCCCCCTCCCCCCGCTGGCGAAAATACCCCTAAATTTAAAAAAAAGAAATAAGTTATTAAATTTTCTTGTTTGAACTTTGCCTTTTGCAACCGAATAACTAATAATATTTTTCGTAAAAAGAAATAAAAAAATTGCAAAAAACGTAATTAAATTTTTTTTATTAAACGTTCAATGGAAGCATAAAAATATAGCGATTTTTTATTCTGAATTTTTGGCCGCATTTTTTTTTTGGCTAATCAACGGGATCTACAATGAACCATTTTAAAGCTAAGGTTATCGCCGAAATGTTAGGTGATGCCAAATTTCAATTGGATTGACCATTTTTTTTAATTTCACCTGAAGAAAAAACATTGACCGTTATAAACATATTTTGCTATTTTAAACGGCCAAATCGCCTTACAGATGAAAAATTAAAACAAAAAATTTAAGTACAAATAACTCGGAACAAAGGCTTCAAAATTTGGTTGTTTAAAATAAATAAATTTTACGCTACTGGCCAAAAACTGAAAATGTCTTACAAAAAACAAGATTTGATCCAATTGTATCAGTCCAAAACATAAAAAAAAATTATCCGATATGGCTAAAAATGACTGGCCATATTTAGGAACATCTGTTCTGACTTTTTGGTAAAAGATTTTTTTTTTCAAGCACCTCAGTCTAGATGGCGCAAAAAAATTGGCCTGAAAAAAATTTGAAAACGTTTATTTTGCCCATAACTTTTTTCTGCTTATTTTAAACGGTTCTGGCTGCTCTCAAAATTTTCCCAATTTCGTATTCTTGCAAAATAATAGTAATCATTTTTTGTGGAAATTATATTTTTCCAGATATGTACGCCAGAACGATCCAGTTTTTTCGTTTAACAACCATTTTTGCCATGTCATCTCCTTTAATATTCATCGTACAAAAACAAAAAAGAATCGTTTTATTTGTCAACTAAAATACTTCATATTTGTAGTATATAATTTTTTTTGTAATACTACCTGATTTTCGGTGAAATTAAGACAACTTTAAAAATGTAACATTTTTTGACAAAAATCACAATTTTCCTTGCGCTATTACTTGGAAGGGGTTAATTATGATAAAAAACGATAATTTATTGGGTAAACTTTTTTTTTCAACCATTAAATGCTGACTTAATCATCATATAGACTTTTAGAAATAAATAGTACTAAAGTAATTTACGAAAATAGAAAAAAATTGATCATTAAAAAAATACAGAACCGATAAAAAGTCTTAACGGACTATCTCTACACAAGTTTAACTCAAAATTGTCTGGTTTTGCTCTATCGTAAAATCGACAATGCATACAAAAAATTAAAATGCTTGTAGCTTGTTAGTTGTATAATAAAACAACAAATTACAAAAACCGCGGTCCATTGCGGGACGAGCTTGTGCATGCTGTGGTGGTACGAAACCCCCCGATCACCAGGCGATAACATGCCACTTAATTTTGCATAATTGTCATATGGTAAACCAAACTAAAATGTTGTCTATAAAAATATATTTATGTCAGAATACTTACATCACCATCATCAACACATATAAAAAACTCCTAGTGACTTATAAAGTCCTAGTAGGTACATTAATCTTACAAATAAATACACATCTTTATAGAATTAAAAACTTTCTATTAATAAATACAAAAAAAATAAACAACAATTTCGGCAGTGCTGGCTGTATACAAAAAAAAACGAAACAAAAATCTTTGAATAAAAAGACGTTTAAGATTTAACAAGTAATGTAACAAGACTGAGTGCATTATTCTTTTCTCTTTTCCAGACATAAAACGACTTGAACAAGAAAAGGCATAAAAGAAACTACTAAAGTAAACTCCGAGCGCGCTTACAATGGAAATTGCGTTAATATAAAAGAGTTCAAACAAAGGATATAAGAGTAACTACTAGCTTGAAGAGAAATGACTAAAATTGACTTATTTCGTATGCTTCAGAGATATAATCACCTTTTTAGTTTAGTTTACAGATATGGACAATATGTACGTCAGTATATTATATAGGTATAAATAAAAAGAATAAACAAATATTTTTCGACATTACACTCAGCGCCGTCTGGTCCCAAACTAAGCAAAGCTTGTGCTATGAATACCATACAAAAGATATAAATACATAAATATATATACTGTTTTTTAAAAACATACATATCATACATAGAAAACACCTAGTCTCAAGCCAGCACAAACTATAAATGTTCTCCCAACACAAACAATAAATGTTCTGTCTTGTGCGTAAATCGAACCCACGCCCCTCGATTCAGCAGTCAGTATGTTAGAGTCTTTCTATTTTCTCGGGATTGGGTACACATTTATAAAAATCAATTATTAAACAGAATTAATCATTTTTTACAATAAATTAAAGAAAGTTATAAAAAAAAAATTTTTGATTTCTCCTTTACTAAGAAAAGTGTCAATAAAATTAACACCCAAACTGGATCGAGTACATACAAGTAAGTACTTGTATGTACTCGATCTAAAATTCCATCAATATTGAACAGTATATAAAATATACAGCATTTTTGAAAAGAAAACCAGATGGGTACGTGAGTAAAAAAATTGAAGGTAACTACTAACGGGAAAAATGTAGAAAATAATATTAATAAAGCTCCTAACGATAAATGCGGCCCGTGGGTTCTATGAACGCCTGCTTTGCCTTGAGAAAAGTAAAATTTATAAAGTAAAAGTCCGTGGGAGTCATGAAGGAAGTACCCGCTTTACCTACACGTAATGACACTGTTTACGTGGAAGTGTGATGAAAATAACTATTGTAGCCACTGTCAAAAAACATATACCAATACTACAATAAGCTAGTGCTAGCTTTGTGTATGTCAAATAGTCATATAAAAATCCCACATAGTTTAACGTTGGATTTAAATTTATATTTATCGTTCTTTACATCACTTTTGTCGTCAATATTAGATAATATTAGGTCACTGGCGGTAAGTCTTTGGGTGAAATGACCAAACTACGATCAATCACGTCGACACGTTTCACGACGATAAATCTTTTTCTGGATGCTGTTATCACGTTTATTAGAATATGCCAGTATCTATTTACCCATACCAGATATAAGAGATATTAAAAATCGGTACAAAAGACCATAAATATAAATATTTGGCCAAAGGAACTTATTAAATATTACATGAGATATAAAAAACTAGCTGCAGAATAAGATAGGTTTTAGGCAGAGTTATGACAGTAAAATTAATTGTATATCTTTTTTATTTGCCATTTAATTTTAGAGGTTTGATGATGGCTCGAGAAAAATTAGTTACTAACCCCCTTGTTATCGGCAAAAAGGTTTCAGTCACATCTTATAACTTTTCTGTCTATGATATAATGGTATATAATAATTGACCCAGGCAAGTGTGTGTTCGTTTGATGAACCTACTGTCAAATGTATAGTAGACGGAATAAAGCCACAGGAAGAGAACGTGAGTTAGAACATCACAAATTTCCAAAACCAAATCTCAAAACCTCAAAGAAACGAGACAAAACAAAAATTCAGTGAACTGACGAAGCCGGCCAAGCATTTGAGATGCATAAAACTGTAGCTACAATTGCGCATCAACATCATTCTGTTCCTCTTGGCTTCGTGTGTGATGCATCTGACATGTGCGCTGGATCTGTTCTTCAGCAATTCATCGAAGGATCATGGCAGCCTCAAGGCAATTATTCGAAGAAATCTTAATTCCACAAAAAAACTACAGTACATTTGAGAGAATCATTTTAGAAAACTGGTTGAAAGCAGACATCTCACAATATTACTGACCATTTACCACTCACAAAGTTCAGTGGTTGCCCAGGAGTTTTGAGTTCACATTGTGTCCTGAGTGAGGGAGTTTCGAGCGCGGCGTGTACCAATGAGTATTTTTCTTAATTTTTCAAGTACCTACATTGATTGAATCACACAGCTGACTTCAGTGAAAGAAAACACCCGTGAAGAATCCTGCCTACATAAAAAAAAAAATCGGCCAAGTGCGAGTCGGATTCGCGCAAAAAGGGTTCCGTCCCATTATCTATAAAAACGGCAACAAAATCACATTTGTTGTACGAGAGCCCCTCTTAAATATTTGTTTTATTTTAATATAATTACTTATTTTTAAAGTGACTTTATAACTAAATATTCTGTCAATATTTAAAGCGGCTATCTGTTGCCGTTATCAATATTAAGCAAAATCGTGCAAGAAATCACGTTTGTTGTATGGGAGCCTCGTTAAATATTAATTTTATTCTATTTATTAGTATTCTTTATTATAGCGGCAACATAAATACTTCTTCGGTAAAAATTTCAACTGTCTAACTATCACGGTTCATGAGATACAGCCTGGTGACAGACGGACGGACGGACGGACGGACTGAAGGACGGACAGCGAAGTCTTAGTAATAGGGTTCCGCTAATAACCCTTTGGGTACGGAACCCTTAAAAGATAGAAAGATGTATGTGAAGTTCACAGTCCGCACTGAACCCACGTGTGGAAAATGGTCCAAATCACCTTCAGTTAGGATAGGTATATAGGCCATGCTACAACAGCGGGGACAAATGAGGATGACAATTTTGATGATGATGATGAACCATACACATGTAACGTCTAGAAGAACAAGACATCTCTCTATCAGCTAACTCACATCCGATATACGACACATTTTGTCAAATAACGGAATATATTGAATTACTTAAAATAGTAATCGTTATAGTAATACTAATAATACTTTGTAAGTTATAGAAATATCAGACTTAATTTAGTAGTCTTAGAGTGTTCGATACTACTCCACTACTACAGACTGTCGTTGTTACTCAACTGAGTAGTATTCTCTATAATGTGTAGTATACCAGCTGCCTTATTAACAATGAGTTAGCAAGAAATTGCTAACGCGCGGTGCCCGCGCAAGCAGTTCGCGGTATTGCTCTAGACATCGAATTATGTACGGAAATCGCGTACTGACGGCTACGAAAACGCTCAGCGATCAGCTATGTTAAAAAATTGACAATATTTTGTTGAAGTATAGCGCTATCTCTTTCCGTCGTACACAAAATCGTATTTCCCATCTCTACTGTTACGTTACATATATCATATTAAATGTTTCAACACAGGTTGAAAGTGCATTTTCAAAGTACGAAACTAGCACCATCTATTAGGCAGCAGCGGTATTAACTAAAAATGTTGTCAGCGTTGCTTCTTTTTGATTTTGCCCTTTAATGTTGGAATTTGTAAACTGTTATGATCGTTTTACACATAGTTTTTTATTAATAAAACTAAAAGAACTTCATATTTTGAGAAAATTTATATGTAATGTCCTTTTTTAAATGACTGTCATAAACAAACAGTATTACATATTAATATTGTAGATAGTCTTTAGAAACAATAAATTTTATATTTTACATTTTGGGGTATTATGAAATTTTTGATATGTAACACTGCTTTGTTTACATTGAAATTGAAATCTTTAAAATTAAGTTATTTCGAAATTCAAAAAGTAATTTCCTGAAACTGTGCCGCAAAATAAAAAGGCACATTGATTCGTCGTCTTGTTTTACTTTTTCTTTACCTAGTACCTACAAAGAAAACAATTATGAAATCAATGAGGAAGGTTGGTGTTATAGTAGATGTAGAAGGTGTTATTCTTTCAATCTAAAAACGTAATCTTTGTGGCATCTTCCAAAACCACGTCGTACCTGAAGGCTTAGGTACTCTGGACATCAATAATTCCAATCGAAGGTATGTAAACAAATCTAAGTTATAGTCACGCTTTAAAGCCAATACCTACTCAAGATCCCTACATACGCTGCAAATACAAGTGATAAATAGGTAATCTCATGATTTTGTAGAATTAAAATATGCCTGTCTCTATACTGCTGTTTATCTAATAGCAGTTCTTTACTGAAATTGTATACTAAGCATTGAGAGCTACTCATCTGTAGTACTCACATAACATGATTCTTCGTACAAGGACTGACCTATTAAATATGATGCCAAAATATTTATCATAACTTAAGTTTGATTAAACCTAATATATGTATAGTTGCACTTATTTGATTGACAAGTCTTGAGAATAATAGCGCTGAATAAAAGGTATTAAAATTGTATCTTTTAATATCTTGCCCACACTTAAAAGATACTTCATTATGTAATATATCCAGTAAAGAATAGTTTCTGTTGCTGAGTATGATGTGTAATGCATATTTTAGGTCTGTGCACAAAAAGTCAGTACTAAGGAATTATTTAAAAATCAATTCACCGATATCTTATAATTTTTCTTGTTTCAGTATTAAAGAGATGAAGTTGATGTTTTATTTCAGGTTGCCTGTCACTGTCACAACCAGTGAAGTAATGTTTTTTATATTGTTCCAGTTATCTTGAAAATGTAAGTTTAAAAATGTGAACTGTAGACGCACTATTAGCAAAAGTCTTACAAAAGTCAAGTACTGAAAACATCAACGAAGGATCATTGCTGCTTTACATGGATCGAATATGTAGCGGGATACCACAGTAGAATTTGATTAAATACAAGAATTTAAATGATGTATTAAAAATTTCAATTAAAATTCTACTCAATTTATTTTGTGCTATTATTTAACTAAAACCTATCATTTCATAACTGTTCTATCATTAACAAAATGTCTTATGCATATCATTTAAGTGAACTGCTGAACGATTTCCTTAACATATCAGCCTTACAAACACTGCTAGATATAGGCATATCCCATGTATTTCTTACACAAATCGGTCTGTACCACTTAAATTCATCTAAGACAACCCTCTAGGTTGTCAGTCCACCTGGTCCTACCACATTGAGTTGGAATTGATGGTGGCATGAGAATGAAGAAGATTTTATTATTCTTATGAATACGGCCTCTAATCAAGAACCTTCTTTTTCCTTTGTTAATAAGTTCTATGAGCACTCTTGTTACTCTGTAAAGGATCTCCAAGCGTTGCACTTTCTATTGCCTGAAGAGCAGTTTGAATTTGAATATTGATTTCCTACACTTAAAATTTAACCTGAGCCATTATAAGTTCTAGATTTGGTTAGACAACACAAACTTGTGTATTCATTATATTAAGTGTATGGTTTATTCATACTCTCTTTAAGTCATCATCAACCAACAATTATGAACTCTTGTTTGTAAATAAGTTGTTAGTAAGTAATAGGTCAATAGTTTTATTACAAATGATGCCCTAGTTGTTGCATGTGTCCATATTCTGCGGTGACCGTTTACCATCAGGCGGACTGCAAGCTTGTTTGGCACCTTAGTGGTATAACAAAAAATGCCGGTTTGTTTTTATAGTTTTGTATTATGGTAACAATTATATTTCATTCCATGTGTGCTTTTAGTAACATTTATTTATTTATATAAAGATGGTACTGCTTGTCTTTTTTTATTTGTAGAAAAGTTGCAGTATTCACAAATTCAGGTGTTAATTCCATTTTGCTATCATGACAGCATAGGTATATCTACCTTGTAACATATCTTCATCATATTATCTGCAAAATAATTTAGAAAATTAGCTATAAACAATATGGTATTAAGGTAAACAGTAAGTTATAATAAGTAGGTCCTGGAGCTAAGCAGCATATTCTTGGTTTTGAATAGAGTAATGGAAGAAATCCTACTAATGCTTATTACAATATGTTTAAGTTAGTGACAATGATGAAATGAAATTTTGCACACACAGATTATTATTAGAATTGACCAACAAATATTTTATAATGATTATTCTGTTAAGAAATAATCAGCTGATTAAGTTTAATTGCAATATTGTGTTTAAGAACACCTGTAGGCTATGCTGTAGGACAGTATTTGCTCTCTGCCTTACAGAAATATATCAATTGGTAGATTTCTTCTAATTCACTTTGATAACCTATGTTTATAGTATAATTCTTAAAGTTGTTTTTTTAATTCAGTTGCCCTTATGATTTAATACTATTGTTGTGAGCGTTGGGTAGGTATACTTGCAGAAAACTGACCAAACATATAAGAAAGGGTAGTTAGGTATCGCAATTCAAACAAATACCACTTCAATTGTTTGGTATATTTTAGGTTATAGGTTTTAACTGCAAGTTTTCTTACTTCATTTATGGTGTAATGAATAAGCAGGTCCCAGTATCTTGCCGTTAAATACAAACAATTTACTTCGATTTTAGTAATCTTATGTTGTCAACTTCCTAGATTCTTTATTAGTAGGTAACAGTCTTTTAAAGGTAATTTTGGGTTTCAAATCAGCACAGTCAATGTTTCTGGTATTCTTTTCACTATTATTAGTGAGTTAAAATTCACAAATACACACAAAATTAACCAAAACACTAGTTTAAACAGAAAATTGTATTAGGTACGACAAAGCGTATTCTGACCTCGCACACTGGTTTCTGTTGTGTTACTTAACTTTGATTCATTTCTTGCGGATATCTGCTTTAACAATCAATCAATCAGAAAGCGATTAGTTTGCAGCAATTAAAAAGGTAAACGCAAATTTTACAGTTTCTATGGCTAATCGCTAATCGTGATTGTTGTCATTCATAATTCCGATTTTGGAGCTTTCTATGACGCGTAGCGATTGAAAATGCATTTTTAACTCCTAAATCGCCTGATAGAGGCGCTAGCGTCGACTTAATGCTACTTGCATCGCGACCGCTGCTTCATAATTCGAAATTGGTGTTTGACAGCGATTATTGCGAAATATTAGGCTCTTGCTCCGCTCCCGCAAGATTGGTGATAACCCCGCGGAGTCATAGAGAGAGCGATTATGAGTGCAGTTTATTTGTCTACTATTGTCACAGAGCGCTCGTTTGTCATAGCTGTGGACCACGGACCATTAGAGCTTTTGTGCACTTACGGCTTTTTACACACGTATTTGGTTCGTATTTGAATTTGGATAAAAAAACGATACAGAGTAGAAAATGTATGCCCGTTTACATCCCAGTTTAATTTAAAATTGACAAGTAAGGAATGATATCAAAAGTGGCATTGCTCTAGGTCCTACAGTGCAAAAGTTGCCAATCCTACCCGATTTAAAACAATGACCCTGCATACAATACGCTAAATAGGTACATGGGACATTCATTTCCCTTTTTAATGTTTAACTAGGTGTGCCCCACTGTTTTACCCGTGTTAAATATAATACAATGTAGCAATAGTTTTCAGTCAGTGGTACGCGTAACCCTAGCGCGGTACCTACGTCCGGTTGCTTAAAGGCGAGCGTTTGAATAAACTCGCAAAGTTAGGCTGGGTTGCACCAACTAACTTTGACGTTTACCAGCCGTCAAAAATGGAAGATTTTATGAAAATTTGCATAGGCACCTTTTTTAAACTTAACCAGGCCATCAAAGTCAGTTGGTGCAACCCAGCCTAAGTCTCTTGAACTATATGTATAGCTGCTAAAGTAATTCTACATTAATAACGATTTTTTTTTATAATTATAATATCAGTAAATAATATTTGGAAATCAAATAATGACAAAATATTGGTTAATATTTTTAATTTCAACCAATTATAATCGCTTTCTGTCTACGGATTCTTATTCGTCAATTTCTTGTCGTTTTTATAACGTACGTACGAATAAGTGTGAGTGCACAAGTACTCTAAAGTATTATGCAAAAATACCATCGTCAAATGAATTGTCACTCACTGTGACGCTGCGGGGCTGCAGAATGTTGACGCGACTAAAAACGCTTTTCAAAAGTAATATGAAAGCGCTTTGGCTTTAATTCAGCGGAGACCTTCATAAAGGCGAAAAAGTAGCTTATCTCAGCTTTTTGTAAGTTTCATGTGCAAAGATTTTTAATACGTGTGATTGCCGCAGGAATTGACTAACAAGGAAATGGAAAAAAATGCTATTTTACGACCCAGGCTATATAAAAAATTACCCCAGGCCCGGCAAATAAAGTTATCTCATCTTTTTGTACATTTCAAATGCAAATATTTGTAATACGTGATAAAGTGATTACTGTCGAAAAAGCTATTACAATTGCGAGCAAATTGTCGTACGTGAAAAGTCTTTAATATCAATGTTTAAGAGAATACGAATCGGAGCGCCTCTCAGCGTGCTTCATACAAACGAATTTTTCACTTATTTTTGACACTTGCCGATCAAACACCACGACATTTTAAAGACATGTTCAAGTAATAAATAGCTAGGTCTGTAATATGCCAGTTTACTATTAAATATTATATTTCAAAAATTATACTTCTAGTTAGATTTTAGTGTTTCATACAAATGGTTTAAAAAAAGATTTCTAGTTAATAAAATCATTTTATAAGGTTTTGGAAAACCACAGACATAGGTCGGCTTGGGATTATGACTAAAAAACTGGTTGCCTGTAAAGTCGGTATACGGGCGAAAGTTTTACGTGACAATGATTTTATGTCTGTCTCTCTCGCTCTTAGGCGGGCGCGTGCCTCTCACTCGCTCTCATTGTGAGCGCATAACGTGAGCGGAGCGTAACGCAGTTTCTTGAAGTGTCACCCGGCAAACCAATTTATAAGACGTTGTCACGTCAAAAATTTTACTGTGATCTATCAGTAAATGTCAGAAAGAAATTAAAAATTCGTTTGTATGAAGCCCGCTGCGAGGCGCCGCGAATCGTATCCTCTTAACTAATAATCATTAACTCAAGGTCTAGTAAAAAAATAAAAGCTTTCAAAAAAAGCAAAATCGCGCAAAACTTGAGTCTTCGCTCGGATTACTAAAGCACGCTCACTCTACAAAATGTTGGTAGATTTTAATGTTGTCAGGTATCAAGTGATCTTTGGCGTTTGGCGTGTTGTATAAGTATTTTTAATTATTTTTGTTCAATGCCTTAAAGTAATAACACATCATTTTAAATTTACGAGTAAATGTAATAAATATGTTATTTTTATTATTTTTCCATGCAGACGAAGTCGCAGGAATAAGCTAGTTGAATCATATTGTTTGTTAGTGTAGCTAGTTATTAGTAACTGTGATTGCTCAGCTTTAGGTGGTATATACTTGTTTGCCACCATTAAGTTATAAAAGAAATGTCTAATCGTTCTTAAGAAAACTTCAAAGCAAAATGGAAGTGGAATCGTTTGATCGGGAAACGTCTGCGGTCGCATCTCTAGCACTCTTTGTTAATGGTTCAAAAGCAAGAAAAAAGAGATTTTAGTACATGATCTAAGTATAAACTCTTTGATTTTTATTGCATTTAACTAAAAGAAAACCATTTGGTTGCAAAAACAATAGAACCTTTTTTTAAATTAATGACAAAGAGCAAGTAAAAAGACTAAAAGCAATTTTTTGAATACCGTCGGCTGCCCAGTCGGACCTAGTGGTGCAGTGGTAGAACATTAAGCTGCCATATCAAAAGTCCCGGGTTCGATTTCCGGTAGTTAGCGGCACCTAATATTGTTACATATACCTAGTAAACTGTCAAGTCGTCTCGACTCTGATTTACGGTCTGGTTTAGCATAAGGTTCACCACCTTTTACGTTTGTGGGACGGATACCATCCGTAAAACAAGCATACGTTCGTATTATCCCTGACCACTCCTTCGGAGATAATTGTCGTGATACTGGTAATTACCAGTAGCCGAGAGAGAGCCGCCCCAAAAGAAAGACACAATATATGCCTCTGCAGTCTTAAACCTACAGAAAAACTAACAAATAAAACAGTAACTTTCCTATTTCAATTACCTTAATTGCACAACTGCGTACCTTAGTAAATGCAGAAATAGACAGAATAAGCAAACGACTCATGCAAAACTAGTAAATGTCCATAAATCGTAGAGCCTTTTAGCTTTTAGTGCCGGCATCGACGATCACAATAGTAATTCTCTAAGTTTTTCAGACAAACATAACAATAAATTTGTATTAACTTTACGCAAAAGCGACCTCGAGTAGAAGTGTCTCAAACACCCCTATGCTAACAGAAGTTGTCGGTAGGTTAATCCTAATTTAATGTGAACACCGTGACAGAGTGGACGACTTTATAATTTACCTACCGTCGAGCGACACGACACGATTTTATGGTAGATATTCAAGGCAAGGCCAGGCGCACGATTGGTACGTACGTAGAGTCAACGGCAAAATCTTTAAAAAAAATTCAAAGCGTCCATTAAGCGCAATGACCAAAAGATTTATTTTCCTCTTTGTACTAAAGTTTTTTGTAGTTGGTTTAATTTTTAGTTGCCACAAAAATTGTTAAACGGAACGGAAGGACATAATGAAATGATATACTTGATGAAATTAAATGATAATGACAATTATGTTATTTACTCACCTCCTAAAATTTTGAAGAACGAAAGCTGAGACCATGCAGATCAGTTCTCGTTCTCGGGAAAGACCAATTTTTTTAATACGTAGACAACAAAGAAAATATGTCAGTAATCCGATTTCCATAAATAAGGAATTAAATATCCTAAATCCTAATGGCTGTAGGAAAATATTTTTCACATATTTTTTTGATAGATTAATTTCTAAGCGCTATCCTACCTCAGAAAGGTTTTTAAATTACATATTAAAATCACGTTAAAAAAACGAAAACGTATCCTTGTTTTTTAAATTAAATGCAGGTGAAGCATTATCTATACTAAATTATAAATCAGTCTGATTGTTAACCTTTGAACCGATTTTAATGAAATTTGGCATGGTGACTGCACCTCGCACCTTGGTAAAGGACATAAGCTTCTTAAAAATTTAAAGCGTTAGTCAGTTATTTTCCTATACTTAGTACTTAGAGTTACTTTCCGGTTCTCGGTAGTAAATCATTCCAAACCCTTGGTAATTTTTTTAAAATAATAATGCAACTGACGATACAAAAGTGCTGTTTAAGAGTCTATTTGAATAAAAAAGTTCTAGAATAAAGAAGTAGAATAAAAAAATGATAGCAAAAGTTAGCCCAGTTATATTTAAACTCTGATTAGTAAAAGCAATAACAATTTGTGTCTTTATTTAGCCTTTTAATAAATAGATTTACTCAATTTCATTTAGTATGAAGCAACGAATAATAAAATTCTATTTCATATACTATAAATTCTGTACATAGTAAAAATTTAAAAACTTAATTGCAGAAATTAAGATAATGTCATTGCATTGTGATGCTCATTAAATTTTTTTTTACGTAAAAATCATAAACTAAATTATGCATTCAATTATTCATTGGTTCACAATTTGACTCTAAAGTTGTCACAACATATAAAATCACACAACAATAATATTAATCCTACTAATATTATAAATGTGAAAGTTAGGATGTTTGGAGGTTTGTTACTCAATCACGCTTCAACCACTGAAAGGATCGGGATTAAACTTGGCACACTATTAAGATCTTGGAATAGGACATACATAGGGTACTTTTATCCCAAAAAATTTAAAAGTTTCCGCGGGAGTATCTATAACCAAATTCCATTTGAAAGAATTATAGCAGCAGCTATAGCTTGCTATTACAAACTTTTTTAGTATGATCAAAGAGTTGCCGTAAGAATCCGATGCCGATAACTAAATTTAGGGCGAGCGGAGCTGCTGGCAAAAGCTCGTATAGCAAAAAACGAAATTATTTTCATATTTATATGAAGCTAATTAAATATCCGGTTAATACGTCCGGTGACTCAATGCTATTTCTAGAGAAGAAATAATTTTAGCTTATGAGTAGTAACGGTATACAAGTCGGCATCAATTGACTCTGACTAGAGAAATTGTTTGTTTCCTGTGCTTAAGTGATACAGACAGACACTCCGACGACTTGAGATATTTGAGCGCAGGAGCTAGATGCTATGTAGTTTATCAGTTATTTTCCGGCTATGAACCAGGAAGCTGTAAACGAGTGGTGATTTTTCAATTGCATTGGGCCTTTTGATCATGGAAGATCATTGTTAAGATGCTGTCTTTCACAGAAGTCTTTAACTTTTCTGAATATATCATCAGTGCAAAAAAGTTAGAGGTAATTTTCCGTAAAACTATCTAAAGTACCAAATGACTTCACACGATTGACGATATTTGATGCTTCACATGGTGAGCACCATTATGCTACATAATAACAAAAAATTATTGACATGTGTTTGAATTTGTTTTTAGTAGCTTACTAACTTATTTATATTACCTACTAAGTGTTCAATACATATTGTATAATTGTTAGCTGATTATCAAAGTGTATATATAAATAATACATTATTACTTTAAATACTGCCAGCTCTTTTTGGCAGAAATTAACATTGTTTACATTGTATTGACGATTCAAAAGTGTTTTGCAGAAACCTATTTGAATAGATATTGTTTGGTTTGTTTTGATTTGATATTTACTTTAGATCGTGAAGTTCCCTCTAAATTTGAAAATGTGTGGAAAAAAACCAGCAAATTTCTTAAAAACACTGTGATGCAAAAATATTTTGTTTTATGTATTTCTCACTCGAGAGCCGTGATTTTTTTTATTTATTAGATGAATTTGATTTTAGTAAATGTAACACTTTCTACCCATTAGCTATTTTAGGAAACTTTTGTATTGTTTCTGGAATATACATGTGAGTATTGGAGTACTGCTGCCATCTCTGGTGGGTGCACCCGGACACCAGCTTGGCCCTTTTGACGCGGTTAAATGACGGGCTGTGAGAATTGTTGACGATCTCAAATTCACTTGCCGCATCATGTCTGAGGACAGACTTTGCCTCCCTGTGTTTGTTCTACCGCTTGTACAATGTGTTCTGTGGAATTGTTTGAAATGATGCCCACGGCTTATTTTTTACCATCGCACCGCTTGCCATCGGCATGATTTTATTCCACACTTTAGAACCAAAAGGGTCGCGTACAATGCGGTTTTACAGAAACTTCCTGCCGCGAATGCTTGGGTTGTGGAACGAGCTCCGTGCCATGGTTTCCTCTAAGGACTACAGTATGGGGTTCTTCAAGAAAGATGTTATTATATTTGTAAAGGGTCGGCAAGCGTCCAAAGGCTATGGTGACCGCTTACCATCAGGCACACCGTGAGCTTGTTTGCCACCATAGTGGTATAAAAAAAATGTGGCCATTTTCAACAAAAAACTTACAGGTGTGAAATACGGATAATTCCCAAAATAGTTCAAGATCAGTGTTATAATTACTTTCTAGTAATTAAAATATATTAACATTTGAATTAAACATTAAAATAAAAAAAATTAACTAGACGTACTTAGACGTAGTCTTTACCTCTAAATTCTTTCAAGTCATAAAACATTTCGACTTTGACACTTGTTTTTTGTTGGTTTTTTCATGAGCTAATATTTCTTTAAGCAAACAATTATACATTTTCATAGCATTATTATAATATCATTACATGATACGTCTCTAAAATAAAGTGTTTTATATTCAATCATTTTTAGTTTGTATTTATGAGTTATGATTTTTTCCTAATATGTTTCCTTATATGTTTAAAATTCTGCAACTTTTTTTCTTGCAAATGTTGCCATTTCAAATATATACACACCATAAAGTTTAATTTTTTTTATTATTACGAAATACTTGATGCATTATTCAAAATACATGTTTCATCTGTGCTAATCTGCAAAACAGTATGTCGAAACAAAATAAAGTAAGCCTTTTAAAATGTGAAACACAATGTTTATTTGGATCTGTATCACAATTATTCTAATTGCTCGTTTTCGTTACGTGAATCTTTGTAGAGCTACAGAAATCAGAAAGAGATCCCCAAAGATCAATACCATGTGTCGTAATTTGGTAAAAATATCTCCAGTATGACGTCGTGAGAATATTTATATGTTTGAAAGTTCTGAATATTTAGGGATTAACAGGTAGAGGCGAGTCCATCGCAAAAATTAAACTATTTGAAATTCTAAACATTTCAAACTACTAACTATATTTATAGTTTTATTATTTAACTTAATTTTTGAAGATTTTTTGTTATTTTGAAATGAACTCATTTAGATCTTTCGTAGTTAAAAATAAATTTATTTAATTCAAATCATTTTCAGAGTTCATCTACCGTTTTTTTTGTATGATCTTCTAGTTCACTTATTATTTTTCCATTTACAATACTTGATGCATCATCAGCGAAATAAAATAATTTTGTCATTTAATGGTAAAATATTAATAAAATTAAGAATAAATAAGGGCGCAATATAGATTCTTGAGGAACTCCACATTTTATATCAAACAGCTTGGAATTGATTTCTGTTTGTTTCACTATGTTCTCATTTTCTAATTCTACTAATTTTATAAATGTGAAAGTTTGTTTGTCGGTGTGGATGGATGTTTATTACATTTTCACGCTTCAACCACTGATGAATGATCAAATGATCGGGATGAATCTTGGCATAAGTACATATAGGTTAGGTCCTGGAATAGCATATAGGCTACTTTTTATCCCGAAATTCCCGTGGGGATAATATAACCGAGCTCAAGCGACCTATATCTATAGCTACAGCTTGATTTAGCAAACTTTGTTAGTGTAATTAAGGAGTAAATCACAATCGCCGATAACCGAATTTAGGGCGGGCTAATAAAGGAGTAAATCACATAATTAATACTGTGATTACATAAAGGAGTCCCACGCTGATAACCGAATTTAGGGCGGGCGGAGACGCTGGCAAATCTTATCTAGATTTTCTATTTTATAAATAAGATTTTAATAGGTCATTGGATTTCTTTGTATTCAGTATAGTATTATATAGTCGGTGGTGTGTTTAAATTTTGTAAATCTATTTCATGATCAACCAAATCAAAGGCTTTTGTAAGTGCTAAGTCTATGAATAAGCCAAGAATCTTTTTAGTGTAATCTCAATATTCTTAATCTAGAAATCTTGTGCCGTGATTTAGCAAGACATGTTTGAGCATGAGTTTTTGGGCTTAAAGTCAAAAGGTTTCAAATTCAAATTAGGTTCTTTGCAAACACTTTTGAATCGTCTTAATTTTTATAATATGCTATTTTTAGTTAGTAATTTGCTTTCATATTAACTGTATTACGGCGAATATAATTTGAAGTAATTTGATAATAATTAACTACTATTTGAGATGAGATGTTTCTATAAATGGATTCGAAAATCAGAATTGCTGAATTTGTGAGTGTGTGTATATCTGAACGTTATGTTTGTATGATAACTTTTTCAGAATTATTGAACCAGTGGTTGATATTTTAAATAAAACAGCTTTTTGATGGCCATATCTTTCTCATAAATTCCATGTTTTGTTGGGTTTTTTAATAAATAATTGTAATAATTTTTGATATTTTAAAAAGAGAGTAGAAGAAGAAAATAGGTAGAGATTCTTTTATTAGTTTTTTTTACTACGGAAACCCTTAGCTGAAATTATGTAAAGTATTTCTCTTCTTGTGTATAGTTATGTGTGCATGAGTGTGTGCATGTGTGTGTTATTATAAGTACCTACCTATATGAGTCTCTCTCTCCATCTTTAAAAAGGTGACCAAAATGTTTTTTCTTTACGAATTGAACGTAAATAAATAAAAATTTCTTGTACATAAAGTTCAGTAAGAAATAAGCAAAGAATTTTGTTTGATAAAACACAAAGCAACTTTTCCTAGCTTATTGCCGTCGTTATCCTTGTGAAACACAATTTAGGGGTTGTTATATCTACAATAGTATTCGTTATTTTTATGAAATCAACCTCTTACAAACAAAACTAAACAAAAATTATTCGACCGTGGCAAAAACGCTTACTGGAAAGCTCGAAATAGAAATTCTTTTATATTCTTTCGGATTGTAAGACTTACCTATCTGTAAATAGGTTTCTCGGAGCAATATACAATTATTATGATTTGTATACTTGTACTAAAACTTTGGATATAGATGCTCGTTAATGGAGTTTTCTTTATATCTTTCGAAAACTATTTTGACAATGGCTATGAGAATTTACTAACAAGCGACAAAATGAAAAAGTACGAATATCTAAGCTTTTTTATACCACTAAGATAGCAAACAAGACTCCCTCGCAACCTAGTTGGTGGTGTGGCCGGTTGCTGTGCAGAGGTTAGGGTTCGATTACCGCACTGGTCAAACATTTGTATTTGTCTTGAGTCTAGGTGTATTTATGGATTGTATATATGTATTTGTATCCGTTGTCTGGTATCCATAATAAAAGCTTTGCTTACTTTGGGGCCAGACGGCCGGCACTGTGTGTAATTACCAAAAATTATCATTATTTATTTAGAAAAAAAGGTAATTCTACTCTAAGACTCTATTTCAGACAGTTGTAGTACAGGTCCATAATATTTTGTTAGTAAAGTTTGCTTAATTCTATGTTAGTAAACACTTTATTCTATTTAGAGTATCTATATATACTATGAATATTTTGATAGC
Organism: Apoda limacodes; assembly: GCA_946406115.1. Taxonomy (NCBI): domain Eukaryota; kingdom Metazoa; phylum Arthropoda; class Insecta; order Lepidoptera; family Limacodidae; genus Apoda; species Apoda limacodes. Next base: position 18,078,549 of record OX291544.1, read on the forward strand.
TATGTAGCTGTCTGTGTCCTACTGAAACACTAGGTATTGCAGTTTTTACATGTAGTTTATGCAGTTCGGTTTATCAGTCAGCATTTTTATTATAGTGTTGATGCTGCCCCGCACCCGAAAGCGTAAATACAAAGGCGGATGCAACACAGATAACCACAGGTAGTCTTTGCTGCATTATGTTGCGAATGGCTTAAATGGCGTAAAAGTCCGTCCCAACGCAGCTGAAACAGCAGTTTGTAGTGTAGCTGCATTTAATTGTGTAAGGCAATATGTGTGTGCTGCTACAATACAATAACCTTTATAGTATGTAATCATATTAATTTGAAGCAGACAAGAAGACGAAATGCAGTAAAATTTCAGTTTTTTTAAATAATCTAAAATTATCAGGAATATAATGGTAGTCAAGACTATTGTTTTTTAGCATTAGGACGCTTTAGTTTATTATTTTTGCCAATATCATAGTCCCTTCCTTTTTTAATACTTCGGAGTAGATTCAGAGGCTAATTTGTATTATCGACAGAGACTTAGTAATTCCTCTATTTTTACGACGAGCAATAGACATGGATTGGACTGTGATCCGTTTCGATGCTCTTGATTAGGCGGTTCAAATGCGTTAAAAGACTTTTCTTCTGCCAACAAGAATTAATAAAAAAAGTAATAAATTTGTCTTTATCAACCATTTTACAATCGTTTATACGATAATTTTAACCCACAATTCACGTACGCACTGACTCGTCGCTTGGTCAAGGGCACAATAATCACAAAGGCGTGCACTTGACATAAAATAATGTTCTGTAACTTGAACTGTAATGTCGCCGCATTAGGGCGAGACGATGCCGTTCTGAACGCGATCATAGAACAAACAGTAGACCGTACCTAGCGATCTGCAGTGTTTGTTAAATTGTAGATATGCCTATCGGGCTGTATTACAAAACGAGTACACTGTGTTTCGTTTCTGTAAAAACAATTTCTTTCAAAACCGATCACATTGCAGAAAATTTTGAAATGTCTGTGGTGTAATCGTGTTTGTAATACTTTATATATGCGGACGCGGCTGCGCTACAGCACAGCTTATGTCTGTGTTGCGTCCACCTTTGTATTTACGCCACCCGGCAAATCAAAGACGCGTTTTTTTTTGATGATGGCACAAAAGCGAACATCTCCGATGCGCTGCAATGGCGAAGCCTCCCCAGCAACACCCGGAAACCGTTGTTATATTGTACAGAACCGTGAGTTGCTAACCCTTAATTATCAAAGGGTTAGCAACTCACGAGTTATGCCCCCGGTGTTGCACGCGTCCATAGGCAGGCATTAGTGTACAATATAATGATTTTCTATTCTTTGTATTTGCCAATTGACACCTGTATACGATTTTGTAATATTTTCATAAACTCGTGTTTTAGGTAGTTTACCATATGACTAGAATGTCATTAGTGTTTGGTTCAATGGGTAATGACCCGACTGCTGAATTAAGGGACGTGGGTTCGATTCCCGCACAAGACAAACATTTATGTGATTAATATTTGCTTCTATCTTGAGACTTGGTGTTGTTTATTTCTATGTAGGAGTATGTATTACAAAATAAAGTATAAATATATATATATATATATGTGTGTGTATTTGTATCCGTTGTCTGGTGTCTACAGTACAAGCTTTGCTTAGTTTAGGACCAGATGTAATATCTTAAAATATTAAAAAAAAAAAAAATTACTATAATTTTCCAACATATGTAATGCGCCAGTACTTAATTATCTTATTTAACTTTCTCGGTATCAAAGCTATCGACTTATCATTAATTTGTAAAATTTTAAAATATGTTTTTTTATTTTTAACGGGACATTTTCACTTACAAGAAAAGTATCTCATTTTCTTTGTCGGGACCAAATCAATCATTGTAGCATCAAAGGCATATTCTGAGAATTGTGTGCACAAGAATTCTAAATCAGGATAATTACTATTTTCATCGTCAAAATAAATACGTCAAATATTACAAATTACTTAATGTAAAAACCTCTTTTTAGTTCCCAAAAATTAACTGTTGGGGCCAAGAAGTCAACAAACTAATATAATTAAGGATTGGGTTGATGTAATTATTTTTGTGTAAACCCTAAGTGGAATACTTATTGAAAGCTATTATTAGTTTGGCCTTGAGACCTTTATCATCTGAAACGCAGCCATGTTTACGCCCAAGTCAATTTAGGTTTTAAGGAATTTGGATATTAAACCAGATATTTGACTTCGGAACTTAGGATATTTTACCCCTCATCTTAAATTAACGAAGCTCCGTATTTTTTAGGGTATTAAATAGTTCAAGGGATATTGTACATTAAAAATCTAATAAATATTTTTTATCACTTATAAAAATACTTTTACTGCTACTATTTCTGATGATTTCATATCACAGAAACAAAACCATTGTTTTAAAATTGTAAAAGATATTTTTTTAAGTGTTGTACAAATGATAAGGCAAAGTAAAAGTTTATTTTTGTCTGACCAAAGTTTCGTCTATCATATTAGATCTCTAAATTATAGAAGGTATTGGTAAGTACTACATAGACATTTTTTACGACAGCAGTAAGATTACAAAAACCTTACCTAAGGCGCGACCGACTTACCTATACAATATCTCTCAATAGTAGATTTTATATTATTAACATTTTTATTTATTATTAACATAAGCCTACCTTAAGTTGCATCCCACATCGAGTCCTTTCTCATCCACTCTGATAACTGTGTATGAGATAAGACCTTATTCTTAGGAAGTACACAACTTTGCTCTTACTCTAATTTTTTTTTAGCGAAGCATAAGTGACTGGAGTTCCATTTTTACAAAATATATTTCTTGTACGCAATAGATGTCAAGATAAGTCTGAATTTGATAAAACTTTCTGTTAGTAGGTTCCAACTTGACGTTATTAATACGTAATCAGCAAAACAAAACAATTCAATATCTAAATCAAAAGTACGTATGTATTTATTTCTTATCTTTTAATTGACTTTAATGAAGTACGTATGTAAATGTAACGTCACGGTTATTATAACCCAAGGGGTTAACCAGTGGCTGGAAACACACTTACATCATAACGTAAAATACGAAACACGTCTTCCATCAATTCTATTAAAAAAAGTTTATACAAAATTTGAAGTAGATTGGACCAAGGAATCACGATGTCTCATACAAACTTTGCCCCCTTTTTTACCCCCTTAGGGGTAGAATTTCGGAAAATCCTTTCTTATCGGATGCCTACGTCATACAAAAAACACACCCTCCAAGTTTCAGGTCTTTACGATCAGCGGTTTAGGCTGTGCGTTGATCCGTCATTCAGGACAAGGCATTTTATATGTATAGATTAGTGATGGAACGCGAAAGTTTAAAAACTAATATATTGATTAGCTATTTTTAGAACGTTATCTGTACCTGTGAGTTGTAGATAGCGCTTCTGCTAAAATAGCTTCAAAAATTAACGTTCATTATAATATGTATAAAAATATTTTTAATTAAACATTCACTTACCCATTCCCCAAAAAAATGTAAACAGAAATGCCACTGACATGCGGCTTCCTATCGTTGGGGTTAGCTCCATGCCACTTGTTATCCAATTTCAGTTGAGTATTGCATCAACACTCTTGATTTTCGCCTCTTCATACGTTAATTTAAATCTAAGTGGAACAGCGACATGTCACGCGACTTTTCTGAACCTGAAAAAAAATATTACAGGTTAATTAAATACTCAGAACACATTAAAGTATAATATAAATGGCTCAAGACAAATAAATTATTTTTCTCCCATTTGTTTTGATTTTAAAAATCTATGTGAATCGGGTCTTTTTGGTTGGCAGCAACAATGCCAGTAAATCACAAATTATAGAAATTGCTGGACAGTTGATTTTAATTATTCTTGGAGTGCTAACGACGTTTTTAAATATACTCTTAATATATAATAGTAATTGCTTATGTAGGTATACAATATTTATTATTTTTCATCACACTTTCTTTATTAACAGTGTCATTATGTGCAGGTAAAGCTTAGACTTTAATTTTAGGTTTTACACGAGTTTTTTCTTTGTACATTTGGTTTTCCTCTAAGCAAACCGCGTGTTCATTGAACCCACAGACGGTAATGATGTGCCTATTCTTAAACATGTATAAAAGCTGTACTGTTTGTTTGTTTTTTGTATAAAAAGCAATAAAAAATATATATTAATATATATTATATTATAAATTATTATATGTATTAACTTTAACCAAAATTTTTAAATCATATATTATCTAGATATAGGTATTGCAATATACTATAATGTTCGCTATTTCGATTGTGTTTTGGTGAGTTTATTTATTTATTCATCTTATATTTTTATTTACTCATAAATGTGACGGAAAACACAGTGTGTAACACGGGGGGTACGAAAATTACAAACTCGACATATCAAAGCCTTCATTTAGATTCTAAATAGCCGCTCGTTAGTAATTTTCTCCTTACCACCCTTAATAAACAATGTACTATTAATGGCTGAACGTTCATTTCTTTTAAAAGACTCAAAAAACTATCACGTGCGGTTTAACTGTCGCAAAAGTATTGTAGTATTGTAGATGCTTTATTTTATTGTTTCTTCTGAAATAGCAAATTATCGGCCTTATTTATCTCCAATTCTTCCTTATCAACCGTCAATTGTTTTACCTATTTCAGGCCTGGGACTGATTCTTGACTACAATCCCAATTGCCGTATGATTGGGCAATCTTAAAGTATCTCGTATTGTAACACTCTATTATTATAGTAATATTAAATGTATGGAGCTGAAAATAGTATGACGCTGTCATCAGCTTTCATGAGTGACCAAAAAGTCAGACTATTTTTAGACTTGAAATAGAATGACTGAACAGATTTATTTCTTCAATCATTCATTTTTTTTCTAATCGATTAGGGAACTGTGATTACGACCTTACTTACTTTTTACCGTTTTAGAAAGTTGATAAGTTACTTACTTATGCCACTGCATACATAACTCATTACTTACTATCACTCTATCTACATATTAATATTCAGATAGAGTTATATTTTCATATATAACCGTAGTAAGTGATAATTTCAGTTAGCAGTAACAGAGATAAAATAAAAAACAATTCATGAAGGATATAGGATTTTTAGGATATTTTAGTTTTTTAACTTCTCTCGAGGAAGTTATTATAATAGGTCCGAAAATAGAAATTTGCGTTTTCTTTACGTTTTGAGACTGAGAATCGTTTGCCATCATTTTTAGAGTGAGTGTGTCTGTGTGTGTGTGTGTGTATGTATGTTCGCGTTTTTGCCCCTCGATATCTCAAGAAACAATGGACCAAATTGCTTTTGTGACCATATAACCGATTTCACTTGATGCTGAATAAAAGTTGCTCGTGCGGTCTAATTTACTAATTTTCTTACAGTATAATTGACGTTATTTTATTTTAATAAAGTTATGCAATTTATAGTAAAACTGATAATAACAGATTAGGTACTTAAAGCTTTACAGGCAAACCTGTTTGACAAGAAATGTGCCTGTGATTTAGAAGGGTTTATAGTTAATGTATGTAATAAATTATAGCAGCGTGGTCTGTGCTATGTATTTTCATTTTGGTCACGACTTTCATTTATTTCTACGGATCAACAAAATAACAGCGAAGTATTTTCGTCGTTAAATAACGTATCATTACTTAGAATAGGTACATTTATGTACAAAGTACATTATTATTAATAATCAAACTACTTCGTATAGACTTTAAAACGAAAAATCACACAAAGGAGATCTATTAATTATGTGAGCTATTTTTTACAAAATAGGCCTCCTTCCCCCTTGGTGAGATTTGGTGAGATGTTGTAGACTTTTCCTTCACGTGAGATTTAACCAAATTTTTTAGCAACATTTAATACTTATTAACCCCCCCCCCCCCCCCCTTAAGATAAGATTTGGTGAGAGACCGGGGTCATTTTTATCTTAAGTAATTAGTGGATGCCCGTTTATAAAAAAAGTGTTTGTCAATGTTTTTATTATGGTGTATTATGTCACCTATTCTTTCATATCATCTTCATATCAACTTATTCTTCATCATAGTCCACTGCTGGACATAAGCCTCTTTATTGGCGCGCCATCTTTTGCGGTCCTCTGCCTTCCGCATCCACTACTACTGGCCACCCTCTTGAGATCATCGGTCCATCGAGAATGTGTGTTTTTATAATATGTTTAAATGAAGGAACGCCTCTAGCGAACGCGTTTTGAGTCGGTTTTTTCTCATAGGACTTTAAATGAATACGCCATCGCGGTAATAGAGTAACAAGCTCTTAAAAACTTCACACTAGGGAGTGAACCACGATTTACTTCCCGATACGCGGTCTCCAATCTGGAGAGCTTAATATGGGAAGGAACAGTCTTGATTACACCAGACTTTGGAATTCGAGAAAATATTGTATGCAAGTAGGTCTTACGTCTAGAGACCCGTGAAAGAACTTACATACATTTTTCTCTTGAATTACAGAGTCTGGCTTACACGAGACCCAATAAGCTCCTAGGACACGTCTGATCTAGCGTGTCTTTCCTTCAACAGACGCGGCAGCCTATTGTCACTTCAGCTTACTGATTCTGCAAGCTATGTGCAAGGTGACTTTCGTTCTTTTCAATTTGATTTAATTGTATGTAGTTAATAAAATTGTTTAGTGTTGTAAAAAGATAAAAAAAAATTAAGGTTAATTCACTTGTCAATTGCTTACATGCACGCCCATAGTGAATAGTTTTTTGGACGCCAGCTTCACCTTATCTTGTAAATGATCTCGGAACTGAACAGCGTCACATGTCAACACCAAGGATCCCAATTGGAGATAGAGAAGGGAGTGTTCTGGAATTGTGGGACTACAGTGAATGGGGTTTTCTTAGCGGTGAACGCGTAGACTTGTGTCTTTGTAGGGTCGCATCGGATCAAGTTTACTCATCATCAGTCCAAGACCTTGGACAGTGTGGTCTTGATCTTAGACCGAGGTCTCCGCGGTTTTCCTCCACAACGGAACAAGGGATGTTTGCACGACCCGTGTAATAAGCGTCTCCAGTACTGTCATCTGCATAGCAATGTATGTTGTTGATGTCCAACATGTCATTGATATGCAGTAGAAACAGCGTAGGAGACAGCACAGATCCTTGCTTTTAAATTATAGTTTATAATTAATTATGAAATCTGTTGTATTCCTTCAAAATAAATAATTATTCTTCTTTCTTTCTTTTAATTCCAATAAAAATATACATTTCTAGAAAAAAATAGCAAAAAAAGGATATGTAGAACCTACCTATACAATAATTAATCTATGATAAAAAAAACCATTAATCTAAATACTCTCTGTATCCTGAAAGTACGTTACTACAATATTTTACGAATCACTTAAATATTAACTTAAGCATGTATCATGTAAGGATCAATGATTTTTCATCTACTAGGGTATCCCAAAGAGGAAATCTCCAGAGCTTTTAGCGGATCCAAATATATTCACGATACACAAAGATAACTACCTCAGTTATATGAGAAAAGTTTTCATAAAACGATATTGAAAGGACGTGTTGGCGAAACGTTTGAATAAGAATTGAGACGACACTTTATATGGCTTTTATAAATATTGTAACGGGAAAAGTTTAAGTGTTTGTAATTTAAGTTGTGAAAAGCTGTTCCTAGCTGTATGTTATATTCTTACACGAGTAAATGTTATACAAACATTTATTTTATCAAAGGTTAAAATCACAATTAAATGCGTGTTTATTACTATTTCACGCTGCATCAGCGGTATGGATTTGGAAAAAAATGGAATGGAGATCGCTTATATCCTGGATTAACTGATAGATTTTTAAACAGAAAAATTTAAAAGTTCCCACAGGAACAACTTTAACTCAGGCGGAGCCACGGGGTCAGCACTGGTGTCGGTGCGACTTCGCCCGCGTGGTGTTTTCAAAAGAAAGCTTTTAACTTTATATGGTTTCCCTATTTTGATTTAATTAAAAAAAACTGTAAAACATATCAGTTTTAATTTTCAACTTAAACCGAATACTAATTCAATGCCCATAAAATGGACTGAAAACATTGCCCGTAATAACTAGTCGATGCTTAAAGATCAGTAGGTCTAACAATTTAAGAAAGTTAAAAAATATGTGTTTTGATATAAATTTATTTGTTACAGTCATATACTAGTAGACTCGATTGTACCGATACCATTTATCCAACTCAAAACATGGTTACGTGACAGAACCTTACAACAACACAACAAACAGTGGGCAGAACAGACAGATTGCAAACAAACCAAGAATGTTCTTACATCCTTGGACGCTAATCTGTCGCACAAACTGTTAAAACTCAGCAGGAAAAACCTACGCTACATAGTTGGCATAATAACAGGTCACTGCCCGCTAAACAGGCACTTTTTCAATATCGGCGTTACTGACAGTCCTCTATGCAGGGGCTGTATGGAAGCCGAGGAGACACCGTCTCACGTGGTTCTTCATTGCAAAAGCGTGAGCGACCAACGGACAAAGCTCCTTAAGAATCCACAAACCATGAGAGAGGCACTGAATAACATCAGATGCCTCCTTAACTTTTGGACGGAGCTGGGATGGTATGGGTAACCAATGACAGGTATTGGTTACCTACGTACAATGGCCCTATTATGAGGCTAAGTGCGGAAAACATAAGTCCAACTAACTAACTAACTAACTAACTACTAGTAGACCCACCGTTAAAAAAAAAATATTATAAAAAATTGTGAATATGGTAACACTACCGCGCGCCGGCCAGTAAATTTTTTTTATACAATATAAACACTACAAGGGACATATCATATACATAGAGATCTGAATAGCGCATTTCCTAGCCAGCTGTAAAAAAAATGGTCGCATAAGTGTGACAGATTTGCTTCGTCTCTGAAGCTAATCTCTTGTCTCTCGTCTCTTTATAACTTGTTTTAATAACCATAAACCAATAAAATGGCGGACAAAAATAGAAAGAGAATATAGACCGCAGGTGTGCTTTGTCTCTTTCTAACTGATATCCAATTTTGTGAGGCTATTGTCCAGTCCTTAGAACAGATTACAGAACTCAAAGTCCATGGATCATATATGCTCCTATATGCTATCTTTATTTTTTTTATTAGTGCTCGATCAAATCTCATAACTGCCCTGGGAGCAAAAACTGCATAATGTCGAACCAATATACGTTTATCGAATGGAAGGGATGAAAAACAAACTAACCAAAGTGCTGTTGCGGCTGATCTACAAAAGAAAATAATTTATGACGTTTTTACTATACATTTTATAACTATATATCTATTTGAAAAACATTTAAAATAAACTCAAATTATTTGAATTCATATCTTAATATTTTATCTTAAGTTGAATGAAATTCAAATGAAATAAAACATAATAGAAAAATATATTGAATAGGATTACTTCTAAAATTTATCCACAGAGCCCACTGAGATTGGATTGGACGGGCTAAATTGAAGGATTTAACGTTTTGTCTGTGTCAATATGATAAGAGCTGGAAAGGCCCTGGCTTCGACACATCTATCTGCTACAAAATGTAAACAGAGAACAAAGGACGGCGCACAAAGATTGGGCCGACCGTTTCGTGTCGGTAACAGCTGGGTCTTTATTACTAGGCACCTATTTTCAATGATATTTGAAAAAAAAGGAACACATTTATAGTTTACTAAAATAAATATTGAATTTCTAGTGTTTTTCCATTTTTCAACTCACCTACTAGCCAAGGTCGGCTTTAATAAATCGAATTTGTAATTTCCGTACCGCCCGTGTTACACACGATGTTTTTATTACATTTGCGACTAAATAAATAAAAATATGAGGTGAATAAATAAAATAACTCACCAAAACAATTGAAATATCACAAATAAAATGGCGGGAATAGAAGTACAAACAAGAACGCCACCGCCAGATGGTGCATATTTAGATAATTTATGGAATAAAAAGTTTTGACTAAAGTTAAAACTCGTGATCGTTTGCTTGTAGTGTGCGCGTAGTTCATATTTTGAACAGACACCTTATATATATTTACTTGATAGAATAGGCGCGTCATTATTGCCCTGCAGTACAATGAACGAGCGCTTTGCTTTGAAAAAAAAAAAAAGTTAATTTACAAATAAATAGCCCTTGGGAGTAATAAAGGTTTTAGCATCCGCTTTGACTGCACGTTATGACACTGTTTACGAGTAAGTAAGATGAAACAATTTTAACAGAATTAACTTGAATTTTTAAACCTTAATTCATTTCAATGACGATTTAATTTATACTTGTTACACTTGTAATAGTTAAAAAAGTAATAGGACAGCCTAAACAATTTTTTCATTGAAATAAATGTTTTGTCTGTGGTAATAGGTAACACAGATAACATAAATATTATTTTTCACTCCCTCGGAGCCTAGTTGGTAGTGTGGCCAGCTGCTATGCAGATGGTGTAGGTTCGATTCCCACACTGGACAAACATTTATGTCATAATATAAACATTTGTCTTGAGTCTGGGTGTATTTATGTATGAAATGTATGTGTTTACAAAAAAAAGTAATATTGATGTATTGGTATCCATTGTTTGGTACCCACAACACAAGCTTTGCTTACTTTGGGGCCAGACGGCGCTGTGTGTAATGTCCAAAAAATATTTATTTATTCGCATGGCTTTAGGTACTCTTACTATACCTCTATATGCATATAAACTTTTATTAATAATTTGATGACCTTGAAGGCAAAGGTAATACGCCTGGCTGGTGTTGCAAGTGTCCATAGGCTGCGGTAACTGCTTGACATCGAGCAGGTCGTCAGCTTGTATGCCACCTTAGGGGTGTAAAATATTCGTCCGTAAGTAGGTATGTTAAAGTCTATCTCGTACCATGGTTTATTTTTATGGCCTGGGCTTGAAATATGAACGTGATTAAAACCTACAAAAAAAAAAATTAGGATTGTTTATCATTGTCATACGAATTAAGGCAAATCCCTAGAGCTGGAAACCGGCTCGAATATTCAAAGCGACTGTGTTGTTGTAACACAGAAGTGTTTTAGAATGTATTATTATTTGACAGACATGAGTTATGAATTACTAGCTTTTGCCAGCGTAGGATTCTTACGGAGCCTCATTGATTAAAGTTGTTTGCTAAAGCAAGCTATAGGTGTAGTCCGTTTAAGTGGAATTCTGATATCATTATTCCCGTGGAAACTTTTAAATTTTTAGGGATACAAATTAGTTCTTCTTTGTCTCATCAACTATCTCTGTACCAAGTTTCAGCTCAATTGGTTGCTACGTTTAAGTAACAAATAGAAGGGGTTAAAATTGATCTACTGAAAGTCCTAGACAACTATGTTCATATGTCTAATTTATTATTAAAAAGAGCAATCAGATTAACACTTTTCGTTTAGTAAAAAAAAAATGGTAGTATAATAATCTAGAGATACCTCCAAAACTAGATCTGAAAATGCTGTCTTTATACAAGTATGATTAAACTGATAACGTAACCTATAATATCAGCGACTTTTATCTTAGCTTTGAATTTTTTTTTATATCACTAGGGTAGCAAACGCCTGATGGTAAGCGGTCACCGTAATCTATGGACGCTTGCAACACTCGCGTGTTGCCGATCCTTTTTCTTTTCTATCTTAAAGAACCCCATACTATAGTACTTTGAGAAAACCTTCGCAGGAAGCTCATTCCACAACACAAGCATTCGCGGGAGGATTAATCTGAGATGCTTTCTAATCACAATATCAGCCAAAAGACCACTGCTTTCTAAACTACTAAGGTCCCCCCTATAAAGTGTCATATGTTTATGCAAATATATAAAGACTTTAAGAAGTTTGTTTAGAAGAAAATCACAAAGATTTTACTCGTGTGTTGTACCGAATTGGACAAAACTATGGCCGTTCAAGCAGAATACACTTCGACGGTAAGCGACTCTACCTACACTAGTAAGCGGTCGCTCACATATATAGTTATTCGCCTACGCGCTACATGGAATCGCAGCAAATTCACCCTTTCTAGACAAGTTCTAATGTGGATGGATGGTTTTTGTGTAGCATTTAATTTATAATGTGATATACATGCAAAAATAAATTATTATATTATAACACTCCGTAGTCGAGTAATAAAAAGATAAACTCGTGACGGGATTTAACCTAAAAAATTATAAAAGCGAGTAATCCCTGTTGGGTCTTTTCCGTTTCTACATCCTTTTGTCCTAAATAAATGTTTGAAAAAATTAAATAACTTCGGGTGACTTTTAAAGTCCTAGTACATCGGTACAATTATCTTTTAAATTCACATATCTTCATAAAATTAATACATTTTTGAATAAATATTCTAAGACTCACAGAAAGTTAAAATATTCGATGGAAATACATTATATATGCCATACGTATTGCTACATCACCAATCCCACTACATAGAAATTAAAATAGGTCAGATTGATTTAACATTAAACAAAGTAAAATTCAATGGTTATGGCTGTATACGCTAAAATAGTTATATTGGGTTCTGTATCCATTAGTTAAGCTTTATTTATCAGAATTATAAAACAAATTTTTGTAGCGGGCATATTAATATGTTGGCATGCTTTGTAGGCTTTGTCAATGAATAAAATGCCCGCCACACACGCAAGACATGGTGGAACTATAAGGGTTTCTAGTTTGACTACAAAACCCCGAAAAAAGGCAAAAACTAATATAATGCAAGAAGATAAATAGGTATTTTTATGTATATACGTTTGTACATAGGGATTGCGTTGTGTAAGCCAACAGTGACGCTGTAACTCTCATTTGAGATCCTGCCAACGTGTCCACTTGATTGATCGATGCTTGGTCACTCCATTCAAGGAGCTTTTATCGTCACACTTACATACAATATATTATATCAACACATCCAAGTAACTAAAGTTTACGAAAGAGAAATTGGTATGATGATTTAGTCATAGATATGGCATGTATGATAAATTTTTTTTCCATCAAATACTCTAATCTGCATGACCATTATTTAACACCTCGCCTTCAAAACGCTACGTTTATAGGAAGACGCTATATTGTATGTGCGTATGAAACAAAGAATAAGGAATCCAACGCCGATAATCAAATCTAGCGTGGGCAGAGGCGTTGGAAAAAAGAAGTCATACATATATAAGTAAAAGCGTTTTCATTCAGTCGACTGATTGCCGGATCATGCGTATGGAGAATTCCTTTCTTTTGTATTCTAATGCTTGTAATTTAGGAAGTCTCCTGGATGATAAAAATGCCGCTTTTTATTGCAGTTATCTGTTATGTCCGTCTATAATGTAAAAGATATGTCTGTCATCTATGTATATGTAAGACATATATGTCATCTATGTATATATAAGACATATATGTTATGTATGTCTAACTACCTTATTTTTATGTAAACAACCATACAATGTTGTAATGCATGAAATTATTATTAAAAATTATGGTCTTATACTGTAGAATGAAATTTTATTCTATGAAATTATAAATATGTATGTATGTTTTTTGATTAAAGTCACCATATTGCAAATATATTAAGACTTGTTTACAATTAATTGTGGATTTTATAAATATATTCAAATAAGTAATACAACTATTACACAAAGATAGTACTGATTTAAATTAGAATTAAATGAACTTTGTTGGTTTTTGGGACCTTACTGTGTTGATTATAAAAACAAGATTTTTTTATATATTTTTATTCATTTATTTATTTATTGGATTGCTAACAAGACATACATTACAAGGAACAATAATTAAATATACAAGAAATATATGGTAAATGGTGAAAATCAACCACGGCATGTGTTTTTGTACTAGATACAAATAAAATATATACTGTACTAATGCGTTATAGATATTTTTACCAAATAAAGCTTAAACAAATAAGAAATTGTACAGAAACAAAAACAATAAATTAACTAGAATAAGATTACATTAATTTTCTATAAAAATAATAACTTTGGCTAAAGACGTCTATTCCTTATGTTTTATATAATAAATTTTGAATCTCAGCCAATCTGCTTAGCGGTGAGTTTACTCCTATATTAGTTTTTGCAAATGGAACATGAAAAAGGTGCAGTTTTCTCGGTATGGATATGCGAGATGAAGCAGAGAACCCAACGTTAGAAAATAAATCCGGAACATCCAAGTCACCCTTAACTAGTTTATAGTGAAATAGACTGTCACTAATTCGTCTTCTACAAGCCAAGGTTTGTAGTGGCGCAATCGATCCACATATCTCGGAAGTTTTTTAGTCAGATGATCACTAAATAATTAATGCCCCAAAAAACGCTTGTTAACACTTTCGAGTATTTTTTATGTACTACATAGTAAGGGTTCCACGCAACACTACAGTACCCTAAATTAATTTAGGCCAAAAAATTTAATTTAATACAAAATTAGGTTTTCGTGACTCAACTGTTATACTTTCCTCATTGAGATAATTAATATTCACTTATTTATATTAGTTTATAAAAAGGTTTAGATGTTTGTAACTTAACTACGAAACTTGTATTAATTATGTCCTTGAGAGCCTCTGTGGCTCGGTGGATGATGATCCTGCTGAACCGATGGGTTCGATTCCCGCACAGGAAAAACATTTTATATTTGTTTTTTGTCATGAGTCTGGGTGTTTCCTATGTATAATATGTGTGTATTTACAATTTAACGGGATACTTTCCAAGTCGAAAGTTCCTAGTTTCTGTTTCTGCTTGGTGTTGATCATTTAGTATCGAAAATGACTTGCGAACGTATAATATTAAATACGTCCATAAGTCAAAAAGTAAACATAGAAGTCTTAAAAAATCATCCCGTCATCCGTCCATCCAACGCAGTTTCTCATATTAGGTAATATAATAAATGCGAAAGTAACTCCGTTTGTCTGTCTGCCTATCTGTCTGTTACCTCCTCACGCTTAAACTCCAGTACCGATTAAGATGTACTTTGGCACGGAGATAGTTTGAGTCCCGAGAAACTTGAAAACGTCAAGTGTGAGTCGGCTTTTTTTTCTATAATTGAAGAATTGCCGTTGAAGTCCTACACCGATAATCGAATTTAGAGCCGGAGTAACTGCGGGCAAAAACTAGGAACTAAATAAATGAAATTTGGTATAAGGGATATGCCAGTCACGTAACTAACGCCGTCACATATGTAGGTAAAATTGATAGAACTCAAACTAGGACGTGATTAATTTTAAATCACCTCTCTCCATATATCTTTTATTAAAGTCAATTGATAATGAAAAGGCAATAGTGGCATACTAAACACAAACACAGACAATATGAAAAATGTTATACGGCTGGAATTCTGACATTTAATAATTAATACATCAGTCATTAATTAACAAACTAAAATAATATTTATTATTTTTAGTTACTTAGTCTATTAAGCTGTAAAACTAATTCGTTGTAATAAATATTTCAACCTTGAAACTGCATTTGATATAAAAATTAAAAAAAACCACTTGCAATTTTATTGTACCTATAACATTCCACTTCAATCCGTACTTATTACATGTATTGAGTTTCAAAACTTTTAGTTTTGTTACTGTGTTGTAGCAGTGATGGCAAAAAAATTATGATCTGGAATTGAATCGTAACATTTGACATTTACATGATATTAACTGTAAATGTCACGTCTGAAGTGTCTTCGTTAATTATTGATAAATATAATATATCCAATAACTGTCGGATATTATGTTTACCTATAGATATTTTCGTTTTGACATCTCAAATGGTCTTAGGGGGTAAATAAATGCTGTGTTGTGAAAATGCATTTCTACTTCAGAGACCTCAATGTATTTTAACTTTTTAAGTTAATTTCTTTTTGCAGGTTCAAAATGAACGATGACTTAACACAATAAATACTTAGGCTTGACTAACACTTTACACAAGAGACAAATCATTTCTTCACTTCCCTTTTTTTTACCGATTTCAAATTTATCTCTATTGGGAGTTCTCACAAGAATATAATTTTTGCGAGTGACACAGCAAGTACAAAATAAAAAAAAAAACTGTTTTCTTTCTATGACATAAAGGTTAGCTTAATAACATTATAAGATAAGTTGGACCATATCTATCAAGTAACCTAACTATTACAACACCTTATTCACATTTGATAGCCATACTCGTGTGAAACTCAGGTGTCGTTCCGTCTCGGAAAATCTTTATTACCTGCATTGCAGCTATCGTCGACATGACGAGGTCACAATTTTAACAGAGTCGTAATCGTAAGTTCCGTTTCAAATTGGTACGAGCTTTCCAATTTCATAGTGATATTAATGTGAAAATATTTCTTAGTATATTTTTCAAAAAGCTAACACACCCACATCATAATTTAGGGCCTGCACAACACGTCAAGTTAAAAATAGATTAAAAAAATCGGCCAAGTGCGAGCCGGACTCGCGCGCGAAGGGTTCCGTACCATTATCTATAAAAACAGCAAAAAAAAAATAACGTTTCTTGTATCGGAGCCCCCCTTAAATATTTGTTTTATTTTAATTTAATATTCATTTTTAAAATGACTATAAAACCATATATTTTGTAAATATTTTAAGCATCTACTTGTTGCCGTTTTCAATATCGAGCAAAAACGAGCAAAAAATCACATTTGTTGTATGGGAGCCCCCTTAAATATTTATTTTTTTCTGTTTTTTAGTATTTTTTGTTATAGCGGCAACAGAAATACATTTTCTGTGAAAATTTCAATTGTCTTACTATCACAGTTCATGAAATACAGCCTACGGCTACGGGACCCTAAAAACTTATTTTATTAAGTAAATAATTATACCTACTGTGTAGCTAAGATTAACTTAATGTTGGTTTATCTTGATATATAATGCGAAAAAAGATAATAGTTTTTAATAGTAAACTAACTATTAGAAACTATTTAACTCAGAAAATTAAGAATATGATGGCAAAACGTGATTCTGCAAAACGTCGCTACAAAAAGGATCCTTCTGACAAAAATCTTATTGCATACAAGAAACTTCGCAATCGCTGCAGTCGGATGTGCAGAAATTCAAAAAAGAGCTACATTTATAAGTCACTTGAGACCGCCAACCCAAGCGATACGTGGAAATTTCTTAAGGCTCTAGGGGTAGCAAGTAACACTGTATTAAACAATAACTTTGACTTTGATATTAATGTTCTCAATAAGCATTTCTCAGCATCTCCTGTTTCTTGAGATGGTAAGATTAAGAGAAGTACACTAGATCAACTTTCGACACAGCCCGCACCTAAGTGTAGTCCGTTTATTTTCAAAGAGATCACCGAGCATGACGTAAAAAACAATTTCCTTCCTATATCTTCTAAGGCTGTAGGTTGTGACAATTTATGCCTACAAATGCTTACTCCTATTTTAGAATTTATTGCACCCATTTTAAATCACATTTTAAATTTCTCATTAAAAGCTTGCAAATTTCCTTCCTCCTGGAAAAAGGCATTTGTTGTACCACTGCCAAAAATATCAAATCCTGTTTCTGGCACTAATTTCAGACCGATATCAATTTAACCTATTCTATCGAAGGTATTTGAGAATATCGTCAGTAAACAATTGTCGTATTACTTACATCTTAATCAACTTCTTAGTCCACTACAATCAGGTTTTCGTCCCGGCCATAGCACAGTTACGGCCTTAATTAAAGTGACTGATGATATACGCTTGGCTATGGACAATAAATTACTTACTTTCTTAGTCCTTTTAGATTTTAGTAGTGCTTTTACCTCAGTGGATTTTGACATTTTATTAGGTATTTTACAATCTTTAAACTTATCTCCGCCCGTGGTCTCTTGGTTTGATTCCTCTCCTCTCAGGACGATCACAGTGTGTTTACAAATTACAAATGAAAAATTATCTGATTGGTGCGACTTAACTGCTGGTGTTAAAGGTGGCGGTCTCTCTCCTCTTTTGTTTTCTGTATTTATTAATGCAATTACTCCTATTATAAACTCAAACTACTATTTGTATGTAGATGATTTGCAGATATATCGTCATTTTGCAGTAAAAGATATCACCGCTGCTGTAGACAGTCTAAATAGTGACTTGAAGAAAAATTTCTGAGTGGGCTAAATCTTTTGGACTAGTGGTTAATCCAGTAAAATCGCAGGCAATTATTATTGGTAGTGGGTAAATGTGTAATCTAATCTCTCACTATATTATTCCACAAATAGTTTATGATAATGTACCTATTATTTATACAGATTTAGTAAAAAATCTAGGGGTGACCTTTGATAGCCACTTATCCTGGTCTAACCATATCAACGACATAAGTCGAAAGGTACATTTTAGTTTTCATTCCCTCAAACGCTTAAATAAGTTTCTTCCATTTGACACCGAAGTTACTCTTGCCCAATCCTGATTGCTACCTATTTTAGACAACGCTGACACTTGTTACCTAAATACCAATGAAGAACATTAAGACAAATTAGAACGTCTACAAAACTTGTGTATTCGATTTATCTTTGGCCTTCGTAAATTTGATCACGTTTCCTGTTTTAGGTCTAAGCTAAAATGGCTTCCTATCCGACTTCGGCATAATATGCACATACTTTGCTGTGTTTATAATATCCTTAACACTTCCTCCTCCCCTCTGTATCTAAGAGATCGCTTTAATTTTCTATCTCCTAGAGACAGACCTCTTAGATCGCATACTACCTCACTTATTGAAATACCAGCACATAACACTCAGTTTTATGGTGACTCTGTTGTTGTTTGTGGAGCAAAACTTTGGAACTCGCTTCCCGGTTTGATACGTGACAGCACATCACTTAATATTTTTAAACATAGATTAAAAGAGCATTATTTATCTCTATGAATTGGATATATATGTATTGTATTTATATGTATGTAATATTATTGTATAATATATGTATTTTAATAAGTAATAGTAATATTATTTGTATATTTAGTCTTTTTTTATATATAATATATATATTTACAATAATAATTGTTTTGAATTTAAATTTGTTTATGAATAATGTTGTACTTACACTGTTTGCCTCCTACTTTTCTATGTGTATTATCTCTTACACACTTAGGTTTGCTGTAAGAAATCTCTTTTTAGGGATAAGCTCGCCTTTGTACTTATAAGTTTTTGTTTGTTTATTTGTTAATATGTGTTGTATTGTACAATACAGAATAAAGAATAACAAAAATACGATTACGACACTCTTCCCCAAAGAGATGTTACGAACGTTTGATCGTACCATCAATGTTTAAGGCGCATATAGCAGCTAACTAGCGCCGCCATCAGATATCCTCAATTTTCTCTTCGTAGAAAACGAATTTCTAAAATCCAAATGTCGCAAATATAAAGCTGGTCATAAGCTATTCTTAGAAAGTTTAATGTAGTTTCTACATAATATCTGTGAGTTGTAGTTAGCATTTCTGCTAAATACGGCCACAAATAGCTTATGACCAGCTTTATATTTGCGACATTTGGATTTTAGAAATTCGTTTTCTACGCAGAGTAAGTTAAGGATATCAAATGGCGGCGCTAGTGGGCTGCAAGAGGGCCCTTAACCGATGGCATTCCGTCCCACAAACGTGATCGGTGGTGATGCTGTCGCCGTCCTCAGCATAAACCAGAGTCGAGTCAACTTTACAATTAGCAAATTGTAACAATCGAAGACATTAAATGTATTTAGTCTTAATATTGGTTGTCTGTCATGAACATAGTAGCCGCACACTTTACCACTTTAAATAATCGTAACAACTATCGTCTGACACAACTGTTGTATTGGGAAGTTTGTCTAAAAAATATGCAAACAATAAACAATTGCTCGTCTTCAGTACCGTCCTAGTGACATGGACAACATTTACCAACTGTCAACATCACACCCCTTCCGGTTCAACGTCGACAAATCAGGTCACAGTTTGTTTTCACCCTACATTTTGGGACTGTTGATTTTACAATGTACAAACTACAATAACTAAAACAACATCGAATATAAACATGTTTATAATTACATACGATAAATATATTACCACTATAAGCATTGTAATTTTGCGCTCGTTTCTATTTTTATATATTTTCGTTTGTAGTAAATTCAATAAATAATATCCAACACATCGTCGATTTCAGAATTCTAAATTATTAATAATAGTAATTGTTATGCATACCTACATTCCTTCTTTTTGTCAATACTAATATATTAATGCGCAAGTCAGTTTGTTGGTCCTTCCTTTACGTCGTAGCAGAGCATCCAATTGAGCTAAAATTTAGCACGGAGATTTAAATTCAACTCAATTAAATTGAGTTAAAGAGACGAAAAAGGAAACAGGTTACTTTTTACCCCGAAAATAAAAAAAAACGTAGGAATAACTAGAAAAGAAAACCACTTGAAAAACTATAGATAATATGGTACTACACTAAGGAATCCCACGCCGCCGATAACCGAATTCAGCGCGGGCGTAGCCTCTAGCATTTTAGTATTCATACAACTTTTATTGATTACTTAGTATGTGACATGTAATCTAGCTTTTATAACTTATGTAACGAGAACAACTGCCGATAAACTGTTTTGCAGTTTGGCGGATATAAAATATGTATTTTTTAAAATTGTATCAAGTATGAAATTTAAAAAAATAAAATGTATTTATTTATTTACGTATTTAATCTTTTTGAGCATACATATATACAATGGTGAGCTTAATGCGATAATACATTTTCTACCAGCCAGCTTTAAGCTGATTAATTGTCGGAGGTGCAGCGAGAACAAAGGCAAATAAAAATACGTACAACAAAATTTTACCATGCTATTTACACATAAATAAATATACAAATTTTAACAATTTTTATATAGTAAAGCAATATATACATAACTATATACTTACATAAAATACTTTATATCTACAAGAAAAACAATAGATATACATAAAAAATATATTATACAAACAATAAGAACAGAAAAATAATGAAATGATAACCTGAGCATTTAACAAGACAATAATATATAATCAAGAAGCTGCTTCAAATAGTATTCTATTCAGAGGATTTTTCGACTATGCACTACGGGTGCCTTTTGGAATAAGGCCGTTCCCGAGACTTGTAGCCTGAACCGACAAACCGACCGACCGAACTTGTGCGGTGACAAGAAATAGAGAGAGATATGCTTTGGGAAGAGCGAAGCGTGCGCTTGTGTACGAAAACAAGGTATCAAAATCTAGATCCTTAGTAGTCTGGATATTAGGACCGTTAAAGATAGAAAAGAGAGTACAAAGGATTCTGATGTTTCTACGGCGACGAATTGGTAACCAATTAAAATGATGGCAAAAAGGAGATACTTCTACTAAAAAAGGATACTTCCGAAGTGACAAAATAAAGCGGATAGTTACAGAAGTTAAAAAAAGTTCTGAACTGACTTTTCTGCAAATTTCCTTAACTTGTGCTGTCTAGGTCAACGTGGAATCAATTAATAATCCTTAATCCTTAGTATCCTTACATAGGCACAAGGCCACTTTTTAGGCGAGGATTACCAACTACATATAATACACTGGCACTTATTGGGATTATCAATTATGCCGAACTGTTTAGACCAATCGTCGTTTAACACGTTGTTAATCTCTCTGATATTCTCCATTTTAGTTTGTGTATAAATCTGCAAGTCATCAGCATACAAATGGTAAAAACAGCTGCGTATAAAAGCGATTATTAAACGTGGAAAACAATAGAGGTGAGAGGAGTCCTCCTTGAAGCACGCCACCTCCTTGTCAACCACAACTGTAGGAAGAAACCCAACTCAAAGATACTGAAGTAATATTGATCGAACCAAGCACAGAAAATCATGGTCATTAGTATTGAAAGCATTGAAAAATTCTATATAAGTACAAATACTGTCTCCAATGCATCCTCCATACCATATTGTATATCCTCTGTAACCTTAAAATCGTCATCAACAGAGTGAGGTTAAGAAAAAAACCTGTTGAATTCATCGGGAGAATATCCGTAATTGGGAGAATTAAAATTAGTTTTGCAAAAACCAAAGGATTAAAGAGATTTCATTAAATCCGTAGTACGAGTACTAGATAGGTTATGGAGAAAGAATCGGTGCTAAGCTTTTTTTACCATCTGGATGCATTTGTTTCTTGCAGCCCTTTATTGATTCCAGTTAGAATCAGTACGCACTTTCTTAAACTTTTATAAAGATCGATTCCTTTTAGCCACTCCCAAGTGTGTGTCCTTAGTGATTCATGGAACAGGCGGTCATCTTATTCAAAAATATGAGTAGGAGAATGAATATCGTAGAGTGTATGTAGCTGATGAGTTAAAATGCTCACTACTTCATTCCGCCAAGAGAAAATAATGTAGACCAATCAATAAGGTCAGCATCGTTTTTAAGGTTTTCTTGCTGAGCTGCGTGCATTAAAAATATTGGGTTTATATTTTCAGGAATTTTATGGAAGATTTCATTTTATGATCATGTATTAAGAGCCCTCGTGCCACAAGTTGACTAAATTTGGGGATGCGATTAATGAGGACGTTATAATAATATATTCTTATAAAGTGTCTTTAGTGTTTATGTTATGATGAGTAACTTGTAAAGGTTAAACCGTTAAACTAGCAGTTTTAATTCTATCCAATAATTTTGATCGTCATTTAGGTGTGTTACTAAGTTAGTCGGTGTTAAAATCTCCCATGACTACATGATGAGTGCATGTCGTACTTAAGGAAGAAAAAATGTAATCTAGATCTAAAAAGTAGTTAACTGAAGGAGGGTAGTACACGGGCTCCAAGAACGGCTTTGATTCCTTTAGGTTAACATTCAGAAAGATAAATTGAGCTTAGGCCGAGTACTAAGTAGAAGTAGCGACAATTTTGTATAGAACATTACTGCGTAAGTATACTGCTTACGAGTTAAAGCAAAGCCCAGGATTGAAGGTTAGGCTTAAACTAAGTTTCAGTTTGGTATATTCCATTAATATGGTTTATGCGAATAACATTTATTTGCAAAGAATTAAAAATGAACGTAACAGTATTTATTTTTCAATTCCCCGTAATATACTTGAAGTCGTGAACGATAGATTGATAGCGAAGTAAAGCTGTCAAAGTGTCGTTTCACGTAAGGATCACGAAGTGTAGGTACCTATGTAATTGAAATATATTTGGTAACAAATCAAATAAGGTTATTTAAAATATGAACATAGAAATTATTATAATTATTGTTATTGTAAATTATTGAATTAAATAAATCATTATTTATATTGATCTTATGATCTAGAAGCATATAAATATTAATTAGAATAAAATAATAATTATGAAGTTTATTTACTTACAAATTTATAAACATTATAAGTGTGTTGTTGCAAATATTTTAATTAGAGTATTAAGTAGTAAAAAAAATATTATTATAATACTTATATTGAGTAATTAAGTAAAATCAATAAAAAAATCAATAAATAAAAATAGCCTTTAGTGTACCACAATCTTATTATACATTATTAATAATATGCTATTCATGCGCTTAATTTGTGGAAGTCGCCTCTTTGGTCCCTAGCTTGTCTTGTCTAATTTGATCCTCATAGACTATCTGGTTCCGCTAAAAGTCCCCGTTTTTAACAGAAATGCCAACTATAACTCACAGATATTATTTAGAAACTATATAAAACCTTCTAAAAATAGCTTATGACTAGTTTTACATTGACGACATTTGGATTTTAGAAATTCGTTTTCTACGAAGTGAAAATTAAGGATATTTAATGGCGGCGCTAGTGCGCTGTAAGAGGGGCCTTAATATGTCCTTTCATCGCTTTTTCCTACTACCTCTACCGCTTTGCCCTTCTCTAGGTGCCGTCAGTAATTAAGTAGTTAAGTAATAATAATGTATTTAGAAAATAACTTGTAAAAAGAAAATAAAGTTATTACAACTAACCGTTATTTAAAGCATATTAGACATAAATATTCTAAATTTTTTTAACGTACTACAAGCCTACTACTACGTACTAGCCATAAGAATAGACCAGTGTTAATTTTCTGATTCCCCTTGACAGCAAACTGACGCCACCGCTAAAGGTAAATGTCGCTTAACGTGATTATCACAAAAAGTTAGTACCTAATTAAAAAAAAATAGTGTTAAATGTAATATTTTTATTAAGATTTGAAAAAATGAGTTTAAAACAACAATTAGTAACAGTTGACTATAATTTAAGATCTAAAGCATGTTAGACATCACGCAAGATTTATATCGAGTTGATAAAAAACAGTATTTATTTTCTGTTTCCCCTTAATCTACTTGAAGCGATGAACGATAGATTGAAAGCAAAGTGATGGACGCCGTCCCAAAAGGTAAGTGTTATTTTACGAAATGATCACAAAAGGCAATTCCACGATTTAATGGTAGGTATGTCCAAAATAACGATTAGGTAGGGTTCTCAAAAAATAGGTTCTAAAGACTTCTAGTTACCGCTAATCGTTATTCACGATTTTATTTATTAACGTTAACGTTTTATTATTTGAAGTTTTATTAGGTAGAACTAGATAAATAAATAAATAAAAAGCAGAACAGTGGTTTTCTGATTCCTCTAACTCCACTAGAAGTGTTGAACGATAAATTGACAGTTCAAATTTACACGATTAGCGATTTCGAGAAATTCGTGTTGGAAATAGAGATAATTCTTTTAAAAAGGTTAAAATAAAAAAATGTTACAGCTAACTATCACATATGATCTTGATCATGTTAGTTATTTTTTTCAGTTACAATTATATTTAAAAATAATACCTACATAACATCATAATCATTTTTTACAGTAATTTTTTATGCGGAAAATATATATATAAATGTATGCAAATATACTGTGTTAAAAAAATAAAGCGCATTTTAATATTTGTTTGCATTTATTAAGGCTTTAAGCTTACCTGACCACGAAAAAAACGATTCAGGCATGATCCGGCGAGAAATTGCCTAAGTCGGCCGCCAGCACTTGCGTCGAATAGTTGCTAAGATACTTTTTGTTTCATTGAAATTAGCTCTTTGAGATTTTGTATGTAGCTGATGTAGCCAATAATAAAAAATACCAGAATGATAAAAACAGAAAGTTAAAAGACTATACAGGATCGAATAATCGATTCAGGTAAAATTCAAACATTTGCTTGAGAGAAGGATTGGATCCTAACTCATCCGGGGCCGTTATTTAGCGGGACCGGAGAATTCCGAATACACGAACTCCCACCTTAATAACTCGGATGTCTCGACCTAAATAATTTCGGCCTATACTGTTTTCGTTTGAAATCAGTTTGAAGATAACGTTTTGTATTTATTATTCTACTTATCAAGATGACCTTTTACCGTAAATATGAGCAATTAGGTATGTTATCTGCGCAATGTTAGGGTTCTGGGTGGCAACCAAATGAGGATTTTACTATTTGATATTTGAATTTGCAACCGTTTTTTAAAATATAGATAAAATATATAAGGGTCGATATTTATATAGCCCATGTCTAATTAATATCTAATCTAATCAGTTAAATAATACTAAAAATATTACTATAAAAACCAGACTTTAATTCTCTTCATTTACTTCTTAACGAGATATTGCGATTATTCATGTAACCATAATTATTATGTGGGTATCAATTTCAATCGGAATAAATTTCGCGTTTATTTTTTTATATAACGGTCTTTTTATATAGAAGTACAATCCGTCTACAAAATCTTGACGCTACAAAACACAATAATGTACACAAATGAGTATACAAGTACGTCAAAGTAAAACTGTCGATAAGTAAGTTTTAGTGAAAAAAAAACTATGCAATTATTATACAAAGATGCAACAGTTTGTTTATATAAACTAATCATACACTTATACAGTCTCACGAAGTACAGTAGAATACCCGCGTGAAGATAGCCGGCACCATAGAGTTCACTGAAAAAAAGTATGACTAAACTAGTTTAACTATTAGAAATTTATACCAAAATACCCAAACTTTGTTTATAATTAAACAACTGATTCGCTGCACATAACATATATTTAATCTACTAGGTATTAGCGATTTAGTTTTGTAGTCACCATATTATGTTACCAGTAGATAAAATTTGTGTTATTGTTAGCTAATCTTTTTTTTTCAGTGTGCCCGCATTTGACATATGCGGTACGTTAGTGCCTCAAAAACAAACATTTTTTAAAAATAAAACTTTTAGGCCGACTGTTTGCACATTTTTTACGCACCTACAGCGACTTTATAATTTTTTTTATTTATGAATCAGTGAAGCTAATCGTTAGTGCCTAAAAGTGCCACGAAAAGTAGCGTAAGTTCAGTAAGCAATGGTTTAGCCAAAAAAAATACAGCTAAATTTACGTTTTGCCCAAAGTGTGAATGAATTTAATGGAAAAAAGTAGCTAATTGTATTCCTCTTCGTAAGTGCCCGTAAGTGCTATGAAAGGTAAATGGTCAATTTATGCCTAGAATAAACCAGAATGGTTTCAATGTCTTAAATTCGAACATATTCTTACCGATTTAACCTGCATACTTTCAATTCTTGAAAACTCTGGATTACATTCTTTTTAAAAATACTTCATTTTTAGTATTATTTCCTACTGAAAACAAATCTACTTATATAATTATAAATAAATTGCTATCTATTTTTATTCGAAAAATAATCGTTTCACATATTGGAAAAAGTTTACAACGACGAAAAACAAAAAAGTACAGTAACAACTTACGCTTGAGGCTTGACACTATTCCACGTCCAGCGTATCCCAGGTGGGGCGGCTATTTCAAAGCGCTATCATAAGTCCATTTTAGATATGCTATTTCTTATGTTTTATCAAATGTTTACTACTTGCTATAGCTGCCGCGTTTCGTTTATAATAATAAGTAACATTCGCTCCCTGCAACCAAATACAAAGTACTACTACTTAGTTATGAAAATCGTTGGAAGAAGACTATGTACAACAGTGGACGCCATCCGACTAAGACAATATAATGCTATTTTCGACCATTCTTCTAAATTACTACTAACACCACGCACTAGGTTAAGAAAATAAAGCGGTTTAAGAAGAATTTCCTCCCGCAAACGCTTAGGTATATCTTATGTAAGCTTAGGTATATCATATCTTAGCCCGGACTTTTCAACAGCAAACTTTTGTTTATTATCATTCTGTACATATGTTAGTACTATTTAAAACAATTTTCACTAAAGTCTATTGAGGAATAATTGACTATGAAGAATGACCATTCTCCTTTTTGTAAGTGTCTACTACAAAAAGAAAATTAACCGGTATCAACGTGTACATGACGATACACAATAATCCACATAGTCCACATCCTAGGTAACTAAGGTTTTTGTCAAATTTAGGTTTTTGTTTTTAGTACGTCCACAATTGACTACTGCGAACGAATGGAACATCGCTAGTGCCATCTCCGCAAGGAATTATTTTCTTTAGTGCCACAATTTAACAATTTTAGAAAAACGGGCGTGGGCCGGCTGCCTTCACGCTTTCTCCTATGACGCTTTTTTTATTTTTTGTCTACTGGGTAGAATTGCTGACAAACAGGCAAGTATCTGTGTGGTATAGTGTCTGTCTGATATCTGTATGGTGCCGGCTATCTTCACGCAGTCAGTGGAAGGGCGCGCTGGTGTACCAACATTGTGTATTCAGTCTATCTATGTTAATCAAGATTTTTGCTTTGCTTTCTATTCATGTATCACTACTATTTAACTGATAATAACTGATATTTAACGATCTGTTTTTACTTGCTTTGACTACATCTACTCAAATATTATAAAGAGAATAGATTTGTATTTTTATTTTTAACGAATAAACTTAAAAATTACTGGACCGATTTTAAAAATCTTTTACCAGCAAAATACTAAGTAAGTTATTGCTGATTAAATAGGCTATTTTTTACTATCGAATTGGGGATCCCTACGAAAACTCCAATAATATAATAACCTAGGTGTAAAAAATCTACGCTAGCGCTTTGAAAATTATTGATGATAGAACAAATTTATGTACCTACTATAATTTTAGAGAATACATCGATACCTACAAAATGATTTGCTTAGTCGAAGTAATAAAGTTATGTTGCTGTAACTACTTTTTTATGTTTTTTAAAATTTAAGTGAATAATAGAAACGCCGTCGGCAGAAACTAGACCAAGCGCAATACATATATATATATTCATAATTTCTAAACTAAAGATTTTACCGTATTACTTGTACGTGTATTTAATTTAATTTATTTATTTTATTTTATTTTATTTTATTTATGTAGGTGTAGGGACTGTACCTAACAAATATAAAATTATATAAACTTTAAATTTCGTTATTGTTATTAAAAATAGGATTTTTTACTGCTATTATTATTATATTATAATTGTTATTTAACTACTTATATAAATATTATATACTTATAAAAAACTATTAGAATTCTATAAATTAATATATAACTAACTAGCTGTGCCCGCGGTTCCACCCTCGCTAAATTCAGTTATCGAGCTATATCTGATTTTGCTCATCCCACGAAAACACTATAATTTTTTCAGGATAAAAAGTAGCATATATGTTTATCCAGGGTGTCACCTGACTCCGTACTAAATTTCATTAAAGTTGGTTCAGCCGTTTGAGCGTGAAGAAGAAACAAACTCATTCACAAACCTTCGCCTCCATAATATTAATTAAGGTTTTAGAGGCCGATTTCCAAAAAACAATGATGCACGATTTTTTTGTTAGTCACAAATAGTCCGCATACCAATTTTCACTTTCTACCTTGAAAATTGCGGAATGCTCCATACAAACTTCCACCCCCTATTTAAGAAAAGTGGGGGGTTAGAAAGAGACAAAAAAATAGCCTATGTTACTCTCCATCCCTTCAACTGTCTCCACTTGAAAAATCAGGTCAGTTCGTTGCTTCGTTTTGCCGTGAAAGACGGACAAACAGACACACACATGCACTTTCCCATTTATAATATTAAGTATGGATATTAGTATGGATATGGATATGGATACACTTTTCACTATTTAATAAGTAACTACGCTAGTAGAGGAAACATTTTGCAATACACGTTAGTCAATAAATAATTAGCACTTTTGGCAGTTATCTTTTGTTGGTAAAATTAATTAAAAAAATACAAAAAGGATATACTCCCAGGACTAGATTC
This sequence comes from Apoda limacodes, assembly GCA_946406115.1. Lineage (NCBI taxonomy): Eukaryota > Metazoa > Arthropoda > Insecta > Lepidoptera > Limacodidae > Apoda > Apoda limacodes. The sequence continues at coordinate 18,107,681 of OX291544.1, forward strand.
ACAGGAATAATTACCTACGTTGAGACAAGAAATAATTAAGTACGTGACTTTTTGAACTAAATAAAAAACATATATTAATGTAGACCATGCAGAAAAAGTTATTTTTAAAACTATTAAACTATTATTTAAACATTAAATAAGTTCATTGAGTACTGTCACTAAAATAATTCTTTTTCATTCACAACAACTTAATAAATATTTATAAAAACAACTTAACAATCATAAATAAAATCTTACAAGGCCGCCTAAATTTGTAAAAGAAATCTTTACAAGAAATTTATGGAGCTTAAGAACTTTACCATTCGCGATTGCAAAAGTTTTCATTCTTCAAACAGGAACATATTTTGTGCAAACAATATCAATCCCACATCCACAGAACTTTAACACTTAACAAACTTTAAGTTAAATTAAATTAGCATTAGATTATTTTACCAATATTTTTGTTTAATAAAAAATATAACTTTCCGATTGGCACTGTAGTGACGAATATTTGAGAGGGATCAGTGAAAGACGCGCTTAAAATACGTGGACGATCCCGTAATACTGGCTCTGGAAGAGGTTTCGAGCCCTCGTTTCGACCGCTCCCGCCGCGCCGCCCGCCCTGCGCCCAAAACCGTTCCAACTCCGATTTCCGTAACGGGCTAACCTAAAGCTTTCCTAGATTGTGTGGCCTTACTGAACATTAATTACATCCAACTTAGTCTGATTAAACCATGAGGAATTATCTGGATTGACGAAATTAACTTTTAACACAGATTTATGTAGTTAAAATTGATGGCGAAATAAATGGTTTGCAAAAAATACAATGTCACTTTTAATATTCCCTTACATTATTTATATATGACTTATATTACATGCATAATTTATTTTATTTTATAATTATTGAATATTATTTAATTTGGTATATGACGTTAAAACCCTTAATTTAATGTAGAGTTGGGTTTCTTTTATTTCTCTCAGGGCCGTCACAGTGACCGAGTGTCACTCAAATGTCACTTTCGCCCAAACCAGGTTTTCCCTTTATTTATTAGCGAAAATGAGAAAAATGCTGGTGTGCGGATTTAGGATATTGGGGATTAAACACGAAATTCAATTAACTGATTGTTTGCCTTTCAGTGTTTTATATAATAACGAAGACGGGTCAATGTAAATAGTTAATAAGAAAAACTTGTTGGTAAATGGCAAAGAATCGAAACTCTTAAATCATACGCATATGTTTTATGGATTTAAGCACTAAAAAATCGGCTAAGTGCAAGTCAGACTCGTGCACGAAGGGTTCCGTGCCACTATCTATAAAAACGGCAACAAAATCACGTTCTTTGTATACGAGCCTCCCTAAAATATTGGTCTTATTTTAATTTAATTCTTTATTTTAAAAGTGAATTCATAATTTAATATTCTGTGAATATTTCAGGCGTCTACCTGCTGCCGTTCTCAATATCGAGCAAAAACAACCAAAAAAATCACGTTTGTTGTGTGGGAGTCCCTTTAAATATTTATTTTATCCTGTTTTTTAGTATTTGTTCTTAAAGCGGCAACAGAAATACCTCTTCGGTGAAAATTTCAACTGTCTAACTATAACGGTTTATGAGATACCTAGTAATTGACGAACGGACGGACAGAGGAGTCTTAGTAATAGGGTCCCGTTTATTTTTACAGAATAAATTAACCGATTTCAATGTTTACAGTATCGTTGGTTTTGTTGTTATTGGTCTGTTTGACAGGATATTAGGTTGGAGTGATAAAGTTCATTACTGCCGCGGCCCGCAAATGCAGCGTAACCGGGCGATCGTGCTTATCACATCACAGAGTCCGGTTATGCTCAGTTGTGACCAATACTTGTATAGTGCTTTTCTCAAACATGCTTTTAAATTAAATACACATAATAACGAACATGTTTATTTAAAAAACTTATTATATTGACAACTGTATTGACAATAATAAAAACAGTTTAGGTGATTTTGCCGCCAATTCACCGCGTTTAGACGTCGATTTCTTTCAACTTTTTTTAAAATTAATTTAATGGCACATTCTTTTTGTTGTGCCAGTCCGAAATTTAAATAAAACTTGTTGAGTCTTTTTAGTTACCAATTTAAAAAAGATCGTTCCATTTTCAAATTACATATTCGTATTATTCGGATTTAAAGCTTGTGCAAGATAGCATATCGTAGCATGTTTGAGAACAAATAATTAGCATCAATTGTTTTATTAGTTTGTTTGTTTGTTATAGCTTAACGTCGCAACGGAGCAACCAATTGAGCAAATTTTTGGTATAGAGCTCGTTGAAGATACCATTAGATAAAATATTCCAGCAGGAATAACTATAACTATATTTGACGTGCACGAACTATGGCTGCAGCTATAGCTTGAAGTAACAAACTTTCTCTTTCTCTCTAGAAATCCTATGACTATCTAAATTAATATAAAATGCAAGTGATCAATATAAGAATATAACAAAAAAAAGAACAGTGGCACTCGGGGCCTGCCGCGGTAAAGCTATTGCATAGCATTTTTTATCAACTTATGCAATTATAATTATTTATTTATTTTTTATTTATGCAGTTTTTTTTTCTTCGATATTAATTCAAGTTACACTTTTTGGGCGTGGTGATCGATAACCAACCTTTTTTTTTCTTTTATTGAATAAACGAGAAGTTAATATCGTTTAAAAATTTTCGTTGGCGGCAGCGGGGTGGGCGCAACAAAGTTGTACGCAGGTGTTCTCGACGAGGTGCTGCGGCCGACTGATGGAAGGCGAGAGCCGCGTAATGGCCGGCCCATGCGACGTTATTTATGAAATGTATCTTGTGCTACAAAATAACACTCTTTCGCAAAAAAATAAAACCATAATCGTCTTAAGTATTTATTATGGAACGCGTAGACGAAATTTCATTGAAAAAAGTTAAATAACGAGCAAATAAAACTGTTTTCCCCGTAGAAAAAGCAGTATACCTCTAAAAATAAAGATTTAGAGAAAACTTTGCGATTTTATTGTATCGAGTCAAGTTTATTCAATAGTGTTTCGACTCTCATAACCTACTAATAAAAGTCCTAAACTTATGATTGTCGTCAAAAAAATTTTTGTAAAATTCTATTTTTTTCGCCTTAAAATTGATATTCCGTAGAGTCAAAACGTGCCGTTGTTAGGTTTTTTTCGTTACGGAATTTCTTGATTCAGTCGCCGCTCTCAGAGCCCGCGATGAAAGCTATGCAATAGCTTAAAATTGCATTCTAAAATGTGCTATGTATAGTATAGTAATATACCTTGTACCTGTTCTGATCATGAAACGGGAAGGTGGCTACAGGAATAAAACAAAACAACGCAACCCCATCGAGTTTGGTCTCGTTTAATTTGTCTTGACAAGCACTCTTATCTTAGATGATATTCAGGGTCTGTGATGATCGCAATTAATTAAACAGAGAATTCCAGTCAAAGTCACGTCGAAAATTCAGAAACGAATGTTTTAATTAAAACTTATAAATAAAACCCGACTACGTACAAGTAAGTAAATACGCCCCAGCCCGCATACTCACGCACGTTCGGCCAGTTATGCTGCATGTGCGGGCCGCGGCAGTAATATACTATTTCTTCCTTTGGCACTTTTTTTTTCAAACAAGTATTACCTATTTAAAATTTTCTTCTCGTTCCGTCCTCTTTTCTCTTACCCTTAATCTCTTTGTCACAGCACGTAATAAACATATACTTCTGAAAGTCTGTTTGTTATTGCTAATAAGCTCAACCGAGCCAAATTCAGTCGATTTTTGGTACAGTGATTGTTCAAAGCGCCTTATTATAGGATAAAAGCTTCTTATTATCTCGGAAAATTTCAAAATTTTTCACAGGAATAACTATATACGAATTTCACTTCGAGAAACTATAGCTACAGCTTAAGCTTGCAGAAACAAACTTTTGACATACAAACAAGGACTTGCCGTAAAAATACCAGGCCGATAACCGAATTAAGCGGTTTTTAAATTTTTAAATTATAAGGTAGGTATCTTTAAATTTGTGATCACTTATACCTAATCATGTATATTTTTCTAGATTTAAGAGTAAAATAGACTTAAATCTACTATTTTTTAAGCAGCAAAAGTATCCCCTAAAGTTGTATATTTTTAAATATTTGATTTCTTGGCGGGGTCTCTTACAATAGTTAGCTTTTTCGTATTAGGAACATTGGTGGCGTTTGGCAAATTTTTATAACTATTCCAAATCAAAATGCAAATTAAACCTAACAGATATACGCGTCATTTGTTATGTATTGTTATTAGTCATGAATCACTTACTTTTGGTTTGAAAAGGCCAGGGATTGTGAAGAGACTCGAGTACTATATACTATGTAGGTACTTCCATACATTTTTATAGGTTTAGGTATATGTAGGTAGGTACTTTCTTACATTTTGACTCCGAAAACGTGATACCCGAGTACTATCGATGTGTTTTAACTATGAAATTCTTGGCATAAGAGGATCTTGAACGGAAAAATAAACACACTAGCATTAACGAAACATTCTAGGAATTTAGTAATAAGCGGTTTACATGTTTAATCTTCTGGGAAAAGGATAACACAGAAACGAAGCTAAAGAAAAATCTACTTAAACTAAGATTAATGGGTTGGATGTATGAAAGTACGACTAAGTACAAGCTTTCAAATATTTATATTATGTTTCTTTTGCTCGGGTAGTAGAGCTTTTGATGTGAATAGCTTTGTAAATAGTTTCATTAGAGTGTCGAAAGCAAAACTACTTATGTTTATTTATATAATAAGTAAGAAGATAAGTTGAAAGCTCAAGTTTATATAGCTTATGTTAATAAGAATACTTTTATATACACTGTAAAATATGTAGAGAAATTTAATTGACAAACATCGTCCCTAGGCGCAAGGTTCCAGAAAGAAGAATACATTCAAGACTAGATTATTTATGACCCAGTAACATATATATATATATATATATATATATACATAAATCGAATAAAACACATGCACAATCACATGCCACATTAGAATTAAACTATTTATTTCTTAACATGGCACATTACAATAAAACTATGTTCTCACGTGGCTAATTGAAATAAAACTATTTTCGAACGCGGCACATAAGGATAAAACCAACTTTGCACGTGGCACGTTAGATTAATGATATTTCTACCTGTGGCACTTAGATTAAAACTATTGTCTCACGTGCGGAACATAAGAATAAAACTATTTTCGCATGCAGTAGATTAGAATAGCTAATAGTTAGAACTCTTATTGTTTATTGCTAATCGTATCCTAAATTATAATTCTTTAAGGATTGATCTGAATAGTATCTATCTACATGCAAATTTGAAACTAATTTTCCATCTCATCTGCCATTCATATGAAATATTTATAAGCGTGCATTGGGAAGCAGATAAAGTCGTAGGAAAATGACTGACTTTTTTTTATGTTACACGATAAACAAGATTTTCAAACATCTTTTGTTATTTTGATTCAAGAAAATAAGTTTTATGATGAATGTCATAAATTCCTAGAATACGTTTATTTGGAGAATTATTACGTAACGTGTATGTAGATGTATCTATGTGGACAAAGGCCTGTAACTACCGTTTATACTTCATTGATAAATACTTTTCGTTTATTAAATGCATTGAAAAATGTTTTTTTTTGTTTTGTTGAAATTTTGTGGAAAAATAAACATAAAACATAAGTCTCTAAAGCCATTGTTAACACGTGTTTCAGATGACTTATTTTTCCCGTTCTGCATAATTAATGGCTGTTCCAATTTTGTTTTTCCTGACCAAATATGCGCACAAATCTCCAATAACGTAGGTAATAGGACGGTTTTTCTGCAATGTTTTCGGATAATATTTCGTTTGGATTTATGCGTTTTTTTTTTGTACAATGTATTAAATATTTTTGCAAACAAATTGCCTTGGTATAATAAACAAGTACAATTATTACCATTGCTAGGAAAAGGCATGTTTTTAACAGACTTTAACAAAATAAAATAGGCTCTTAATGTTATGCGATATCTTCCCCGATTTAAAATAGAATTTAATGATTTTTACATAGATGGAAGGGTTCGTTTGCAAGATTTTACTCTAGACCCAAGCACTACTTCTTTTTAAATCATTTATAATTTTAAATTCAACGCTGCTTTTACATGAAATAAATTATTTTTGAAAATTAGAAAGACGCCTTCACCTAGAACTTTGAAATGTAATTATGGATTAAAAATGTAATTAAAATACCTATTGAATGAATAATTGCAATTCAGATAATGTATATAAAGCACTTGCAATTATTCTAGATAACTTTTAAATACTAAACTTAGTATAATTTAATTTACTTTGTCAAATGTTACAAACTTGAAGCCTAAATTGATGTTGATTGGCGAACCTGCCCACATTTCTGTTTTTAGCAGGAAAAGTATAAGTTTGGCTGCTTTTGTTAAAAAGAAAGTATAATTTTAATTTAGAAGATAAGGTTTATTGTTCCATTGTTCACGTTATTCCTTACGGCATCAACCAGTAGGTAAACAATTGATTTATGTTCTGCCAAAGCGGTTCGCTTTTGCAGAAGGCCGCGAGTTAGTACTTTTCTTTTTTTTCCTTTTATTTCTAGGCTTTTATGTTGAAAAGTTTTATAAGTTAGATAGATAGTTAGATGTATTCGTTGTTTATTTTTTTAGTTACTTGGAACATCTTAGCGCTTAGTAGTTTTGCACATTTTATATTTCTAAACTTTAGGTATATTTGGAGTCTGTTGTGTTATCTATCCCCCTGATATTCGATTCGATTCACTTTTCTGCCTCATGCCTCAGTTCACCGTTATACTCACACCTTCAGCGTCGTTCTAGAGAGAGATTCTAGAGATATACTTAAACTCTTAGTGTTTCTATTGCTTTGGTAGTATTTTTCAAGCGCTAGCGGAGTCCAGTAACACTTTTAAAGTGCTTAAGAGGAGCTTGCTTACTACTCCCAAAAAATTACAGTCCAAATGCCTTAGTGCTCTCTAGAGGTGAGTGGGCCCCAAAAGTGACACCCCAAGCCGAGGCTTGGCCATGAGCGTTGGGCGCTATATGGGCTGAAACTCCTTCAGAGTCTCGCCCCAACACCCCGGTGAAGCAATAATGGCTGCATCAGCCAACTGCATAGTCCGTTCAGAAAAAATAACTTATGATCCTTTAAAAGGTTTATTTTTAGTTGGATTTTATAGCGGTGTAATTTAGTTATAATATTTTATTATTTTACCTTTAGAACTCCGCTCCATATTATCCGATTTCTTTAATCTTTATATAGGGCCACCTTTTTTTTTCAAATAATAATTTATTGCTGAGAAGCCAGTCGTGTTAGGTAGCGGAAAATAGGAAAAAAAGAAAAAACATGTGTGCTAAACATAGAATCACCGCCTTTTTTTAAGTCACTAAAATATATGACATAAATAAATTAATCGCCTTCGTTAAAAACTAAAAACTAATCCTGTAAGCACACTACTTTTAAAATTTATTATTATTAGTAATACATATACAAAAAAAAACTTACGAATGAAACGTCATTACAATATTTTTATTTTAATCAAAAATATTTATATTTCTGTGTTTATATTATACGTCACGTTGTTTTAAATATAGTTATGTGACTCCGGATAAATCCAACTTACACCGTTATATATTTTTTTGGTTGATCCCTGTGAGTGATTTATGTGCAGTCCCAATAACGAATCTTTTTCTGATTTATGATTTATTATGGAAGCTTACGTTGAAAGACCCTGTCGGTGACCGGTTTAAGTTTTCCTTACAAATAAAAATACTGTTATTGTTGCTGAAAACCTATTTCTTATTGAATACAAAAATGTTATAAACTTGTTCTTTATGTTATTTTGTAGTTATTTATCTTTTATTTGTTAAAAACGACAAGTATAAACGGAAACCAAATGGTTTTCTAAATTGCCTTTTTACTTTTTTAATATATATTTGGAATATTTTATTTTATATTTGATATATAAAAGATGATTATAAGTTGACATTTATTATTGAATTTTTAGACTTTTATTATTAGATGTTACTTACTGTTTTTAGTTTTTAATAACTTTTTTTTATTACTAAAAAAATTTGGGCACAAAACCATTTCATTCTAATGCTCTCACTTCAGAACCGAAACGGTCGCGTACAGTGCGGTTTCAGAGAAACTTCCTCCTGCGTACGCTAGGGTTTTACATTGTGAATAGAAATTAAATACAGCCTAAAAAACATAAAAGTGAACAGGCCCAACAGGTAAGTCATTTCCATTGCCATCATAGGCAGAGTACTGGACAGCGCATTTCCTAGCCAGCTTTGAAAAAAAAAGGGTTGTACTCCGGGAGTACCGGTAGAAGTGAAAACATACAACCTGGATATAACATTTTAACATGTGTAATCCGCACTTTTTCATGAACCCAATTTCCTCTTACTTTTTATTTGTCCTATAGAGTTATATATTTTTTTCCCATTATAAAAGTGCACAACGCCGCTAAAGAAGTTATCACTTCAAAATCAATCTTTTTATTTTGCCAAGCATCCTATTATGGCGTGGCATTATGGTTTCCGTCTTGCGAATTTTTATGGCGTAGCATTATGGTTTCTGTTGGTTGGTGGCGTTTTCGATTAGCCTGACGCGAGCTTATAATTATTTACCCATACCAAAATAAAGTGCACAACGCCTCAAAAGAAGTTTTCACGTCCAAAAATGGTTGCAAAAGTTGACTAAGACAAATCGAAGCATCAAAAACAAAATGGTGGTTGTTGATAGAAAGAGAAAAGAGACTACAGGTTCGCAGTTAAGACAGATTACAGAACTCGAAGTCTACAATTGCCATTTAGTTAAACAAAAAAATAAATTGTTGGTGAATGTGTAGCGCAACAAATTTTTCTGACTCGGTGGGTAAAAATCCAAACTAAAGTCACCTCATTGAATTGGTTTACTTACAACGACACTAGCGACCAAATACCCAAGGTCAGACAATCAGATAAGATTGTCGCCCTGTAAGGATGCCTCGTGTGATTTTCAAATTTAGTTACGTCCCATGTCATGTAAGTTGAATAAATATACCAAATTTCGATTTAAATACCAGCTTATAGATCATAAAGTACTTAAAAAAACGATACGTAAATGCATTACAAAGCACAAAATAATTATGCTACAGACTTCTACGCCAAGCTCAAAACGAAACACTGATAGTAAATGTGACATATAGACGACAGTTTGACTGAAGTAAACACAACATTAGTTACGTGCCTATAAAAAGCACTTGAGTGAAATAGCACACGGAAAAGACATTAAGCTATGTTTATGATTTCGGCTTCTGTGTTTATAATAAAATTAGGATTAACGGCGCACAAGTTGAGTGAGTGACGCACCCGCTGTCCTACATCCTTGTAACATTTTTTTTATATAGTCTTGTCCTTTTATTTGGAAGTCAACCGCATATGCTTCACCCGTTTTATTATACCTTTTTCCGATCTCAGCAAAGAGGGATATAAACCTTCTGAAGTTATTTCTTCTTTAATGCTTTTATTAGTTAGCTCGTTGTGTTGTCAAGTTTTATTTGGAGGCAGGAGGTTCACTTTCATGATAATGTCAATTTGCACAACAAAGATTTTTCTTATTATTACTTCATAATATGTGGAGGAGTTAAAGTATTGTACACATAATATACATAAAGCTAAACTATTAAATTATAAAAAAATATTTTATTAATTATTTACAACTACTAGTGACTTATAAAGTCCTAGTACATCTATCTTATAAACACACAAAATCTTCATTCATCTTTTGACTGCATCTTTGATATGAAAGTATTTATTTATATTGATGATATAATTAATTATTTAAAATTATATATTTCTACCATTTGCTGTGGAGACGCTAGGCCCCTGGGGTCCTAGCGCTAAGTAATTTAAAAAAAATAATACCTTGATTGGTCAACGCCAGCGGTGACAAGAGGGCTTGCTGCTATTTTGCTCAAAGGACAAGTATTGCTCTCCAAAGAGGAAATGCAGCCAGTGTTCTGGGCACGATGCCACTCGGGCCTAGTTCATATAATTAATGTTTATTTATTTTTTAATTAATTCTTATTTTATTTTTATTTTTATTTTTATTTTAGCTTTAAATTGTAAACTTATAATTTTGTAAGTATGATTATAAATAATAAAATGAGAAAAGTTGAAAAAAAAATATGGAATTATTTATTAGTTTGTATTTATTGTATTTTGAAGTTTTTGTTTGCAGTATTAAGATTGTCTGCAAAATCAAATTTATGATTTTGAATTAAATTAGTAATTTATAATATATGAATGCGAATTTCTTTTGGTTCGTTTGTTTTTTGTTACTCCTGAACGTCGTAACAAAGGATCCATCTGCCCAATTTTTTGCAATAGTTGAAGCAACGAAGAAGCACATAGGATACTTTTTATCCCGATCATGAGTTCCCCGAAAATGGTTTTTATCACGATGCCGTTTGATACTACTCTTCTACGTCGGAATTAGGTCACAGGGATAGCTAGAGGCCAATATTTCAATATATTTATACTAATAATAACCTACTAATATTATAAATTAAATAAGAATGTATGTCTCGGTGTATGAATGGATGGATGTTTCTTACTCAATCACGCTTCAACCACTGGACGGATCAGAATGAAACTTGGCACACATATAGGTTAGGTCCTGGAATAGGATAAATACTTCTTTTTATCGTGGAAAATTTAAAAGTTTCCGCGGGAAAAACTATAACCGAGCCTAAACGAACTATGGCTACAGCTATAGCTTGCTATACATATATAGTAAACTTCATTAGTATAATTAAGCAATTCCACGCCGATAACCAAATTTAGGGCGGGAGCACCCGCTGGCAAAATCTAGTTATAAATAAGAAAGTTTTGATGGATGGATGGATGGTTGTTATTCAATCACGCCAGAACGGATGAACGGATTCGGATGAAATTAGTTTTTGCAGGAATAACTATAACGTTTCATACTCAATCCCGCCGCAACGGAGTATCCAATTACGCTGATTTGCACAGAGATTGTTTAAATCACAGAGAAGGACTTAGGACTTTCTTCAGCAAAAATTTCAAAAAGGGAGCAACTATAACCAAGTTTCACGAAATAAACGAAGTATAACTGCAGCTATAGCTTGTTATAACAAACTTCTTGAGTATAATCAAGGAGTTGCAGTAAGAATCCCACGCTGATAACCAAATTTTAGGCGCGCAGACCAGCTGGCAAAAGCAAGTACTTAATCATATAAGTTTAAGAACAATTAAATCATTAAAAGCTGATGAATCTTGTAGGCTTTAGTGTATAGATCCGTATCTGTAGAGTATATAAAGCAAAACAAAGAGAGAAACATCGGAAGTCTGTTAGACTAATGTGTTTACACTAGTTAAACAAACAATCAACGGGCTCTTTGATGGTCCGACTCTAACATTCACATACCTACAGCTGAAGATACAACCACACGATCTGGAGATACGAACTAAAACACACAATCAGTGTAACTTTTGGTGTAATAATAATAAATTTTATATAGGTAGGTACTTAATATGAAATAAAAGGCGAACCCTAATCAGATTTTACCAAATACAAACTTCGGTGCACTCTATCACTATCTCTTCTTTGCACTTCAAATTCAACTTCGATAACCTTAAATTAGAGTTGCCAACTGTCCTGTTTTCCCAGGACATGTCCTAGTTTTTGTAGTTTCCTGGGTTTTCCTGAATAGTTTTTAAGCAGCGTCCTGGCTTTTTAAATTTAAAAATTAGCGCGCCTCTTTCAAAATTTTATTGAATTACGGGAGGAAAAAAGGTTTTCCTCGTTCAAACGCGGCAAGCATGACTCTGAAGTTTATTGTTGTATTTGTGAATCTAGTTTTTTTATAAATAGCGATAGATATTGAGGAGCATCAAAAACAGCCAAGCAAACAAGAAGAGATTACAATCCCAGGCTGGAACTTCTAAAGCATTAGACAGTTTTATAAAGAAATCGTCATTTTACGCTGAATGGGTTGGAGCTTACCACACGATTCGTCACCATATGTCTTTTAAATCTTTAGACTGTAGGCCTTTAAATGCCTTATGGCTAACATATTTCAAGCAATGCATTTCCGAGGAACAGTACGCAGAACTACGAAAAGGGGCTGAATATGTATTTAGTATACCAGGTCATAACGCTAATGTCCAGAGGGTCTTTCCCCTCATAAATTCACAGTGGTCAAAAGAAAGAAATCGATTATTGCCAACAACAGTAGCTGCAATCATCAAAACTATCTATAGCATAGATATGAATTGTGACCAATTTTATGATTATTTGTTAACTCAACCACAGATACTGAAAGAAATTGGTGGGGTTGAAAAGTATGGTAAAAATTAATAAGTTTGAAATATTAGAATTTATTAGATCCTATAACTAACCTAAGTTTAAATAATTTGTAACAAACTAGTGTTTGTTTTAGATTTTATTCAACTGGTTTTTAACTTATAAATGATACTGTTTTGTTTCAACTTATAATTTATATTCAAATACTTTTATTAAAAAATATGATTATTTTAATTACCTAATGTTCATTTCAACTTTTTTCACTACATATTAAATTAACTATTGCAACTGTATTTTTGCGTCCTGTTTTTAAAGTTAATTGTCCTGGTTTTTCCAACTTCAAATCTTAGTTTTTTGAATTTGGGGATGGCAACCCTACCTTAAATCTGTGTTTCGATTGCAAATTCTCATCCAAGGGGTCACAAGAGAAATGGCATAATTCAGCCAAATGTGTATTGAACAAAGCTCACGAGTGCCATACGACTGTTTTCAACACACTTGAAGAACAGTGAATAGATAGATATAGTAAATACTTATATTAGTGTTAAAATGTTGTAAAAAGTCGATATATGTATAATGAAATCTAATAATTTTGATATGTTTTTAACAAACACGCTCAATTAATTTTTCCAAAAATAAGTTTAATTAGTTCATATACCTACTTATGTGCTCTCTTCTTGCCAAAAATAAAAAAAAATGTAAAATAAAAGGCACTTGGACGTTATTTATTATTAACGCACTAGTGCGTAATGGACGGTATTAAGATGCTGAAAGCGGTAACACTACTTTATGAGTGTGTTCAAAAATATATTTTTACTATATCATGCTCGTCATCACTAAGTTTATTCCTTACCAGCTTATATCAGTGGTAACAAAGTTAACCTATGTAAGTACTTTAGTTGTATAAATAAGTCGATAGCATGCACCGTCGATGTCGCTTCAAAATAACGAGTTACGCGAATGGTTTTATAAAACTAATAAAATTTTATAGGCTATTCCAGGTATCAACTCTTGCTTCGACGTATCGATTTGGTGTAAAATTTCGTTTTAGTATTAAAAACACGAAACCATCGACTGTTGGTAGTTATTATATGTACTGACTGTGCTATTCAATACCTAACTATGTAGATAAGTATGATGAAGAAATTGTTCAAAAAATATTCCCACTCGTATTTGGTACTAGGCAGTACGAGCTGACCCAACGAAAGTTGTTTCGCTATTTAGTCCTTCTCCCTTATTTACGTTATATATATAGCACTTGCTGGCCCGGCAGACGTTGTTCTGCTCTTAAAGTTAATGCGCCATCTATTACAACAATGTGGTAACTATTACCCACAGCTACATCCGCGCGGATTTATATTAGATACTTACCCAATCCAGTCATGTTTATGACGATAAACTAACTTAAACCGCCATCTGTTAGAAATGTATGGAACTCTTAGCCAGCGCACTCTATGTCAAGCTCCCAGTTGGCATGATTTTTCCGACATCTTAAACAATTATCGTCATATTTCAACAAATTAACACTAAATAAAATAAAACTATAAGTATGTAAAAACCATCATCTTGAATCACTCTACTTATTGATGAAAATCCGTTGCGTAGTTTCAAAGATTTTAGCGTACATCGCCACAGATGGCGGGATGCGACCATGTTGCGACTTTTTTTTATACTATGTATACAAATGTCGATCTGGAATAATTTACCTTTCAAGTAGTGAAAAAAAAATTCGTATAGGAGCCATGGCAGACTATCCTCCATATAAAGAAACTAACAAAATCCGCTCTCTTTCTTTATGGTACCTGGAAGACCGAGCTCTTCTCGTTTTTTTAACATCGTCATCTATTGTCAAGTAGCTTTACTGTTGCTGTCTCGGTAAAAATAATAGTATTACTACTTGCCAATAGATGCCACTTCGTTCGCGTGGACTTTTGAAAAAAAAAGCATATTATAGTTCTCATACAAATTTTGATCTCGTGTTTTGGCCAAAACGGTGAAATCTTAATTTTCAACCCAAAGGTCAAATACCAATTTTTATGCATTTCGCTTTAAAATAGACGGAATTTTCATATAAACTTCCAACCCCGATTTTTTCTCCCTTGAAGGGGAGAATTCTACTAAATCCTTTTTTAGTGGAGGGGAGTGGAGCCCTACGTCAAGTAAGGAAACCACGCCCACGTGCTGAATTTAAAGTTTTTAGACCCAGCGGTTTGGGTTGTGCGTTGATATGTCAATAAAATACTTAATCTATTAGTTCTTCTTTTACATATAAATAAATAGTATAGATTCTTACGCCCACCCTAACTTTCTATCATCTCACCGTTAGGGCTCCGTAAAGTTATAATATTTGAACTGAGTTCTATGAAATACATCGTCTGAGTAAATATAACTTATCGGATAGCTGAAGCCTAAGTGTGACATATGTATAGACAATAATTAAAATAAATAAAAAAACATTAAGCACTAAAAAGCGATAAAAAAGTGCACATACCAAATATTTTACTACAAGCAGACGGAACTCTAAGTTTCAGTTTGTTTTTCGACTTGCGCTTGGTTATTTTATGTACCTACCCTATAACACTTGGTAGATAAATACCTTTCGTTCAAGACCTCATTCATCGAAATCGGTCCAGCCATTTAGGATACAGGTCACAATGAAACGCACATGCCCACATACATACAAACGCGCCAAAAACATTACCCTCCATCAGTCTGGTACAAAGACAACAATCGGGAAAATATTTTTGTTAATACTGTACATACTAGGAGAAAGGAGAAATTACGAATTTACACTAAACAAAATAAAACTATAAGTACGTATAAACCATCATCTTGAATCACTCTACCTATTGATGAAAATCCGTTGCGTAGTTTCAAAGATTTTAGCGTACATCGCCACAGATGGCGGGATGCGACCATGTTGCGACTTTTTTTTATACTATGTATACAAATGTCGATCTGGAATAATTTACCTTTCAAGTAGTGAAAAAAAAATTCGTATAGGAGCCATGGCAGACTATCCTCCATATAAAGAAACTAACAAAATCCGCTCTCTTTCTTTATGGTACCTGGAAGACCGAGCTCTGCTCGTTTTTTTAACATCGTCATCTATTGTCAAGCAGCTTTACTGTTGTTGTGTCGGTAAAAATAATAGTATTGCTACTCGCCAATAGATGCCACTTCGTTCGCCACTTTTGAAAAAAAAGCATATTATAGTTCTCATACAAATTTTGATCCCCTGTTTTGGCCCATGGGGTAATAATAATAAAATTATCTTTCAAAAACGGTGAAATCTTAATTTTCAACCCAAAGGTCAAATACCAATTTTATATGCATTTCGCTTTAAAATAGACGGAATTTTCATATAAACTTCCAACCCCGATTTTTTTCCCTTGAAGAATTTTACTAAATCCTTTTTTAGTGGAGGGGAGTGGAGCCCTACGTCAAGTAAGGAAACCACGCCCACGTGCTGAATTTAAAGTTTTTAGACCCAGAGGTTTGGGTTGTGCGTTGATATGTCAATAAATCACTCAATCTATTAGTTCTTCTTTTACATATAAATAAATAGTATAGATTCTTACGCCCACCCTAACTTTCTATCATCTCACCGCAGCCATCAGCAGGCAGTTTAACATACCTATGAACCGAAATAGTCACGTACGAAGTAGTTTCAGAGGTAAAAAAAATTATAGGTTACTAGCTTTTGCCCGTGGTTTCACTCGCCCTATATTAGGTTATCGGTTTAGGATTTCAACGGCAACACTTCAATTATAGAAAAAAAACCGACTCACACTTGACGTTTTCAAGTAGCCTATGTTCTTTCCCGGAACTCAAACTATGTCCATGCCAAATTCCATTGAAACCAGTTTAGCGGTTTAAGCGTGAAAAGGTAACATACAGACAGACAGAGTTACTTTCGCATTTATAATATTAGTATGGATGTGTTATTTATAAGGGTTAGGGCTCCGTAAAGGGTCTGGGCCGGCGTATTAGTTGTAATATTTGAACTGAGTTTTATAAAATACATCCTCTGAGTAAATATAGCTTATCGGATAGCTGAAGCCTAAGTGTGACATATGTATAGACAATAATGAAAATAAATTAAAAAACATTAAGCACTAAAAAGCGGTAAAAAAAGTGCACATACCAAATATTTTACTACAAGCAGACGGAACTCTAAGTTTCAGTTTGTTTTGGTAGATAAATACCTTTCGTTCAAGACCTCATTCATCGAAATCGGTCCAGCCATTTAGGATACAGGTCACAATGAAACGCACATGCCCACATACATACAAACGCGCCAAAAACATTACCCTCCATCAGTCTGGTACAAAGACAACAATCGGGAAAATATTTTTGTTAATACTGTACATACTAGGAGAAAAGAGAAATTACGAATTAATGTAATGGACACACATGAGATAATCAGAAATCAATAAGCAATTTATGTAATGAGATTGCTTATAACTGTTTCTGAAAGGCTTTCTTTGTCCTAAAGTGCCATTTTGTTACGAACGAGTGATTTAGTACAAGAGGGACTTGTACAATTTCTTACGTACAACAAAAATGTCACGTTCTATTATTATCTTCCAAAATAATATATATTCAGTCATTAGTTATTAGCAATATTTGTTTTATTAGTATTCCGTACTAAGGATTGGAAATAGCAAGAATTATTATTCTTTCGATTATCTATACATATAATAAAATGGTAGCAAAGTCAAAACTGTACATTGAATATTTTTTTAAAAGAATACTTGGGGTGTGATCAACAATTGATACCGAAGCCAAAAATATAGTTTTAAGAATTTTTGTCTGTTTGTCTGTATGTATGTTCGGTATAAACTCAAAAAGTATGGCATGGATTTACTTTAAATTTGTCACGAATATTATTAAGAAGTCGGGTCATCATATAGGCTACATATTATCACGCTATCACCTACGGGGAACGAGCAGTTAACCTTTATTTCTTCAACGCATTCTGTAACAACGTGTAATCTAACGACGCATATTTGACTTGCTTCTTAATTATTAATTATTCTACTCACACATAGCCATTTATTTTATGTTAAAAGATCGTGTAAAGTCATAACTTAGATGTGTTATATAGCGTTCACGCAGATGACGTCGCGGGCAGCAGCTAGTATATCATATAGATAAATTTTATCTATGGCTTAGGTTGGTGTTGGTTATTGAAATGACCGGTCCTGCTGATGGGCTACGTATCTTTAAGTAAAAATAAGGGTTTCGAACGAAAGTATTCTGAACCCAACGTATACTAGTAAACCCCCGAGTTTTGGCTGATTTGGTTTGTTTTTAAAGAGTTAAAAATATCATACTTGGTGACGAAAGTGTTTTTTTTTAGTTTATAAAATATATAAATAATTATTATTGATTTTAAGTACTTCATTTCTGTTTTTGTCATAACTTTAGACATTTCAGTTTACTGTTTCAGCAAAAAACTTACGTCAACAAAGCAAATACTGGAAGTTAATACAATTTGTTGGTGCATTATACACGTCTACACAAAATTAGTAACTCTTTTATGGGTGAATGTATATGTCGCAGCCATCTGTTTAAATTAGCCAGTTAATTGGGCACCTAGGCATACACCTCGTTAAGTATCGAAAAGAAATTATCATATAACCCTCTTTTCTTCTTTCCTTTTTTTGTACTTTACACGGTAAAAAAGAATTAGTTGAGCCAAGAGAATATCGTTTCATATATGCACCAACGAATATTTGCTTCATCCAAGATATTATTTCTCTTAAATATTTAAAATATTATGAAGTTAACACAAGATCAAATTTCTTTGAACCAGTAAATAAAACTCTATCAATTTGAAACAATATCTAATTCATTGAAGAAAAATATGCTTTTTTATTCAAAACACATAGTTTTCTTGGGCATTAAACCCGTCTTTTATTTCACGGAGGAAATTTCTAGTTCACACAAGAGAATTGTGCTCTTAACTTGATTACGGCAGCTCTTAAATTAATAACATTATATTTTAGTTTAAAACAAAAAATGTTTCGGTTCCAAAATTACATAGTTATCCGTCAATATTAAATAAAGTTTTTTAAAGAGCCCTACGCCTCTTTTCTGGAGGCTTGGGCCATATATAGTCAGTCAGTCTACCGCACTGACTTAGTGTATCTTGGCGGACGTTTGTCGAGCTAGTGCCCTACTGCGGAGGCACAGGCCTCTTTTCTGGAGGCTTGGGCCATATAGAGTCAGTCTACCGCACTGCCATTCTATGACTTGGCGGAACGTTTGTCGGGGCTAAGTAGCTATTCTCGCCTTTAGCTGATTATTTAACGATCCTTCTTAAACATGGAAGAAAGAAAAGTGTTCCGCTAAGCGGTCACCCATCCAAGTACTGACCACGGTCGACGTTGCTTAACTTCGCTTATCGTTTCAGATAGACGAATGCGACTGGGCCACGGGCTTTTCAATTCGGGTTTCTTGCATAAACTAATACTAATTTGACGCGCAAAACCCTACAATAAACAATTATAAAAAATTAAAATCCAACACGAAATCCAATGAAGGACAGTGATGAGGTTCATTCAGTTTTATAAATGCACGTAATACTTAAACGAAAAGAAAATTCGTTCTAAGCGATAGGAGCTGATTATTTTCAACGAAAATGTTTAATATTTTTAAGCAGTTATTTTATTTGTTTCGACTAAAATAACAGTTTCAGCTTAAAATATCAGATTTTGTTTCAAGATTCTAACAAATTCTGTTAAAATTATTATTTTTTTCTAATTCAAAACAATATTATCTTAACTGAATATTTTACTGGCTTTGATTTAAGATACAATTATTTTAATCGAAAGATATAGTTTTAAATAAGTGACGTCGCAGATTTAAGAAAACCATAATTTTGGCGCAAAATAAATTATATCAAAACAAAATAATTTTTTGTGTCAAACGAAGAAAAATAAAATGTTGCATTAAAAACTGTATTTATTTTATAGAAGAACATTAACTGTCTTAGCATAATTAATTAGAGTTTGGTTGATCTAAAACGTACATTTATTTGGTTAAAAAAAATTTGTTCATACGAAAAGAAGTTTATCAATTTCGATTGATAAATTGAAATTTTTTCAAGGAAATAATATTGCCTTCTGTGAAAAAAATATGTCCAAAATAGTTGGATTTCTTGACTGAATGCAAATTATTTTGGTGGAATAGAACTTGGAAACTCTTTTTTTTCCGTGTACACACAGCGCCGTCTGGCCCCAAAGAAAGCATAGCTTGTGTTATGGGTACCAGACAACGGATACAAATATATAAATATTTCTTTTTTTTGGAAAAACATACATATCATATATAAATATATCCAGACTCAAGACAAACACAAATGTTTATATTATGACATAAATGTTTGTCCAGTGCGGAAATCGAACCTACACGCTCTGCACAGCAGCTGGCAACACTACCAACTATTATAGGCTGCGATTATCATATGAAACTTGAATGGAACGCTCTGCGCTCGCTCCGCATCTACGTTGACACAAAAGAAACTAAACCTTACCCAACATACATGACTTGTACAGTGCTACTTCTATTTCATTCTTTTACATACTTGACGATCTGCCTTTATAGGCGTCCAACTAACTAATTAATTTAACCAGATGGCTGCGACATATACACTTTTGCAACAAAGTTCCTAATTATGATAAATTTAAATCTACTATCAAACCAAAACTTTGTAAAAAATGCTATAACAAAATTCCAGGCTAAAGAAAATGATAAACGTCTATGGTCTTCTTCTTCTATTCGTGTCGATGGCCCTTTAAATATTTGATGTCCAGTAGACAGCAAGGTTGACAGCCCTGGGCGTAGCGTCTCGCAGGTCGCGCTCAGAGCAGGAATGCGGGCATGCGGGGCATGCCAATAGGTGCCCCATAGATTGTGGCGCTGTGTTGCAGTCGCATTGGGTTGAGTAGTTTCGGAGCAGTCCCCATCTGGCCATGTTCTGCTTACAGCGACCAACTTGGGACCTGAGCCTGTTAAGTGCCTTCCATGTGGGCCATGGTTCTTTGAGACCCGGCGGTAGTTCTTCTGCGGCTCGCACATATTTGTCAGGTGGAGGGCACCTGTTTTGCCACAGTGAACAGCGCTTTTTGGCGGGGTCGCCTAACAGGGGGCTGGTGTTCCGCATGAAGCTCTTGCGGCTCTTAAGACGGGCAGGCGGCGGATGATGATTGTGCAGTGGGTGTCGCGGGTCTTGCTTTCGTCTATAGTAAACCAAATAAAAATATTAAAAATGTTTAAAAGTGATGTTTATATTGTGTTATTTTATTATTATATTTTTTGTTTTTTATTTGAAACTTTAATGATTTTATTTGTATTTTATTTCATGATGTTTACTAGTTAAAAAATCGGCCAAGTGCAAGTCGGACTCACGCACGAAGGGTTCCATTATCATTATCTATAAAAACGTCAAAAATATCACGTTTGTTCTATGGGAGGCCCCCTTAAATATTTGTTTAATTTTAATTCAATTATTTATTTGTTTCAAGTGACAATATATAACTTAATATTCTGTAAATATTTTAAGCGTCTATCAAGCAAAACCGCGCAAAAAAATCACGTTTGTTGTATAGGAGCCCCCTTAAATATTTATTTTATTCTGATTTTTAGTATTTGTTGTAATAGCGGCAACAGAAATACATCTTCTGTCAAAAAGCCTGGTGACAGACGGACGGACGGACGGACAGTGGAGTCTTAGTAATAGGGTTCCGTAAATTACCCTTTGGGTACGGAACCCTAAAAAAACATTAAGTTATCGTTTTTATTAGGTTTTTGAAGGGTCGGCAACGCGCGAGTGATACCTCTGGTGTTGCAAGCGTCCATAGGCCACAGTGACCGCTTACCAGCAGGCGGACCGTAAGCTTGTTTGCCTCCTTAGTGGTATAAAAAAAACCAAGAGATCTCTGAAGGTGTTTAGGTATTTTTTATCAGTTAAAAGAAAACCTCCATGTACAAACTTGTAAAGTGTCGCAAATGCAAAGCACGCAGCTATTACCCGAACTTACAAAGTTCGCGATCTTCTTGTTTTCACTATTAATAACTGTTTTATTAATAATATCAGCTTTATTTATGCATTATTCTATTTATAGAATTCAAAGTTATTCTAATTTATTTCATTCATAAATATCAATAGTAATAATTATGTTTATTTAATAGTAGACAATTAATTTAATCGATGTAGATTTTGTTATTGATAATTTGTTAACGACTCTTTGTTTACCAATCTTCAGTGATCTTATAAATAATGTATGTGAAATAGCCTTTTAGAAGCAAAATGGATGTCTTTTTTTTAAATATACATACTTAAACTCACATTTGGTCTAAATAGCGTATTAACGTATAAACTAGATAACGTGCTGTAGTTGGACGGAAAAAGTTGGGCAGTACATTATGTAGTAGGTGATTGTTCGCACGAGCACTTTTTCAACACTTTTTACGCGCATTATTTTTAACAGCAAGTCGAATTTTGAAATACTTTTGTTACACTTGATCATAATTTTGTTCAAGGCAGCTTAGGTCACATCATTAAGATGAAATAAGGTACTATACCTTTATATTTATCCTTCGCAGCCTAGTTGGCAGTGTGGCCCGCTGCTATGCAGAGGGTGTGGGTTTATGTGATAAAAAATTGCGTTTGTCTTGAGTCTGGGTCTATATATGTATGTAATGTATTTATTTACAACATTAAAAATTAATAAGTATTTACTCCGCTGTCTTTTTTTTTATTACCACTAATGTGGCAAACAAGCTTACAGTCCGCCTGATGGTAAGCGGTCACCGTAGCCTATGAACGCTTGTAACACCAGGGGTATCACTCGCGCGTGGCCGACCCTTCAAAAATCTAATAACTTTTTTCTTGAAGAACCCCATACTGCAGTCCTTAGAGAGAACCTTAGCAGTGAGCGAGCGGTGCGATGGTAGAAAGTAGCCGTGGGAATCATTTCGAGCAATTCCTCAGAACACATCCCATTATACAAGCGGTAGAACACATACAGGGAGGCAAAGTCTCTCCTCAGACTTCGGAGGTTCGATACGACAGTGACTTTGAAATTGAGATTGTCGACAATTCTCACAGCCCGTCGTTGAACCAAGTCAAACGGGCCAAGGTCTGGTTTTCATAATACAAGCTTTGCTTAGTTTGGTACCAGATGGCGATGTGTGATATTTCCAGAATTATTATTAACTTCTCTTGAGAAGTTATTGGAATAGGTCCGAAAATCGAAATCGAAGATTTTGTTGTGTGTGTGGGTGTGTGTATGTGTGTGTGTACGTATGTATGTACGTATGTTTGAATGTATGTAGACATATTTACATTAATACAAAAATATAACTTTATTTAAAAATTGAAGCTAATGACGCACAAAAAATAACAAACTATAATAAAACTAACTTAAAAACAATCAAATAAACCTAGTCCGCGTGGCATTGTGGCAAGAATGCAGGCTGCGTTTCCTCTTTGGACGGCTAAGCTAATCCTTTGAGCAAAATAGCAGCCCGCATTCCTGTCACCGCTGATTCCGATTAGTCGAGGTAGTATTGACTTTAAGAAAGTTTTAGCACTTGAACCCCATGGACCCAGAGTCTCAACTGCAAACGGCACAAACTCATAGTTTCTTAGTAATGAGTTATATATGCGCCGTTTGCGAGACTCTGCAACTTGGGCTGCCCCTCCAGCTTTAAGTTTGGTCCTAGGGAGGTGAGACGGAGCAAGTTGCGTCCCATATTAAGGCCCGCCCCTTCTCCCAGGGAATCAACGATAAACCATCCGGTCTCTTTCCGTCATCACGATTTATGCCATGAGGTTCTAAAATAGAAGGTATATTGATGGTGGAAAGAGACCTCTTGATTATATCGTTAATTGAACTATGCCTGGAGAGTCTACCTGCACTTTTGATACAGTACATATTTTGGCTTTCGATTCTTGAATAACTACTAATTCAATAACTATAAAAACTGACTTAATTTCATGTATCGAGGGGTAGTAAAGGGTTTTCGAGGGTGCTGATTTCGAATTTTTTTAAATTCAAAATGGCGGATCCAATATGACTTAATTTTTTTAAAAAAATGCAACGCATAAATACATATAAATATATAATTGTGTAAACTGATGACAATTAAGGTCGACCGCATATTACAAGAAGTTTCCGATATCAATTTGTCTCGCGAAATTTTCTTACTTTCTGTGTGTTCTTACAAAACGTGTATGTAAAATTTTTCTATTGGAATATCTCATAATACGCAGCTGGCTTAAAAATAAGAGGAAACTAAGCATTGGACAATAAAGATGGTACCTACGCATATAAGTTATTATGTAGATTAAGAGTGTTTTTACTTGGTGATATAATACACGTTATAATATTGTGTTCTGTCTTTTATTTATTTAAAGAAGAGGGAAGTTCAAAGTCGTAGAAAAAGCTCTAGAGTGCCACCATCGCAATGTGATGCAAAATCACCTGGATCTTAGCGCAACCAAATAAGAAACAAATCAAAGAGTGAAGCCGAATTTAAATTAATTTGGCAGTGGCATTTACGAGAGATTGAAGGATTTTTAAAGGGAGGTAGTGTTCGCAGTTATCCTATTTTGCCTACCCAAATTAATAAACAGTACTCGTATTTGCCAGCCTGCGTGTTGAGTCAAAAGTAAAGTATTTATTAAGTTTTTCAAATCATTTTAATTTTCCCATCACACACAATCAACAAAATTATAAATGAAAATACTGGTGTGATTTAAAATAAAGAAAAAGGTTGCAGTTGTGACATTTTGGGTTACTTTGAGGTTTCAACAAATGTAAACAGTAATATACTTTTACTCAAAAACTATATTAAAAGTTTTAGTTACATTCAAAAGAAGAACTAAGGAATTTATATCTGAATGCTAGTTTTTAAAAAAAAAACCTTCCAAGACAGAAAAGGTTGTAATGGCCTGGCCTGTAATATTTAAAAAAAAAATCTGTAACACTGTACCTAATCAACAAACTGCACCATCCTTATTCGTCCAATTGGTACCGCGTAATATATTGCAGACGAATGGATGTTCCATTATGACAACGCCCCATGTCACACTGCCCTCTCCAAAACTGAACTTTGGACCTCAAAAGGCATTCCTATGGTTCCCGGGACTCTAATAAATATACAAAAGAGTGTAACGGACATGCTGAAGACCATACCGGTCGGTGGAGACTTCCAGCGCTGCTAACAACGCACAACTGCTGGAAACAACGTCTCCATCGTTGTGAAACTCCGATCCTACTTTAAAGAGGACAACAATGATGTTTAAAAAAAATAAAAACTCTGTCAAATAAAAAATCAGTCTCATTACTTTTCTGCCACACGATGTTCTTACCACCGATACTGTTTACAAACTTATACTTACATTACTCATACTTACGGTAATGCATATATTTAGCATATAATAATAATTGTTCCTCTATTAAAGGAGGATATAACGACAATATGTGTGTACACGGATATAACTGAAGCTCTCTTACTAACGCAGAACTGACGAGTCATTGTAAAAACATACGGGCCGCGACTACGTAAGTTGTTGCTAACAATTCTCGATAGAAATAAGATATACATTGCGGTTACGCGACAATCGATGAATTTCATACGAATTTTCAAATGCGCAATGTATATCTTATTTCTATGGATTTCAAACGAGAATTGTTAGCAATCTTTATACGGAATCGAGCCGCCGCGCCGGTATCAAAGTAAAATGTCACAGGGCATTGAGGAAGTACTGCTAAAGTGGCACATTAAACTTTTAATAATAGTTTTAAAAAATATTACTGGCTGTATTCGCGGATATATAAAAAGGACGAAGGACATTATAAAGTTAATGTTTGGTGTCACTTTGTATACTACGTATACATACTTGTTAGGTATAATATATATCTATACTATAAAATCATATTAATAGTTGTAATAAAAGGGGTTGTAGTATATAGTAATGTGGTGTGCGCTTCGATAAAATTCAAGAGTTTGATTTGACCTGAAACCACACTACTACTAATAAAAGTAAAAATTAACTAAAAAATTAAGTAAAAATTATCTTTTTTCTTTAGTATTACACGTCTTTGACAAAATCCAAAATAGTTTGCTGGGAGGTATTTAACTAGAATACGGTCGCGAAGCAGGAAGAATTTCGTGCAATTAACTCTATCCCTACTGACAGTGGTCACAAACATTTTCAATTAAATTTGAAGATACTATTGTGCAGATCACACGCGTGTACTTCTATGCGTACAAGAACACACCTTACTGTTGCAGATGATAGGTTTGCAATCACTTAAGATAATATATTTACGCGAGAGCGACAGAGACCGGTAATAACAAGGTAATGTATAAAATTCTTCCTTCTCTGTGACCGTACTTTACAGTAAGGTAAGGTCCAAGCCAAAGTATATCTACCTAGATGCGCTATATTAAGCTGTATCTTTAACCACAGTCTGGCAGACAACGCTCCTAGTGAGTAACACAGGACAAGCAGGGCGTTTAGATTAATAAGATCCTGTACACATATCGTCTACATACCTCTTTTTTCTATCTTCCTTAAGTACAGTATGTTTATTACATCAGTTATGTCTTTTATGTAATGCGGCTGTATTACAAAAAAGATAAATACAGAAGCTTAATCCACACTAAGCGCTTTGAACCTAAGCTGAAGAAAATCGCAAGGGAACCAACTGCCTCTGAAATACCTGTTTTCAGAGAACGAGATGTTTGCTTGCCGGGGAAAGGTTTACCACGGAGTTAGATTTAATTGATAGAGATAAATAATATATTTACTATGCCCCTCAATGACAATAATAAATAACTTTTCTTGTCGTGCTAATTTACACAATTCTATCATGCTTAAGACTATTTGGTGCTGATCTTCACAGTTAAGACTAATCTGTGAAATTAAGCCTCAAAACTAAATAGTTGTGCACCTACCTACAAAATTAACCGCATGTGATTTTGATACGAATAGTATCGTACCTATTTATTATCGTATAAATTTGTACCGTGTATTAATGACATGTCAATTAATAAAAACACACTAATTTAAAAACGGATGCTTATAAAATAATATTTTGGCAGCCGAAAGTTAAAAAGGTCAAAGAGGGATCAAACACAGATTTGATACGAATATGGTAGATCAATACGATGTCAAATATGGGCATAATTATTTCCCGACCGATATCATTTCCTACCGCATGATGGGCAAATGGGCGTAATTAATTTTTTGACGTCTAAAGCAGAAACAGCTTCTTGAATTAGGATTGACTGGAATATTTATAATGAAACTGGCCAAGTGTGTGTCGTACACGTATCAACTTGGGGTTCCGCAGTACGAGAATTATTGATTTTTTTTTAACTTACGATAAAACTTTCAAAAAGGTGTTAAGAAAAAAAACAGTCATCTAGTATAATAAACAATTATACTAGATAACTGTTTTTTTTTCAGATGACAGATTCCTCTAATATTAGGTTCAAACTAAGACCTAGTGCAGTTAATCATTGCGTTAAATAGGTACACAGAATACAGGTTAAGGCCACAACTTATTTCACAAATTCATGATGCCATTATAACGGCATTTATGATTCCGTTAGACGTCAGCGATATCATTTTAAAATAAGTGCGTAATGTTTCATTTATATCTATGTTTGATTTCTATTAACGCTGTCATGAACGGTACTTAACGTTATTACGCAATTAATAAACCTTAATAAGGATCTGTAAAACTATTAAAAAACGCAACAAAATAGAGCAAAATACTACCCACTTTATCGCAGTTCACATTAATCAATTGCCTGTAAAATTTCATTAGAATCGATCAAAAGCTAACAGATCACAAATATTTATATTGGACGGACAAAGATGACGAAACTACAAGAGTTTCATTTTCGCCATGGCATGGTAGGTACATAATTGTCCCAATCGGTTAACAGCTCTATGACCGATTGGACTATTTCAACTGTATCAGAGATTTTGGTTGTTCGGGAGACTTTTCTTAAGTTTTCTTACGTTACGTTTAAAGTTTACGCACCTAGTGAAAAACACACGAATAAAAGAATTTGTAAAAATAATAACTACAAAAGCACTTTTAATAAAAGTATTTTAAGACCCGGAAAAAGGGCGTATTGCATTGTAATTGTGTTGTATTTTTTTTATTTTGCGAACATTTTACCCCATTTGTCTCAACACGTGCCCAGTTCATGTACCTATAACAAGTTTGCTTATTTGAATTCTTAAATATATAATTTTACCCACTAGTGAAATTATGTAGGTAGGTACACGAATGATTTTAAATTTACATCATTTTCACGTTTTCTGATGACTAAAATTAGTTTAATTATCGGCTTAATCTAAATACCTAAAAATGTTGGTTGATTTTTTATTTGTAATGAATTCAAAAACTACTTAAATGATTTTAAAAATTCTTTCATCTGTAGAAAGCTACATTTTCATGGTATACCATAGGCTATATATTTTTTTAAAGCGGTCAATTACAAGTTGGACTCGCACATTTAGGGTAAACACTACTTAACCAATTTTATAAACTTCTTTCACCAATAGAAAGCTAAATTATCAGCGAGTAAAATAAGCTATATTTTAACCGGTCAAGTGCGAGTTGTTTGAACTGTCAACTCGAACTCCAACAAGGGACTAAGTATAGCAAAACAATGTTATATTTTTTTATAGTGTGAATCTGCTCTTTTTTTTTCAGTGTAAAATTAGATCTTGAAAGCCAGTGTACTTGTTATGAAAATATAAGGGAAGACTCATTTGCGCTAACTATTATTAGAACACTGTTGCAATCGTTGACTGTTACCAACAAACTTAAAAATCAGTAGAATCGAATATTGGCTAAATCTTTTATTTAAGTAAACCAAAAAATCGATAATTACAACCGTTGCATACTAATGCTTATATATTTTATTCTTAGTTTTTATTTTGAAATAACTACCGATTATTACAATTAAAATTTATATTTATTGACCTATTATGTAATAAAAAGCGCAATGTTTATTTTGAACTAAAAGCGTTATTTAAATTGCTAGCGAATTGACTGTTGTCTAGATCGATAAACGCAATAGGTATCTATTTATAATCTAAATGGCTCTCATATAAAATCGTTGCAAATGGAAGATCATAACATAAATTTTAATATACACACACGAATATTTATTTCTGCACCTTATCTATTATTACAGGTTTATAATTTACTTATTATAAATAATTTAAATTTGTTACACCTTTTTGTTTAATATATTACTGATAATACAATTCTTGCAAAATTACTCACACCACAAAAGATCAAATCAATCTGTCTAAAATCACGTAACTTTGGTTCCTCTTTCATAATTGTAGTCAAATTAGGTGAAATTTTACTAAAGTCTAGAAATAAGTCTAAGAACGTCCAAAAACATTTCTGATTGTTTTGTATGAGTTTAAGAACGAACCTCATTCAGCCCTAAAAAAATGAAATTGGCTAAGGACTATGCAGTGGTCATAATTAACCAGGGGGGAAAGATGCATTAGTATGTTTTATTTTAGTTAATCAGAGCTACAAAACATACCAAAAAAATGAACTGTTGGCCATTGCGGCTCGAGTTAAACTATAGAAGTACAGAAAACAAAGCTTATTTTTTTTAAAATACCTTCACGCTATTAATTATTAGTAGGTATTATTAATCATAAATATTACGTACAATGGAAAAATGCAACGTAGTTATGCTTTTCATTAAAAATAAATTGGTTTCTACACCAATCGTCGCGTTGTTTGTTTTTTCAGTATCGCAAAATTCCAAAAGGTTATATTTGGACGTTGCATTACTTTGTATCACGCTGGCAGCAAAAATCGATTTCGCCCACTTAAAACCGCCCTTTGGTGCTGGAAGGGTGAAAATAACTATTAAATGTTGATTTTTGTTGTAAAGTTAAAACTAGAAAGAAAAACTGCCATCAGTCCGTATATGTGACAGCCATTAAATTCAGAGACTGTTAAAGCTATACAAAGATGGAATTTGGCACACACACATATAATTTAAATACCCCCTTTACAAAATTTCTCTCAGTTAAAGTGTAAAAAAAATTTTTTCGACATTTTTTGGACCCAAAAAATTGTAATTATCTATAAATCTAATGAATCACGTACAGTGTGGTTTCAGAGGAATTTCCTCCAACGGACGCTGTGAAATTGGCTTCCTGCCAAGATTTTCTTTAGGGACTAGGCGTGCTAGGAGGTGCTTGAAGGAAGAAGTTATTAGTTTTACTTTAGAAGATCGACAACGCGCGTGATACTCGCTGTGTTGCAAGCGTGATCTAAGCAGCATGTGGACTGTAGGCTTGTTTGTCACCTAAGCGGTATAAACATATCTTAATATATATAAATCTCGTGTCACAATGTTTGTCCTCAATGGACTCCTAAACTACTGAACCGATTTTGATCAAACTTCGTAAATATCTGTTATTTGATCCAACTTAAAAGATAGGATAGTTTTTATCTCGATATGTCAAGTGCGAGACAGACTCGGGCACTATAGGTAAAAACCAACTTTCGCCGGTTACAGAGGGACGGCAGCGGAACAACGTTCGCCGGGACAGCTAGTAATTTATATATAACCTAATTTTTTTCGTAAATTATCTAGCTGATCTATCTGTGATACAAAAAATTACTTTATCCCTTCAACCTACCAATGATTTCCACGACGTAAGACCTGGTTTTTGGTCTATCTATATATATCTATATGTAATGAAAATTCCATTTAATTAATTAAATATCATCGAATTTACATTTCCAACACACAGATGTCGCCACTACATGGTAGTTATTTCTCTGCAGACGAATGGCTCAAGACTATGTAGAACTGATGGCCAAACTTCAGTTATGGAGAAGCACTATAAGAAGAAGACATACTTAATACGTACTGATGGCCAAACTTCAGTTATGGAGAAGCACTATAAGAAGAAGACATACTTAATACGTTTTACACTATTCCACGTTGTAGGTAAATATTAATTTTGTATTTATCAGGACTAGCACGCAAAAAAATCCCTTGAAACCTACCTAACTTCTGGGATTTGATGATTCGGCCAGACGCAAACAAATCCCTTGAAATCTACCTAACTTCTGGGATTTGATGATTCGGCCAGGTTTGCTCAAAGCTGCAGTGGTCTAGACAGAAGTAAACTTCGTCGCAAGACTTAAAGTTATTATATATATACTATACTAGGCATTTCAGGAAATGATTAAATATTTTCTTCTCCGTACCCTTACTCAGTGTATCAACCCATCTTTCACGCCTTAATTATGTCTGAAGTATGATGCACGATGCATGTTTCAAAGTGACACCTGTGAGCGGGAAACGTGCGGGATGCGGATTGGTGAGGGGACGGGGAGTTGCTCTTAGTTATTTCAGAACATCCGCTCTCGGCCAGCTGTCGACCGCGTTAATATGGCGACAAGTCCTAACCCGATGTAAGTAGGTATAAACGAAATGTCAAGTCATAAAAATATAAAAGCAAAATGTTGTAAAAGATTTTAGAATCGTTAGGTATTATAAATGTGATTGTATGATAAACCAATGGCTACAGGAAACTTTAAATGTTACAATGCGTGTTATCTTTGCAATTCGTCGATATGTGTTTAAAGTAACAAAAACGTTCCTAATATTGGTATAATCTTGCATAATATCGGATAATAAAGATTTGTTAATTGCAAATAAATATTTTGAATATCAATATAATTTTAATTATTCATTCATTTATTGTCTGCCTCAGTATGGAAATCATTTTGAAACATATGTTAAATCTTTCTGTCATTGACTTTAAAATTTTTTGGAACATATATTTGGATTTCATTCAATATCTTTATAACCATTTTCTTACGTAGTGCCTTCTCTATATAGGTCTGTCGTTTATACCATTTAAGTGTTTTTAGTGTTATTTGCTTTAGATGGAATAGTGATTAGTAAGATACAATATATTCGCCAAGTTTGTGTCACCATAATGTAAAATAATTTCGGTTGATGTATCATACATTGTCTGAAATTTAGTAATATCTCCTGAAATAACTCCACCTATTTAATAATTGCATATAAATTTTAAATTTCACTTAAAATATAAAACATGTATTTAATTTCTTTTTGGCTTGTTACGTGTATAATAAAATAAATGTAAGTAATATTTTTAATACTTACATAAACAAATAGGTAAGGTTTAACTTATTATTCGTAAGGGGGTTAGCACGATCTAGTTTTATGAGCTTTTAATTTTTTTTACTAAATAAGTATATAAATTATAATGACAATATCCGCGAAAGTTAGTTTTCGGTAATAAGATTTAGATACTTCATTTCCGTCCTTACAACTATTTCTCAGTGACAAAAATCAAGTTTTCAAATATAATTTCTCAAAAAAAATCCCGTGGGTTAAACGGGGGTAAAAGTAATCCATCATTCTTTCCAGTCTCTCCAACTATTCCTGGGCTAAATATCAGGTCACCCCTTTGCCTAGTTATAATATGAATTCAATTTACAAATATCGATATTCAAAACTAAAAACCTTTTTTAATTAATAAAAATAAGTTTTTAGTTTTAAATACCAATATTATTAGTTAATTGATTAAGAAACCTTATATGGTGTCCTCAATATTGCTAAACGAAATTGAAGATTTCAGGACTTGCTTTTTGCTTTTCAGTTTTTTAGCAGTCGGGTTTCTTGTTTTTTAATTATATTTCAAATTATATAATTTTTCGTTCACTAAATTATTGTTTCGCTAATTTTTTTAAGTTTTAACAATTTATAGCCACCAGATTTTTTTTTTGCTGTCGTTGTATGTCAATTTTATATTTGTAACGTACCTACTAACTTATAACACCTTTGATTTTATATCATACTTCACGCATTTATTCATTTTTAGTTGCTTTTATCAAGAATTGACAGTAAATGGCCGCCATATATTTTATATTTTTGATATATTTTGCGGATTTTTTGTCAATTCCGGTAAACAATTACCATTGCCAAAATTGCTTGTGTCTCCTTTAAAAAAAAAAATTGACTTAGCAGAATCTCATACTACCAAAAACTTCGATAGCTTAAATGTGTAAATTAAATTCACAAATAAATTCAAAGAACTTCAAAAATAGTACCAATTCAATTTTGTATGAAAAAAAATGCCTGCCTTTAAATCATAGAAATTGTTATAAATTAGCTTTTGAATTGAGATTTTTACGTATCTTATCTGATTTATTACTGTTAAATTGAATTTATAAAATGCTAATAAGACTTTTATTATGTCTGTATAAAATATTGAATCAAAAGGAAATATTTTGTGGGTTGATGACTCTTGTAGCGCCACACAGCGGATGGTACCAGAATGGTATTCGTTACCTATATATTGATTGTTCTGATTAGTTTTGTAATATATGCAAATTACGTATATTATGTAGATACCAAGAATGAAACTTAAATTTTAAATAAATTATAGTTTTTTTTTTGTGGAAAATATCAAGAAGCGGCTGGTTTTTTATGATAATAAAAAAGTAAGGGATTAAAGGATGGATTGAGAAATTTACAGACCTTAGGTTCTATCAGAAGTGACTTTGTAGGCACTAAAACTATGAGAATACTTACTGCCTTAACAACCACCTCCTTAAATTTTGTATTTTGCAGTAACAAGTGTTGCATTCGGTTCTTTTAATAACATTACAGCATAATACAGTACGTTACTGCCCGTTATAGCCCGGTCAAGGTATATTCATAGTTGTGGCCAAGGCTTGTAAAGTGCTTTTCTCAAACATGCGTGTAATCAAACTGATTATTTGACAACTGTATTGACAATAATAAAAATAATTTAGGCAATTTGTCGCATTTAAATGTCGATTCCTTTTTTTACTTTTTTAAATTAATTTAATGGCGCATTCTTTTTTTTTGTGCTAGTCCGAAATTTAAATAAAACTTGATGAGTTATTTCTTTAGTTCTCAATGTTCGGGTTCAAAAAGTTCATTCCATTGTAGAATTTCATACATTGCGGTTCGCTCTGTACTGCAAGTACGATTTATCCCAAAGAAACTTGTGCAAGATATGGACACATATAGAAGCATGTTTTAAAAATAAAGTTTCTTTTTCCCACAACTTAGTCTGTGTGGACTTTTAGTATTCTGTTACAAATTGTTAATTGACAGTCGTTCTCAAATAACGGGCTTTCCAACAAACAATATTTCATTTATAAAGAAGACTAGCTTTTGCCAGCCTTTTCACCCACTCTGAATTTAGTTTTCGGTGTAGGACTTCAACGGCAACTCCTCAATTATAGAAAAAAAATCGAATCATAATTGACGTTTTCAAGTAGTCTATGTCTTTTCCTGGGACTCAAACTATCTCCATGCTAAATTTGACCGCGATTCCACCCGCCCTAAAGCCCGTTATCGTTGTAGGATTTCAAAGACAACTGTTTAATTATTAAAAAAGAACTGACTTATACTTGAAGTTTTCAAGTAACCTATATACTTCCCCGAGAATCAAACCATCTCCATGCCAAATTTGCTCGCAGTTCCACCAGCTCTAAATTCTGTTATAGGTGTAGGATTTCAGTGGCAACGCCTTAATTATAGAAAAAAAAACCGACTTACACTTGATGTTTTCAAGTAGCCTATGTCCTTCTCGGAATTCAAACTATCTCTGTGCCAAATTTTATCTTAACCGGCACAGCGGTTTAAGCGTGGAGAGGTAACAGACAGACAGACAGAGTTACTTTCTCATTTACAATATTAGTATGGATATATAAATACAAGCCTGCCTTACACAGATGCAGGTATAATACCTGAATTATCTGTATTTCATATTCAAACAACTCGTATCGTAAGCAATATCAAATGCACAGAACACAAATGTTTCACACTTTAAAAGGTCAGTCGTACATTCGTAACTTAAAAAGGAATTGGATGATTCACACAACAGCTTAATATTTTTATTATAACTTTTTTAACCAAAAATCAAGGCTGTGTACTTTAAAGGTAAAACCTGATTTTAAAGGCTATATCCCTAATTAACATTAATGTTCAGGTAGCGTCGATTGCGAAAGGATCATATTACGAGTATATTGATCCTAAATGAGAAAAATCCTTAATTAACATTTATTTAGTTATACTATTATCTGCTTTAGTTATAATTCGTAGTTTATTCCTATAATCCAAATAGATTAGCAAAAATTAGTCAAATATTTATGTTAATAAAATGCTTTATAAAAATAAATAAATAATTTAAGAAATTGAATTTTAAAACAATTTAGGGGTGACACAAGAAAA
The DNA here is from genome assembly GCA_946406115.1 of Apoda limacodes. NCBI lineage: Eukaryota > Metazoa > Arthropoda > Insecta > Lepidoptera > Limacodidae > Apoda > Apoda limacodes. The sequence continues at coordinate 18,142,362 of OX291544.1, forward strand.
TATTTGTTGTTTGTAATACTGAACGTATATGTGCATATTAACAAATTTGTATATGATCGTGGAGTGTATGTAAGTCGATGTGCCAAAGTGTGAAAGTTAAGTGTGAAATAGTGTAGGGTTGGTATGAGAATAGAATGTATAAAAAAGTAAAAGATTGCATGAATTAAAATAAGTTAATAAGCAGTTATACAAAAACAAGTATTGTAAGATTAGTCATATCTTACTTTTAAAATTGGCAAGTTGAGCTTCATTTCTGATCTCGATGTGTTCAGACTTTTCTCTTTTGTTTTCCTGAGATATACTTTACCATAGCTTGTCCAGCAGTACTTGAATTCCTCAGTCCTTGCTATGTCTCGAGCTAGGTAGAAAAGTCTTCTTGCTTTATTTGTGAGTGCTTCTGAAATATAAATTGGTGTCGCTTCATCATCTAGCTCGATAATAGTAGAGTTTAGGCGTTTTGTTTATTATATGTTTTTGCGGCTTTAGTCATATCGTTTTTAATTGTATTTCTAGTAAATTCCGCTACGATGGTGTTTACTCCTTTAGAATTTGTCACAAATATGTCTTTGATTTCAGTTTTCTCTACGTTGACATTTAGAGCTTTACAAGTTTTTAGAACGATGTTCGATAACTCTTCTTTATTGTCAGATTTTTTTGTTATTTGTACGTTCCGTATTTCGACAGACGAAGATTTCATATGACGCTGCATATCTTCAACTTTCTCTTCCAATGAAGCTATATGTGATAAATGATCTTTGCGTTCTTTTTCTAACTATTCAACTTCATTCCGCATGTCTTCGTATTGGCGATTTAAAAATTCTAGTGATTTTTCAATTTCTCTGTTTGAGTCTTGGATTAGCGTGTTTTGTTTTTTTTATTTCCGCCACATCTGATACCAGTTTATTTAAAGTTTCGTTTTGCTTTTCTTTCCACTCAATCAGAAGGCTTTTGATATCTTCTTCTTTATCTTTATTTTCTGTTGAGTCTCTTCGTCGCTTGCTGCGTTGTTTTACAAAAATAGGTGCTGAGTCATCTATTTCAGCAGTGGCGACATCAATTCCAACAGCGGCGACATCAGAGTCTGACAAAGCATGTTTAAGAATTTGAGCAGGAGGGGATCTAGTCACTTTTGGCATTTTAGCTGTAGCAATAGTTAGGCCTAAAGTTTCCCAGAGTTGTACCAGGGGAATAACCTAGAGGTGGAGGTGAAAAATTTAAAAATCTTCAAAATGAGTATCTGGGGGTTTTGAGGGTCGCAGATCATGAATTTGATGTTCATTTTGATGTTATCACCTCTTGGCATATGCCGGAAGTGCACCTGAAGGTGGATATTAGGGTGGAACGTGAAAAAATAAGTGAAAATTTAATTACCAATTTATATTGAAGATAATATCGTTCTCCAAGTTCTCATCACCCAACTAATGAAACTTGGGCAATAAACTATAAAAATTCAAATAAATTATCACTAAAAAGTATAAAATAAAAAAAAGTAGAAAAAGAATTTTTTTAAAACTTGCTTTTCTTAAAACATTAAATCATATAAAAATTCAATCGAACCAAAAATTGTACTAAAAAGTAAAAAATAATTTTTCAAAATGAATATATTTTTTTTATATCCACATACTACTGCAAGAAAAGCAATACCTAGAAAAGCAATACATTAACTTGATAAACTCTCAATTAATATCCACTAAAACTGTAGCACGTCAAATATTCGTGTGTAGCGCACGCCTTGCTTTTCTTGCAGTCATACGTAGATATAAAAAAAATTATATTCATTTTGAAAAAATATTTTTTACTTTTTAGTTCAGTTATTGGTTCGATTGAATTTTTATATGATTCTAATGTTTTACGAAAAGCAAGTTTTTAAGAAATTATTTTTTTACTTTTTTTTCAATACATACATATTATACATAAATACACTCAGGCTCAAGAAAAAACAAATGTTCATCACATATATGTTTGTCCAATGCGGGAATCGAAACCACCAAAGCCAGGCAAACTACCAACTAGGCTTATGGTCCGCCTGATGGTAAGCGGTCACCGTAGCCTATGGACGCTTGCAACACCAGGGGTATCACTCGCACGTTGCCGACCCTTCAGAAATCCAATAACTTACGACTTTACGAATATCCACTAAAACTGTAGCACGTCAAATATTCGTGTGTAGCGCACGCCTTGCTTTTCTTGCAGTCATACGTAGATATAAAAAAAATTATATTCATTTTGAAAAAATATTTTTTACTTTTTAGTTCAGTTATTGGTTCGATTGAATTTTTATATGATTCTAATGTTTTACGAAAAGCAAGTTTTTAAGAAATTATTTTTTTACTTTTTTTTCAATACATACATATTATACATAAATACACTCAGGCTCAAGAAAAAACAAATGTTCATCACATATATGTTTGTCCAATGCGGGAATCGAAACCACCAAAGCCAGGCAAACTACCAACTAGGCTTATGGTCCGCCTGATGGTAAGCGGTCACCGTAGCCTATGGACGCTTGCAACACCAGGGGTATCACTCGCACGTTGCCGACCCTTCAGAAATCCAATAACTTCTTTCTTGAAGAACTCCATACTGTAGTCCTTTGAGAAAACCTTGGCAGGGAGCTCATTCCACAACTTAAGCGATCGCAAGAGAAAGTTTCTCTGAAACCGCACTGTACAAGACCATTTCGGTTCTAAGGTGTGACAATGAATTCCCTGCCGATGGCAAGCCGTGCGATGGTAGAAAGCAGCTGTGGGCATTATTTCGAACAACTCCTCAAAACACAACCCATTGTACAAGCGGTAGAACACACACAGAAAGGCAAAGTCTCTCCTCAGATTGAAGGGCTCGATACCGCAAGTGAGTTTGGAATCGTCGACAATTCTCACAGTCCGTCGCTGAACCGAGTCAAAAGGATCAAGCTAGTGTCCGGGTGCACCTGCCCAGAGATGGCAGCAGTACTCCATATGGGGTCGAACTTGCGACTTGTTAAGTAACAACCTTTGCCCCGATGTGAAGTACTGCTTCGCTCTGTTGAGTACACCAACTATTTTGGACGCCAGCTTCACTTTGTCCTGCAGATGATCTCGGAACTGAACATCGCTAAAGATGTCAACACCAAGGATCCCAATGCTCTTGGAGATGGAGAGGGGAGTGTTCTGGAATTGTGGGACCACAGTGAATGGGGTTTTCTTAGCGGTGAACGCATAGACTTCTTTGTAGGGTTCGTCTTTGTAGGGTTGAATCGGACCAAGTTAATCCCAGTCAGAGACCTTAGACGGTGTGGTCTCGATTTGACCCACAAGTTCTTCGCGGATTTCCTCCACAACGGCACGAGGGATGTTTGCATGACCCGTGTAATAAGCGTCTTCAGTAATGTAATCTGCATAGCAATGAATGTTGTTGATGTCCAATATGTGTTATTGATATGCAGTAGAAACAACGTAGGAGACAGCACAGGGCCTTGCGGGACACCAGCATTAACGTCCATGCTATTAGAGCAACAACCGTCAACTACGGTTCGTATGCGTCTGCTGGATAAAAAGCTAGCCACCCATTTGCACAAACCATATTGATGGTCATTGACCAGTTCGTGATCTTGTAGGTATCTTAGAAGCTATGTGTTGATCTAACGCTCCATCACCTTGAACAGGAGATAAAAGCGATATGCCTGTATTTCGATGGATCTTATCTATCGCCCTTTTTGGGCGCCGGGTGCACATTCGCAGTCTTTCATGAAGACGGAAATTGCCTAGTGTGGTAGGAAATCACGAAGAGGCCAAGAGTACAGAACATAACTCAGAAGCACACTGCTTAAGCACCACTGCTGGTATACCGTCTGGCCCACTCGACTTATGAGCGCCTAGAGAAAGCAATTCATCATCGTTCATATTCGAGTTCGAGGCAAAGAGACTGCCCAGCAGATTGGCTTTCTCTTTAGCACTATGGGCCAAGTCACCATCGGTCTTTCGCAGTTGTGGTAACGACGACTGGCAGAAGTTCCCTTCGGCAGCTTTGGCAAGCGACCAGAAAGCACGGCTCCCAGAAGGATAGCTCGCAAGTCGCCCACCTAGCCGAGCCGTGGTCTAAACCTCATACGCAGTTTGCTTAAAAACTTTTAGCTTCTCTGCAAGACTTATTAAACCACGGTCATTTTTTCGCCGGCAGCTACTCGCGGGTTAGGAATATAACATTCCATACCAGCGAGGATTGTCTCAGTGACTGCGGCTGCGCAGACGTCAGGATCTTCTGAGTTAAAACAGACCTGCCTCTACGGGTACGATGCATAAAATTCTCGCAATTCATAACAGTCTGCCGACTTATAGTGACACGCACGACGCCAGTTAGTTGGCCCAGATGGATCGGGTTGTGTCCATGACATTTGAGTCCGAACGAGACAGTAGTCCGAAAAGCCAAGAGGCGCATCCACTGAGATGAAATATCCGTCTGGACGAGTAGTCAGCAAAAGGTCCAGTAAGGAGCTCGTATGGACCTCTATATCTGGTATTCTCGTTGGAGAAAGTACTAGCTGAGAGAATCCATTGGTCAGAGCAAATTCATTAGCAGATATCCCTGCATAGTTATTGGTTCGAGAACTGAGCCTCTCATGATGGTGGACGTTAAAGTCTCCCATAATAACTTGTTCTGCTGTGAGTGATTGCTCTAGAACTTTGTCAGTCGTCAAACTCAGGTGCGTGAAGAGTCGAGTTACGTTCGTGTAACCGCTATTTGACCTGTATAGGCACGCATAGATACGAACACTCGTCGTCGCCGTAATCTACGCCCACCCACAATATCGACAGGTCTCTGCCTTCAAGGCTATGAAGGCGGCGACAGCAGATATCATCCCGGACGAACATACATACACCGACACGACTCATAAAATTGTGCTCGAATTTGTAGCCGGGATAATGAATGAATGATGTTTCGGCCGGGCAGGATTTCTGCGTGCGATTGGTCGGCTGCGCAGTCTTGAGACGGTGGTGGACTGCGTTAAGATTTGCGTGAATATCCCTGATGTTACAGAAATCCACATTATATTTGTATGGAGGAGCCGCTGTAAAAACTCTTTTCCTTTTCGTTCTTTTGGCCATTTTTTAAAGAAGTTACTTAGACTAAAAATGAGGATTCACTGCATAGACAGCTTAGAGGACAAAAGGTGCAGTACTAGAACTGCCGAAGCTTGGCACAGATAATACGATTGCTGGCATGGCGGGCGAAAGGGCCCCTGATCCCCCTCTGTTGTAGTAGCCGGGTCCACTTTGGTCTTCTTCTACGGCACGACTTCTACTTCGGAGACCTTACACCGGTTAGCGGATCAGCCTCCCAGGGCGGAGATTAAGTGATCCCTGGGTTCGGGAACCCGTTCAACCTGTGGGCGGCAAGCGGTCAGCCGTTTCATCAGGTCTCTCTGACCGCCGTGCCAGCACGCTGTGTCTACGCCGAGCAATGACAGTAACGGGTCCTCCGCTGTCCGCGCAGAGAATCCTCAAAGAGCTCTGGCAACCTTAGTCACCGCCAGGAAAAACACCACTCAATGTTAGTGTTATTATGGCCGCGGTTTTTTGTAAGGTGGAGGTACTTCCCCAGTTCGGGCCGCTCATTCGAGCAAGTACTCGCTATGCCTCGCTTTAAATTTTCGGGTGCCTTATTCGAGCGAGTACTCACAGTGCCCTACCTCTCTCAAATCCCATTACTGAAAATGTATGTTCGATTTTGGACCTATAATTAAAACTAACTGGGCTAGTGATACATAGTATTTATTATATTCTATAAAAATAGTAATAGAAACTTCAACATGTCTTGTATGACTAAATGAGATTAGCCCTTAGGTTTCATAAAACTTTTAGAAACTTTTCTTATTTGTAAATATAGTAAGTGGAAACCCTCAAAAGGGTCTTATAATTTATACTTTTCAAGAACTTTTCTAGTTTTGTGTAGGTAACGTGTTCAGAAACATACTTTATTAGTAAACCTAATATTTTGCTACAAATTTAAGTTAAAGCACAAAGTATTGTATAAAAATATTGGGTAATTTTTTTATCATAATAACTACATCTCTCAATACGGTGAATTGGTTTAGCTTTAAATGTTTATTCTCGGCGTTTGTTAGTCAGTAATCTACGTATTATAAAATGCAAGTCTTACTGACAGGCTATTGGTGAGTGCGTTAAGTGTAACCGAACAACTACCCATTTGATTTAGATGTTTTTTTTTGGTTTATATATGGCCAATTCTAAAAAAAAAAGAAATTTATGTCCTTGCTGATTCTTTTTAACGCATAGCGTATATTTGTTATAGTTTAGTGTTACATTTCTTTTAATTAAATAATTTGTTTTATCATTTTTAAAAAAATTAATTTGTCTTTAAAAAACTAATCATTCCCTCACATTTGTTACCTTACGAGCATAATTTCAAATTATACTGAACGCAGCCTTAGTGTTTTGAGTTAGAAATACTGACATTAAATAAATAGCGAGCATTATGGAATTGATTATGAGTGTCAGAATGTTTTATTAAAAATAGTTTAGATTTTTTTCCAAGATTGCCCATACAGTTTTGCCCGTAATTTCTTTACGCCATTTAAATAAAAGTGATTTTTTTATGTACCATTATTAATAGTTTATTTGCATGTGTTTTAAACTATTGTACAGTGGCATGAAAAAATTAGCTTACGTTTTCCACTTTTGTCTTTCTTTTTCGTATTTCCTCATACCTTCATTCTAATTGATGGTATGGTAATGATATCTACTAAAACTCTTGAGTGAGACATAAGAAAATACAAAACTTAAAAATTGGTAAGGACTATATTAAGAAAACATGATACTAAAATAAATCGACAAATTAACAGTCTTTTTTACATATTTCCGAGAATTATCCGGATTTGTTGTCTGGGCATGTTTTTGAATAGTTGGCGATAGGGGTGGACACGCGGGTGTTGATTGTATTTTTTTATTTAACGTCTTTGGGCTCAGATGTGGAGATTTTTACAAAAGTTGCAACACGAAAATTATGTATATAACTACCTTTGATCTCAAAAACTAAAAAAGATACAGCTAATTTTACGGCTCTTCCGACTTTCTAAAACAAGATACCCGAGGTTCGCACTTCGAGATTTTCGATGGGGTCGAAATTTCCGATTTCACAATAACGGATTATAACTGTGGAAGAATGGGTCGTATCGGCTCGAAACAATTTTCAAACGATGGAAAAATCTTGGCCCTATCCGTAATATTTGTTGATTCACAGGAACGAACAAAATGCAACGACTGATTTATACGATAAAGGCTGTGAAATCCAGAGATACGTCGCCTGAGAGAGTCATCTACAGAGATAAGTCGCCGCTATTGATTAGCAGAAAAGTACTTAAATCGGACCAGGAGAAAAGGAAACATATTAGAAGACATCACATTCACGAATCCCTAAAGTTAAGCATCAATGGTTCCAACATAGCCCATACCCCTTTTTTATAAATAAATGACACACTAGATAGATAGACCAAAAACAGTTTGTTGCATACAAAGCTTGTATAATGAAAAAGCCTTGTCCAAAACCAGTAAATAAAGAATTTAAAGGACATCTAAAAACTCGTTTCGAAGATGTTTTAGTTTCTTCTGCTATCTTCGACATTACGATTCAAATTTGCAACATGATCCAAGAAGACTAGGTCTTAAAAATGTTAATATTTTTTTTTTTTTTTCTTAATTGTAATTTTGTACCCGATCGTCAAGGCAATTTTAAAACTTATTAAGCAAACTTTATAAATTTAAAATGCGCAAATAAGGAAGACACATTTTTATTCTAATGTTACTAATATATTTTTGATTACGTGCAGGTTTGAGGAAATTGCTAAAAATACAAAACGTCTTTGCTATTAATTTACTCTATTTATTATTCTTCAGTTCAAAAATTTCATCAATATTGAACCTATATAAAATATCCAGCAATTTTGGAAATGGGTTCGTGAGTAAAAATTCGAAGACACCTACGGTAGAAAATGAAGAAAAAATATTACTGAAGCTCCTGACAATAAATACTTACACACTAAGGTAACTTTAAAAACTTTTATTGTGTTTTTAAAAATTGTAAAGTAAATTTTTATTTAGTAGTAGTAGTAAATTCTTTATTGCACACAAAAAAATTAAAAGTAGTAAATGCAGTTGATTGGTAGAGTACAATTGGGGGGTCTTATCGCAATTTAGCGATTTCTTCTAGACAACCTTTCGGTAGAGGAAATCTAATAAAATAAGATTTAAGAGCAGGTGCAACTTGGAACTAAAAAGTAATAAAAATATAGATAAAAACAAACAAGTTTGTTATTATAATAATAGATATGAATAAGACATAATACACGTTACTACATATAAAATATAATATAAAAAAATATAAACATATACTTACATAATACCTACTACATAGACGTACACAAAATATATAAATAATATCTACTACATAGAGGTACACATAAAATAACAGGTTTTATTTGTAAATTAATAACTATTGATGTGACCGATAATAATTTTTAACCTTTGTTTTGAAGCAGTGTTAGCTTTGGGCTTGTCTGATAGTGAGAGGTAAAGCATTCCATAGTCTTATAGATTTAACTGTAAAGGAACCCTTATAAAACTAGAGGATTGTGAAGGAATCTTTAGGAGTAAATTTGTAGAAAATTTAAGGTTTTTTATAGAAGATCATAGGAATTCAAAGCAATGTTTAAGATAAGTTGGTGATGAAGGTATAGCAGAACGGAATTAAGAAGAAAAAGAAGGTGTTGTTTCCGGCGTTGGCGAATGGAGACCCACTTAAGCTAAGAACAACACTCTGATACATGATCAAATTTGCGTAAACCAAATATGAATCTATAGATAAATTTTGAAGCCGCTCAAGTTTGTTTAACTGTTCTTCAGTAAGATCGGGAAAGCATACGTCGCCATAGACGAGAACCGGGATGAGTAATGACTGTGCAAGCGCAATTTTGGTAGGAATTGGCAAAAGTTCTGAAGTCTTCTCAAGGATTTTATAGAGGCGAACAGTTTTCTGCTTATTTCCTTCAGCTGATGATGGCAGGATATCGTGCGATCGATGTAAATGATTATGTTTTTCACACATAAGTAAGTAGTTATGTAAGTTTTTCCCCTCATATTGTTATTTATGATGAAAAATATTGTGTGTAACACGGGAGGTACGGAAATTACAAACTCGAGCCATTAAAGCCTTCGACCTTCGGCCTTAAGCTTGTAAATATTTTCTCTTTAGTAATTTTCTCCTTACCGTCTTTAATACCAGGGAAGTTAGACGTCCCCTGTGGAATTATTGTGCAGACCGGCTAGAATGTTTGTATTTACAGCCAAATTATTGTATTTCCCACTTTTAAACGGAATTTCTACCAACGATGAAAAGAAATACTGATCGGTCCGAATTTACCGAAGTATTTCCCGCAGAGACCTTTCACTCTTTCCAATAAGATCGAAATTCGTCTGTGTTTGTTGTGAATGGTATGAAACGACGCCAAGACTGACAGTCGTTTTGTTTCTTTGTTTGCAAATTTGCATTTTGCTTACTACAGCCAATTCTATAATTATACTAAAAGACTGTGTGTAGTAAGCCCTAAATTATTGTACTTTTGCATATAATAGTCAAAACATTATTATACTATATATATACTATAGAATACTGCAACAGAGGCCAATTTTTTTAATAAATACAATGATTGTATACCTAACCTCCTTGCTTAATACACAATGTACTATTTAACACTACACCTACTTGGAAATAACCTAAATACATATTTGAAATAAATAACACTTGAAAGAAATTAAGTCAGAGATGCTTCAGTACTAACTTGTTTAGCGGTTTGCAATAGTACATTGTTCACCAGGGGGGGAGGGCCTTAAAACATACGAGGTGGGAATCGTCTTTCATCCCGAGTGATACATAGTGATTTACACTACAAATGCGAGGATAATAATATATAATTAATAAAAGTTTTAATTTACTTAACAAATATTTATTCACTTTTATAAGCATAGATGCCGCTGTACCGAATAATTACAAGCTATGGTTATGTTTTCTGTTGTTTGTAAATAATTACAGATGGCACTGTACCAAATAAAAAGAAGCTATTTAATTGTTTCGTCAGCTTTTATATAGAAAGTGCTTTTTTATTTTTACTTTTTTCCTATAAACGGGCAAGAAAGTAATAATCTCTGCAAACACGTACTTTCAACCCTATTTTTGACTATGCATGAAGGTTCTTTCAGAGCACAAGTAGTGTATAAAATCTTTCTATACGACGGAACGGAAAATTGCTAACGTAATACGTTTTTATTTTGAACAGCACCGTCTGTGGTAATATTATATGTGATGTATATTTCCTAATAACTAAGTTTTCCAAAAATGTTACTGGCCACTTACTTGCATTTAATTTTTTAATTAGAATAAATGTTGATGTTAAAGCCACTGACCTAGATCAGTGTGTTAAAGCTAATGCAAAGCGTGGTAATTTTTTTTTCAACTACTGTAATAATCCATATCCATGTCGGCGGCCGATCGTAGAATCCATACCAATATTATAAATGCCAATGTACTCCTGTCTGTCTAAATGTTACCTCTTCACGCTAAAACCACAGTACGAATTAAGATAAAAATTGGCATGGAGATAGTCTGAGTCCCAGGAAAGGCCAGAGGCTAGTTGACAACGTCAAGTGTGAGTCGTTTTTTTTCTACGTATGTATGTATTTTTCTGTACATGTTTTTGGCACCTAATTCCTAAAGGCTGAATTTTAGTGAAATTTTGTCTGAATATTTCAATGAGTGGATGGTTTAACAACATAATTAGACCCGGTAGGTTGTGTGTTGGTGTGTCGCTGATCTTCTCCTAAACAGCAGGGACGATTTGAATGATATTTTGTGTACGAGTGCGTCCCTGTAAGGTCTGAATTCAGAAATGGAAGCAGTAGGTAGCGCTGCAGTCGGTGTGTCCCTGATTTCCTAAATAGTATAAGAGGTGACAGGAATTTTCAGAACGATAATAGATACGACTAGATTAATTATATTGAGTTGTAGAGTGTTCCCCTGATGTGCATTATATCGGTCTGCCTGCTCGCAGTGGTTGCTTCTTCGAGATACAGCGCAAAAAAGAGGCTTCATTGTTCAGAAAAAAAAACGATAACGGACATGGTCAGTTTTGGGACATATTCAAAGTATGGCATCACGATAGGTGAAACAAGTTGGTCTGCCGACTCCCAGTGGTTGCGTCTTCGAGAAATAGCGCATGAAAGTGGCTTCATTGTTCAGAAAAAAAATTATAACACTATAACGGAAATGGTCAGTTTTAGTACAATCTCAAAGAATGACATATCCGCAAGTAAAACGAGCCGGTCTGCCGGTTCTCAGTAGTTGTATCTTTGAGAAAATGAGAAAAGCCGCATGAGACTTCATTGTTTAAAAAATTAACAAAAAGGTAAAACGGTACGCAGGTACGCAGGTAAAACCGCGAAGCATAAATAGTTAAAAATATTTCTATTTTAGATTATAATAGATTCAATCATAGATTTTGAGTGATTATGAGCATTTATAAGAAGGATTTGACCCGTTTTTAGTAACTTTTTTTTAGTTCCCGCACAATGCTAGGTTTCATATTCACTTGGGACGTACTTTGATATTGCTAAACTAATCAGGGTTTACAGTTCTGTTTATAGTCATATAATGTTAATGCTGGCAACAAGTATGCCAGCGTCTCATTCCCTGACAGGGTGTGATTACACACCCGCATTTTATAGAAAAAGAAAACAAAATCCTTTTAATATCTTAAGCCGAAATAAAGACTACCAACTAGCCATGGGCTAAGTAACTCCGGACAAAGATTGAATATGTCACATATCATTCCGATTAAAGACACATATCCGCTTCGCATATCCATATCCGCTTTATATATCCGCGGAAATATTAAATTTTCTAGCACACCGCGGTCGAACGCATTCTCGGATCGATTTCGTACCTTTCAATCACGAGTGCAAAAATCGTTAGTATATCCCTCGTTTGTTAAAGATAGGTACTATTTGATATCCCTTAATACTTGATAGGCTTAGGACTACCAATCAAATAGTTATGAATAAACATATTTGATTGGCGTGTTTAAAAATCAAATAGTATGTACAATAATTATCTGTAATAATTTACATTAAATTTTTATTTTTTGTTTTTTTTTGATTCTTTTCTTTATTATATGAGTTGTGATAGGTATGAATCGGGCTTTGTTTGACTAGTAATTTCTTAGGTTAGGATACAATTTCAGACTATGATATTTTTTTATCACAATACGCAATTTTAACTCAAAAATGTTACAGGTGTAAATGTTTACACAGTTTAGTACTTATACGCAAACAAATCCTACCAGGAAAGTAAACGATAATAATTATTTATAAGCAAACACTCATCAAATACACTAGTAATCATTGATACTTATAGTTTTCTAACATATATTCACGCGCACGTCACAAAGCAGAGGTGATACTTACAACTATTGTAGTAAGTTTTGATCTATAGTATGTACATACCTACGTAAACAAACAATTGAATTGAAGACAAAAAACGTCCACTTAATGAATAAGCGGTTTAAGTGCTTTAAAGCGTATTGCACGGAAATTTGTATCCCAATGCATATTCATTGGGTTTAGCAGGCGCGATTTTTAAAAGCGCTGAGATGGATTATTCATAAGCAAGACACGACAACGTTACTATTTCGCTCTTTAGTTTCAACGCTAGCTCTCTCTCTCTCACCTTCAGTGATATGCGTGCATCGCTATACAGCCGATCCGCGCCACGGACACGGGCGACACGCTCCGCTGTTTATTTGGATACGTTCATTCACTCCCTGGATATAGGACATGTTTATTTCCCGCAAAGTGAAGTAGTTGTTACATATCCGGCCTCGGATATATATCCAAAGATATAGTTATATCCGGAGTTACCCAAGGCTACTACCAACAAGCTCTCATAGAGCTAAGTTACGAAACACCAATAACAAATAAAACCAGAAGTAAACTTAAACAATTCGTTTGTGAGTTGTATGGTGTTAATAGTATTTCTGTTAATGAAGCCCGTCATAAGATTTTCCTAAAAAAATTTAAGCCCAATAAAAAGAAAGAAAAGTTTGAAAAAACTATCATGAATTGTGATGCTGCTTTCTTGCCCCCGTCAGAAATAGAACTTTATCAACAGATGCTTCGGTCGGGATAAATATGTGTCAAATATCTGGATTAATTCCATCAAAGATCCACCAAGCAAGCTATTGCCAACTAGTCACGGGTGGAAGGAAGAACATGGGAAATATCTTCCTGTCTGGTATGAAGGGAACCGATTACCAGATGGAGTAGCTGATATAACTGTACCAGAAAACGATAACATTACGGGTGATATCAGCGGTAAGTCTTAACATATAGATAATAATCTTAAGGTCACCAATGTTTGCATGTTGATTAATAGCATATTATATATATAATTAAAAATATTGTCTTCTCCGCCTTTAACCCTAGGAGGGTTGGTCAGAGATGTTTCAACGATTTTACTACCATAATAGTATGATATTTAAAAAAAATATTTTCAAAATATCAAAATATTACTCACTAGCTTATAGGAAGCTAATAGGTAGCAAAATCAATGCATAGTTTTATTTTAGTAATACCTACATGCAAGTGCTGATTTTCTTTTATGCATATATACCATCACCGCTATTGTTATTTTATCACACATTTTTTTTTTTTTTTTTTCTGAGCTGACTATGCAGTTGGCTGTTGCAGCCATTACTGCTTCACCGGACTTTTGGGGCGAGACTCTGAAGGAGCCTCAGCCCATATAGCGCCCAACGCTCAAGGGCTTCCCGCGGGGGAAGCCTCGGCTTGGGTTGTCGCTCTCGGGGGCGTCCCTTCGACCGGCGTGAGTCTCGAACCCGAAGGTGAGTCACCGCCAGGAGGGGAGTTCCCCGTTACGCGGGTGCGGTTGCGATTGAGTGGGGGCGAGAAGCGCCCCGGCACTCTTTGATACCTAGTGTATCCTTGTGGGCGCCGACGAACCCGGGGACGTCGGCGTCGTGTTTGGAGGGAGGCCCTATTCGGGGAGGTCGTAGAGACTAATCTCGCTATCCGGACAGCGAGATCGTCATCTGGGGACGTTAGTACGTGCCGAGGCCGCCTAACAATAGTTTTACGACCGTGACCGGGTCGATCGGGGGGACGATACGTTGTGGATTGCACAATTAATCGATTCGGGTGATTTTGCGTACGCTCGAAAAAGCGGACTGCCAAGTCTTTAAAATATTGGGGAATCGTGGGAAGTTCGAAGTCTCTGTGTAGGTCCGCATTGCGAACGTACCAAGAGGCTCCAGTGGCCGCTCTGAGAAAGCGGTTTTGGAGGGTCTGGAGTTTCTGGAGATTGCGCTTGGACAGCGCAAAGACTACGCTAGCATAAGCTAGTATGGGGCGGATACAAGTTGTGTAAAGATTTAGCTTATTTCTAAGCGACATCTTACTATACTTGCCTATCATGGGATAGAGACGGCCGAGGACAAAAGCGGCTCGGTCTCTGACTATTTTGGTGTCAGCTTGGAAGTTCAAACGACAATCCATGGTCACACCGAGATATTTGGTCTTATTTTGCCAGGGAATGGCACGACCGAAAGAGAAAGGGGAGAAGGCCGCGGAGGGCGGCCTAGGGTAAAAAGGACGGCAGAGCTTTTGTCGGGATTCACCTCGATTCTCTATTTCCGAAACCACTCGCCTAGGGCGGTGATAGCGGGTTGGAGTCTCTCAGTGATTCGACTCACTTGCCTATCTGTGGTATAGAGAGCGGTATCGTCCGCAAAGAGGGCTAGATTAGAACCTATCGTTTTAGGGATATCGTTTGTGTACAGAAGGTACAAGATGGGGGCGAGCACGGACCCTTGCGGGACTCCTGCTTCAATGGGGCGGGGGGAAGAGAGAGTGCCTTCGACTTTGTAGCGAAAGCTACGATTCGACAAATAGTCTCGAATGATGAGCACGAGACGATCTGGCAATTGAAAGTTGTACAGTTTAAAAATTAAACCGTTGTGCCAGACTTTGTCGAAAGCTTTCGCTACGTCGAAAAAGACAGCGCCCGTGTGACGGGTCTTACCTAACGCTGGCTGAAAGCCTGTAAGAATATGTTCCGTTATGCGGAGGACTTGATGGACGCATGAGTGTTTGGCACGGAAGCCAAACTGCTCGTCTATTAAAATGCCTCTGGAGACTATAGCGTTCCGTAGGCGAGCGAGGAGGAGGCGTTCATAGAGTTTACCAAGGGCCTTTAGTAAACTTATGGGGCGATAGGAGGACGGCTTGGTACGAGCTTTACCTGGCTTATGGATGCCTATAACAATTGCATCTTTCCATTGAGAAGGAAAGATGCAATGTTCCATAGCAGCGTTAAAGATCGCTACTAGGAGGCAGATAAGGGGAAGAGTGAGGCGCTTTAGGATATCGTTAGAGATACCGTCAGCACCGGGGGCCTTACGGGGGCGTAGGTCTTTGATGACCTGTACGACTTCGTCGACAGTGACAGGGGGCAGGGGGTCTTGTGGAGGCAGAGAAGTTCTGCGCTCCACTTCGCCGTCTACCTCGCGCACGTGGTCGGGATCGAAGGGCTGTGTGCTTAAGGCACATTGGGCTTGGAGGCTAGACGCTAGGCAATCCGCTTTTTCGTCGTCGTTGAACGCGGGAACGTTGTTGGGACGAGATAACGAAGGGAGAGAGTTCGCGGTTTCGGATTTTAGAGCTCTGGCTAAGTGCCAATAAGCTTGGTGAGAGGGAGATATGTTCTCCATAAGATCACCGAAACGTTGGGCGCGGAGCTCAGCTACAGCGGTTCTTACACGGCGGTGTAAGTCGTTGAAGCGAGCTTTATTATCGATAGTGGGAGCGCGATCGCGAGCGCGGCGGGCCGCGTTACGCTCAGTCATTAGCGACCTGATGTGCTGAGGCAGGATTAGGTGGTGATAATCACCAACCGGCACCTGTCGTGAGCACTCGCCAACGGTGGCGGTCAGGTGGCTAGTGAGAGAGTCGATAGCTACGTTAAGATCGGTCGCGGAAGAGATTACGTTGGGAACGCGGTCTAGATGTGGCGAGCTGGGATTTTCGAGCATTTGCCCAAATTTATCCCAGTCCGTCACGGTTCTAGTGTCGGGAGGAGAGTCCGAAGGGAAACCTAATCGGAGGACGACAGGGCGGTGGTCCGAGTCAAGTTCGTCAAGCACCTCTATAGAGCGAAAGCTTAGCCTTACATTCTTTAGAAGTGCTATGTCCAGTACGTCGGGGTTGTTCCTAGTATTGTGGGGAAAGAAAGTGGGCGTCATGGGAGCGATAATGTCAAAGTTTAGTCTGTCAACTAAATCGTCGAGGAGTCTGCCTCTTTGTGAAGTTACAGAAGAGTTCCAGCGGCGATGCTTGCAATTTAGGTCGCCGGCAAGAATGACGGCGTCGCCTAAACTTAAGAGTGACTGAAGGTCGCTCTCGAGCAAGTCTTTTAGGGGAGAGAGATAAACCGATGCAATGATGATCGGCTGATGGCCGGTCATCGCTAGGCGGCAGACGGATGCTTCTAAATTCGTAAGCGGTGGAGGATCGATAGGGGAGCAATGCAGGGAGCGCCTGTAATAGATGAGAGTGCCTCCGAGATTGGAGACAGTTCTATCATTACGGACGGTGCGATAGTTCGCGATCGAAGGGGTACGGACAGCGGGCTTTAGGAACGTTTCCTGGATGAGGAAGACGTCCGGTTTTTGGGACGAGAGGAATTGCGATAATTCCTCTCTTTGATTGCGGAGACCGTTGGCGTTAAAATAGCCTATGGAGACGGACCGAGGTTTTTCGCGCGCGGTTGTGCAATCCATTTTGGTTTTAAGGTTTTGGAGTTACCCTGCGGAGGACGGCGAAGAAGTCGCGATGCTTAGCCATGAAGCTGAGCATTTGATGGGAATTGGTGATTTGTACGTACTCGGCGTACACGATCTCGAAATAGGCAGGGTCGCAGGCCCAAGAAATTTCGGAGAGAATGTCGAAATGCTGCTGCTCGGCCGTCTGAGCGGCGTTGCGGGGCAGCGCGAGAGAGGGGCGCGGGGGGGCAAGGCGCGTTTGCGCGAGAGGTGCGGGAGCACTTCTCATAGGCGCTGGACGCGGGATGTCCCGGGACATGAGAGGGGCGGGGTAGGGAATACCTGTAACTGAGACGGGTCCGGGGAGAGCAGACAAAAGTTTGTCTGTCTCATTTGATTTGGACGCTACTAGCGCTGGAGGACGGCTCCAGGCGTTGACAGTAGGGAGGGGAGCAGGCACGAGCGGAGCCTGTTGGCGGGGGGCGGAGGGGCGCGATTTACCCTGTTTGGGTTTACGCGAGCTCTGTTTGGGAGCTTTGGGGCACCCGCGATAATTCGCTGGGTGGCCTTCGCTCCCACAGAGTACGCAAGCGACCGGGTCGGATGCGTTGGAGCGATCGCGATCACAGTCCGGAGTGGCGTGATCGCGTAAACATTTGACGCAGCGCGGTCTGCGTCTGCAGTTGCGCTGCGCGTGGCCATATAGCTGGCATCTGTGGCATTGGCTAGGGTTCGACCGCTTGTGCGGAGTCTCGACCCTGATGCCTTTGAGGCTGCAAACATCTTTAATATTAAAGATGGCTTTGCCTTCTGTTGTCAGGTCTAGTACAACGAGCACCATGTCGTAGCACTCGGACTTATTACGGCCATTGTACATGCGATGTACTTCCCGTACGGGGAGGCCTTGGACGATTAAGTCGTCCTGGACAGTCTTGGTGGAGAATTCCCTAGGGACTCCCCTTACGACTGCCTTTAAAACGCGTTCCTCGGCCAATGAGTACGTGTGGTACTCATATTTTTGAGCCGTGAGGAAGGCCGTCAGATTTCGGAAATCTGACGGTGTCGGGACCTGCACTTTGATGCCGCGCTCGGCATCATTGCGGGCGTGCGTATAATTGATACGCTTGGCCTTCATAGCGTTAGCAATATTCGGCCAGGCCCCTTTGTCTTTGATGACAATCGGGGGCGGAGATTTTTCCTTCCGTCCCGAAGTGGGACAGTCGGACTGCGAAGAGGTGGCGGCGGGGGGGGTTGTGTCCATGGCGGCTAGCTCAGGGCTGGCCGCCGAGGTGGACGGAGAGGGGGAAGCGCTAGGCGCTTTGAGGCGTTTAGCCTCAGAGTCGGAGGGAGGAGCAGTAGAAGACTCCAGAGTGGATGCCGCCGAAGCCTTTTTAGACTTGGCGGACTTCTTCCGCTTTTTACCCTTTTTGGTTCCCAGGCCAACCACTTTGAAGCCTTCGTCGTCCTCAGACAACGCCGACTCAGCGGACATTACGGCTGCTGGAGACCGGGGTGCGGTTTCGGAGGTTGCGGGGGGCGGGGTAGCGAGAGACCGAGAAAGGGTCTCATCGGCTACCGGAGTGGGAGGGCGAATGGGCGCAGGGGCCCGAAGAGCGCGGCGAGCGAGACGCGGGTCGCGATTGCGGGGTTCGCGGGGTTCGCGGGAGAGAGAGCGCGAGCGATTGCGCGAGCGAGAGCGCGGAGTCGAACGCGATGAGACGGACGGGGAGGGCGCGGTTGTGCTGGACGCAGTGAGGGCAGGCCCCACAGCCTTGATGATGGCGTGGGCCAGCTCTGGGCGATCGCGAACAAGATTTTTCACCATAGCCCCTAGCTAGTCCGGGGACAAGCCGGTGAGTTGCTCGGCCATCGCGGGAGTGGCCGGGGTGTAGGTTTTGAGTGCCTAGTGACTCCCCACCATTGCTGGCGAGGAGCAAGAATACCTAAATGTGGCCAGGCGCCCCGCAGTGCTACGGATTGCCTGGTGTGTACCTAACTCCTACTCCTACGGCCGGGGTTACGTTGTCACCGTTAGGTTTCCTCCCAGCAACGAGACGTTTATGAAGAAGAAACGTTAGGTAGATCGCAACTCTGAAAAGAGCTATACGATCTCACCCACCAGCCCTTGAGCACTCGGAACTGGATTTCTACAAACTAAAACGCAATCGACACTTAAAACGCGTAAATGCACGGAGCGGCGAACCGCTGAAGCGGAAATACTACGCTAGCGATTTAACACAAAGCCGGACTCAGACCGGGCGAACCGGTAACAGTCAAAGAGGCAAGCGAGGGTCACCGCTATGCGTAGTAGTTCCGCGACTACGAGAACACACACTCACGCACAAAAACACACAGTATCGCTTCGATAAACACTCGGTTATGGGCGCGTTGAAGAACGCACAAACACACTCAGAGCTGGCCGAGAAGCAATTTCCCAGCCAATACACACTGCCGAGCAGCGCTTCAACACTCAGGCCGATTTTCCAGGAATTGCGGGCAATAATCCAAACAACAATTCGAGGTCGTCAGCGCTGAGGCAAAACAACACACAGGAATGCGCACCAGCTGAGTCACCACTGCACGGAGCACACTAAGAGCACTTGACGCTCGAAAAACACGACCGCACAACACGAGAGTCGAATCGGGAATGATGTCTCACACAATACAGTTATTCTGGTGTTTTATAGATTTCTCGTCTACGTGCCTAAGGAGGGAGATACAGAAGATTACAATTGTGATGATTTCCCATTATTGATAAATATTTCCTTTCTAACCTTCTTAGCAATATATTTTATTTTCCCATTCGTGTTTTAAGTACCTAATTAATATCTTATCTGTGATTACTTCCAAAGATGATTAGATAATGTAAGTTTAGTAAAGAAAATTTCATTAGGTTCATTTAGGTTGTTTTTAATTCTTATTTAGGTCCTAGAGGATTTGTTTCATTACATAAAAAAATGTATGTATAACAATTTGTCATTTTGATTAGTTTCTAGTACGTCCCAAATTAATATGAACCTCGCATTGTGCAGAAATCAACAAAAACTAAAAAGTAGGTAACCAAAACGGGCCAATTATTTTGACGTGACAACGTCTTATAAATTGGTTTGCCGGGTGACACTTCAAGAAACTGCGTTACGCTCCGCTCACGTTATGCGCTCACAATGAGAGCGAGTGAGAGGCACGCGCCCGCCTAAGAGCGAGAGAGACAGACATAAAATCATTGTCACGTAAAACTTTCGCCCGTATACCGACTTTACAGGCAACCAGTTTTTTTTTCAAATAAATAAATGCTCATGATCACTCTTAATCTCTTAATCGTCTTAGAAACATTTTAACTATCTATGCTTCGCGGGTTTACCTGCATACATAACAAAAGTCAGCGATTCCTGTTTTTAGGTTCCGTTGCTGCGATAGAAATTGGCCTTTGTCCATATCCAGCTTATAGCTATCTCTGTTTCACGTTTAATTTATGGGTAAAGAAGACTAAAATTGACAATTTCCCTTTTTGTTAATTTTTTAAACAATGAAGTCTCACGCGACTTTTCTGATTTTCTTAAAGATGCAACTACTGAAAACCGGCAGACCGGCTCGATTTACTTGCGGATATGTCATACTTTGAGTACGTACTAAAACTGACCATTTCCGTTATAATTTTTTTTTCTGAACAATGAATCCACTTTCATGCGCTATTTATCGAAGACGCAACCACTGGGGTCGGCAGACCAACTTGTTTCACCTATCGTGATGCCATACTTTGAATATGTCCCAAAACTGAACATTTCCGTTATTGTTTTTTTTTTCTGAACAATAATGCCTTTTTTGTGCGCTGTATCTCGAAAAAGCAACCACTGCGAGCAGGCAGACCAATATGATTCACATCAGGGGAACGCTATACAACTCAATATAATTAATCTAGTCGTATCCATTATCGTTCTGAAAATTCCTGTCACCTCTTAGACTAAAATGGCAGAGATGATTTTCATGATATTTGTTGTGTACATTCAAGTGGGTCCCTGCAAGGTTGGATAACACACTTGGTCCCGGTAGGTGGCACTGCAGTCGGGGTGTCACTTAGCTTCCCTAAACGGCAGAGATTAAATGTATGACAATAACTTTAACATTCGCTGCATTGAATGCTACTCCATTATTATCATATTCCACAACTCATCATTTTGAAATTTGAGGAATGGAAACGAAACTGCATAGAACGTATAAAACGCATGAAAAAGGCTGGCTTAAAGTCAAAAGGATTTGAAGAAAGGCTTAACGCCAATACTTCAAGTATAGAGGATTTGGAAAAAAATGAAGAATTAAATAATTTAGACACAAAGGCCATAGTAAACATTGAGATATCCAAAAATGATGACTCAACAGTAGATTTGGTAGAAGTAATTGTGGAATCGCAAAATTTAAAAACGTAAACGTTAAATTTAAAATATCATATTTAATGTGGCGTTGCTTTACCGGACAGGTCAACGTCTTCCGGGTCCCTATAAATGCAAAAGTAACTCTGTTAAAAAGTAAATCTGACAATGCGTGTACATCATGCAGTTGTCTGGTTTTTTATTTTTATAATTTAAATAAGTAGATTTATTAGTTTAAAACCGATGGTTTGGCTGTCAGATGTTTTAATATATCATAGATATTTTAATGAAAAATTATTCTTTCTTTTTCAGTGAAAAACACTGACAGACAATCAGCACATTTAATTTTTCTAAAAAAACAAGAGAAATATTTTTTTTTTTGGATTTTCTGTTAGGGTTTTTTGTCTATAACCTAAAAACAAGTTAAATATAATTGCAATAAGAAATTGGCACAATTTAAATAGGAAAAATATGCAATATCGTACCTAAGTTTTGACAATTATAAAATACTTATTTAAATTACGTGAGTATTTAGTACTCGGTGTCAAATTTCAAAATAAATAATTTAATATTTAAATAATAGTAGTAGTTTAGAAATTTACTACCCTTTATGGTAAAGCTTAACGGAACTCGTACAGTCTGCAAAACTGTCCGTTTTCGTCTATCCGTACGTCACAGTCTCATAATATTGGCGCTTGTTGACCGACATAATGTAGATACATTATGCACTTAGTGTCAATAATCCAACGAAAGAGAATGAGCCAAGATTTATACAGTGTTTATACAGAATTTACGTCTTTTTAACTTAACAGGGTAAGTATACGATTTTACGATGATTAAACGAATTTTCCACTTATTTGTGATATTTACCATTCAAATACCATAAAGTTTTGAACAAGTATTCTAGGTTATCTAGGTCTCTATCTTGACAGTTTTTTATTTAATTGTATAGTTTAAAAGTTGTACAGGATTCTAGTTTTTCATACAAATGGTCTCAAATAAGATTACCACTTAATGAAAACATTTTTTAGGATTTTGGAAAACCACAGACAAACACATTCAGCTTGAAATCATGTCTACAAAAATTCATAGTGTTTGATCAGTTTATTTAAGAAAAAGCAAGAAATTCGCTTGTATGAAGAGAGCAGCCAGGCGACGCGAATCGTATTCTTTTGAAGCAGTCAACAAAACTATCTAATCTAAAATCTAATGTTGCTATATTTTCTTAGATTCTCATGCAATTTCACAGACGTATATAATATTATACCTTCACCTTAAGAAATTGAAAAATGTCTATTTATATGCAAATACTACTATATATTTATATAAAGTTATTACCTATATACATACGTTTTAGCCATTATGTGTATCGAAGTAAAACATCTTGTATGATTAAAACTTTCCTACAACTAAAGTCTACCCAATATCTTATTATTTTCTTATACCTACTTTAAAATAAATCCCAAAATCTTGGCTTTACTTGAAAATATAGTATCAAATAACACCGTTTCTTACACATGAAGATCCGCTGATACTATTCGAATATTTCGAACCATGATATGTTTAGTCTTTGAAATACGAGTACATTATGAAAATATTTTTACGATACCAATATTTTACGGCCTCGGAGAGCGGTCTTTACCGCGCCTGATTTGTGATATCTTAATTCAGCTAAGTATTCAGATATAATTGTATAATAAATAAAACAAAGTATAATGATTCTAAATGTCTCGGAGTGTTTTCGTTCGTTTTCTACAAAATACAAGTAAGTTATAGTGGAATGTGGGTAGGATGGGTAGGATCTGAGTTTTATCATTATCATATTCGTCTATTATGTGATATCTTAAGTCAGCTAAGTATTCAGATATAATTGTATAATAAATAAAACAAAGTATAATGATTCTAAATGTCTCGGAGTGTTTTCGTTCTTTTTCTACCAAATAAGTTATGGTGGACAAATTTTATCCCTATAATACTGCTTTGACGTGTGTTAATAATGTGGTCAGCTCTTCAAAATTTAAATGTGCGTTACCTAATACACGACGCAGATGATGTTTGCAGCTCTAAATTCCTGCCTCCCAGAGTCCCCCAAAATGGCTAGCATATGAAGGAACCATTTTGAAATTTATATCCTGGAAAATCGCGTAATCCTTAACATTATTGGAGCAGCGTTTCAAAAAATTAGGGAATTCATTCATAACGCCTACGAAATTCCGACCGTTATTGAAATAGATTTCCACAGGTTTTCCGCGGCGAGAAATTAACCTTTTTAGCGCTAACGAATAGGCATTCGATGAAAGATAGGTCACAAGTTCGAGATGTGCAGCTCGAGACACAAAATACACAAACAAACAAATGTATGCTTTTTGTGATTAAGCTCCCCTACCCTTGCGGTTTCAAATGAACACTGGCCCAGCGTAATCTACGCCGCTACGGAAACCCTTCAATAAGTCGTTCTCGAGGTAGATTTCCCATTATAGGACTAACGGTAGTTGCACGTAGTCTAGCGCATTTCATGCAATTATCAACCACCTTTTTTGCTAAGTTGCGACCTCCAATAGTTGCGGCCAACAGTATTCCTTCAACGTAAACAAGAGAAGCTGCGGCGCGCCGTGCAATGTCTTTGATGTTCATATTGGAACAATAAAAATGAAAAATAATGTTTGGAGTGTATCAATATAGGATGTCGTTTATCATAACTAAAATCAAGCGAGTTCTGTATACGCCCTCCAACCCGTATTAATTTATGGACAACTAGGTATATGACATTACTTACCCGTGTTCAGCAGTTATTTTATTCGAACGTAATGATTATTTGTTCCAGATTTATAATATTAAAATCAGCGCCATCTGATTCCCAAATAAGCGAGGCTAGTACTACGTGACAATTTTCTAAGAGTTCCGTGGTCAACAGGGAAGCCTTATATTTAGTTTCGCCATGTTTGTCCTTCCGTCTATCTGTCTGTCTGTCCGCGATTTAGCTCAGAGACCCTTAGTACTATGAAGCTGTAATTTGGCATAAGTATATATTAATAAGGCTGACAAAGTGTTAAAATAAAATAAAAAACAATTGTAGAGTACGTAAAGTGGGGACGAATATTTATTTTTCCAATCTTTGTCCCACAGTATGGCGTTGGATAGCTCATTTTTCGATGCGTTGACGAAATATTAAGCTTTAAGGTGCAAATTTTTGTTAGAGACTAGTGCCCCCCTCCCACTCAATGCCAGCTTAATTGCTTGGTGTGAAAAAATCATGGGAGTAGCATATATAACAAAATTAAAAGGAAAACTATCATAGCTAAGTAGGCTTTACAATTTAATGAGAAATAATCGATCAACTTAAGAAATGTAGTTGCAAAAGTAAAAAAAAAACGTACAAATTCCATTAAAAGGTGCTTAGATGATGTTTTTACTGTGTAAAACAGGTATTAAATATAAGTTTATTAACCACGTAATATCACATTCTGAATACTTGTACTTACTAAATTATTAATTAATTTACGTTATAATTCAGGCACGGCTCTTGGCGGTTCAGGGACCTAACTTAATAATCTATCTAGTTGCTCTATCGTAAAAACAAGCTTAAATCTTGCAGTGAACACAGTGTGTGTGAGCTCTAAAGTATAATAACAAGTAACAAAAACCGGCCAAGTGTCAGATGAGACTGAGCCATTTACTATCCTAAATCACCGTTACCTACAGCGCCATCTAGCTATATAGTAACACCTAAGCGACACTGAAACACATTTGTTTATTGGAAACGATATTCAAAGTTAGGCAACATCGAGCTTGGTCAGTAATTGGATGGGTGATCAGCGGCACACTTATTATTTTGTTTGTGTTTGTAAACTGGGGTAGATACAGAACCCTCGGTGCATGAGTCCGACTCGCACTTGGCCGGTTTTATCAAAAAGTTCACGTAGACGAAGTTTCGGGCTGAAGCTAGCTAGCTAACAAAACTCACAGATGTATTTCAGGAACATTAGTAAACGTTTTTAGAATAACTTAAAACTTCCTACTTTCAATATTTTACAATGTTGAAAATTATGCCTATAGACATAATTTACGTGTTAATTAGTGCTGTGCAAAAGTTGCACAACCAGTAAACTTTAATGCCTTATCATCACGTTTTTTTGTACTTATTCTTAAAAATAAAAGAATATCTTCTTAAGCAGGATCTAGACATCGTGAAAATGTTCCTATTGAATTTAAATATTTAAATGTATTCAACGTATACATATAGGTATGTATTAGCTAAAAAGAAAACCTTGTTTCCGTGTGGCTCGCTTTCTTTGCTTTTGTCAGGTCAACGAACTATCTATAGAAAATGGAAGTACAAGGTTAAACGAAGACTAACGTTCAATGTGTTAATTAAGATGCGAAAATGTTTCTTTTTTATCGAGATTTACATCAGACAGATCAGACTAGGTGACACTCGGTGATAGATGATAGGTAATTAACATATTTGCAAAATACAAAACGAGCGATTAGGCGTCAGTTCTTATTTAAATGACCGTATTCTTTTATAGTGTCGAGAACATGATTGTTGATTGGTTTGGTCTGGTGTAGGTACATTAAAATACACGACTTCTTTTGACGTTTTCAAGTAGCCTATGTCCTTTCCCGGGACTCAAACTATCTCCATGCCAAATTTTCCCGGGGTTCAAGCCGCCCTCAATTCGGTTATCGGTAAAGGATTTCAAAAGGCAACTTTTCAATGATAGAAAAAAACCGACTCGCACTTGACGTTTTCAAGCAGCCTATGTTCTTTCCCGGGACTTGAACTATCTACCTAACTAACTATCTTCATGCCATTTTATCTTAATCGGTACAGCGGTAACAGACAGACAGACAGAGTTACATTCGCATTTATAATATAAAAATGGATATTGCTAGTGTTGACGGCTTAAAATGGAAATATATGTTCTCAAGAGTGTGTGTTTTAGCTGACGTTTTATCTTGTGTGTGTGCACAAAGGAGGTGCCGGAGAACAGCGCATTATACGGCGTTACAGCAGGCCATTTACCCTTGAAGGTTTATGGCATGCTAGATACAGGAGAATCCTCAGCTAAAGGTCGAAATATAGGTCGAGATAAAAAAGAAAATGTTATATAACTTTTGCAGGTATTTGTTTATCTATGTATAAAAATATATTTTTTATATCTACCTTCCTAATTGTGACTTAATTTTTAAAAAGTGCTAAAGTCAGTGTGTTATAGTACTCTGAAGCTGGTAATGGTAATTGTCATAACGCTCTTTGTATAGAATTTACTGGAAGCTTATTAGCACATTTTGCGCATGCGCTCGTTACTGCGTTTTTTCTTGACACGGTTGGCACGCCTTTTTAAACGGTTGACATGCTACTTGGTACTTGACTTGGTAGGTATAAGTATAAGTAGGTATAAGTAGGGCGGACATGTCTAAACTGGATCCAGTAGGTCTCATTATCACCTTTTTATCCCAATGTACGCCACATTTCATGAGTTAGCTAAACGTTTCTAAGTCATGACTGAGGCACGCAATTCTTGGAGAACAAAGGTGAAGATAAGACTTATGTACTGGACCCCATATTGGTGGGTGAGATCTATTGACGATTATTCAATAAAGGTGTTACTAAATGTACAAAACAAGAAGATGAATTTAGATTATAATCTTTATTTATCATAAATAATATGAAAAAGAGTGTGTGATAGTAAAGTGTCGTGACAAGTATACATAATTAACTCAGCTTCAGGTTTATCTAGATTAAAACATTTGAAATGGTCATCAAAACTAATCGCGTTGAATAAATAGCATTAAAAATTGTCATAACACGAGTATTACTCATTTTAATCACCATAAAAGAAATATCTGCAAGGTCTATCATATCACAAACGAGATTTCTTCCGGAATATCTACCTACAGTAGTACATTTTATTTTTGCACCTCCACATTTACTATTAATCGCACCAGCATATTAGACTAGACACACAGTCGAATAGTAAGCACAGTTTTTCTTACTTTTTACAAAATTAAAAATATAATCAGTATTAAGCGCTCGCTTAATACTTTATTTTAAAAGTGAATATATAAGTAAATATTCTGTGAATATTTAAAGCATCCACCTGTGATCGTTAACACTATCGAGCAAAAATGAACATAAAAATCACGTTTGTTGTATGGCAGCCCTCTTAAATATCTATTTTAATGTATTTTTAAAATTATTTATAATAGCGGCAACAGAAATTCATCATCTTCGAAAATTTTAACTGTCTTACTATCACGGTTCATGAGATACAACCTGGTGATAGATAGACAGACGGACGGACAGCGCAGTCTTAGTAATAGGGTCCCTTTTTACCTTTTGTATACGAAACCCTAATAATTACGATTAAATTAGATCAACAGTGAATTTAGCTGCAACCACTAAGGTTTGTTTAAGTAAAACACAAACAAACATTTGACTACACTTAGCTCAATTTAAAAATAACGTTAAGTGTTTTTTTTTTTTAATAAACCAAATAGTAGAAAAAAAAATAACTTTAATAACTAATAAAAATAAATACTCTTTCAGCTATAACCAGAAGTTTATTAGTCGTTAAGTTGATTAGTTGATTAGTCGTTATTAAAGTTATTTTTTTTTCTACTATTTGGTTTATTAATAATATATAAATTATAATAATAATATATAAATAATGGTTAACAATAATAATAATATAAAATAATAAATTTTTTTTATGCCCTAATTGGGCAAAAAATCTTGTTTGTATCTAAGTGTCTCCAAAAAAGAGGTAATTAAATGCTCCGTTGCGAGGTTGCAACGTAAAAAATATTTTTTGGTTGGGATTATGATATAAGTTTTTTTGATCTAACATAATGATAAAATAATGATATAATGAACATATCGAATATCTAAAAATCATTAAACCTACTCCGATTAGTAGTTCGCTAATCTACGAGCGATTTCATTATAAAGTATAAATTTTTCATAAATTCAATGGATCATTAAATACACCTTAATGTGATGTTATAAAATACCATAATAATACTTAAACAAATTCTTCAACAAATTGCTCTTTTGTAAACATGTGGTATAAAAACTAATTAGTTCAAATTAAATTTTGCGGATAACATTACTACTAAATTAATTATATTTTGAGTAGTTATTGACGCTCATAAATATTCCGTATAACGTTTGAAAAATTAAAAAGGATGCAGAACATTAAGTTGATGACATTGACAGATTTTCATGATCTTCATGATCTTCATCAAATTCAACATTTAAAATATAACGCAGTGGCAATAGTTTTTATTAAGTCAAGTCAAGTCAATCTTCCACTTCTTCACCAATTGTTTTGTTGGCAGTCTAGGCAGGGTCATCCAAACCAAGGTTGGTAAAATGTATTCATGTATTCTTTTGCCCCGCCACACAATGGTCTTAAAATTGATTTCCAGTGTCATGAGTAATAATCTAATGACTAGTATACATTACTTTTTAGAGTTTCGTAGATAATTCTAATGTATATTTAAGAGAAGATGTCTTGTGTTGACCCGCTATACAGTTTTGTAATTTGGAATTTAGATACTTTTAATCCTATCTGCTATAAAAAAACTAGCTATGGGTGTTTTGAAATAAAAGTTATGGTGAAACACGAATGATTTAAGTTGCATTTTTTACACGGTATACTGACGAAAAAATAGATAAAAGTCAATTAACTACTAAATTTTTGTGAAATTTACTGAAAGTCAAAACTTTCTCAAAATACATTTTAGGAACCTCGAGCTATTCGCAAATGTACAAACAGCCAGATGTTGTATTTTACAAGATATACATAATTGTACTGTAAAGTTTATCTAGGTAGTAGGTACAGCATTCCTCGACAATAAACTTTAGGGCCCGTGACACCACTGGCTCGCAATACTGGTGGTGTCAAGAGGATTTTTTAGTCCCCATGTCACCACCAACAAATAGTGTTGTCACTTACTTCATCGATAATATCTGTCACACTAGTACCATTGAACAAAATACAAGTTTTTTGTCCGGGTTTACTTAAAGTAAAGAAAACTAAACTTATATTTTAATGACCTTCTTTTAACATGACTGTAATGTACAAACACAAGCTACAGACTGTTTTATGTTTGAACTATGAACAGCTATGCCCGCGGTAAATTGTTTATCTGCGCATTCTTACAGCACACCCTTTAATTATGGTATAGAATGTAGTGCTTCTACCTATACTGTAGTTATATTAAGCTATATAGGTATAGCTGTAGCTATAGTTCGTTCATGTCCATTTTGGCTATAGTTATTCCTGCGGAAATCATAAGTTTTCCACCCTTGTGCCAAATTTCAACTCCAATTGAGAATTGGAAATCGGAAAGCTCAAAATTTCCGCTCCGCTGCGACGACGGGATGCAAACGAAAAACACTCTCTTGCGCATTTATAATATTAGTATGGATTAGCGTAATAGTGTGTATTTGATAAATAATGTCACATTTCATAAATAGTCACATTTCACTTCAAGTCGGTTTTTGAATGAAACTTGTATCCATAATTCTAATAAATATTCAGTGATGTTTTCCAGTTATTAGTGATAATATCTTTTTTTTTCGTTTTGAAGCAACTATAAATCTTTGAACTAAATTAAAAAAAGATAATGAATAATAATTTAATTTTATGTAACATAATTGGATCATAAAATTTTGTTTGAATTTTTTGCATAATGTGATTATGCTACATTTATCATCATTTTAAAAACAGAAAATAAAAAACATCAAAATCCTACTGCGAGGAATCTCTAACATACCTACTCATATACTGATGTCCTTATTCATTTTTCTGGTTTGCTTTTGCTGGTTTTACCAAGCAGAACCAAAAACCGTTCATTATAATTTCATAATTTCATTGTACTAAAATAATTTTAGTAACAGAACTGTATTATAAATTTAGTGCTATCGAAATTAAAATTCAGCATCATCCAAACTTAAGAATGACATGCTATAAGCTTTCAGGTTGTTTCCGCTGATAAGATGACCCTGATTTCATGAAGTCGTGGGAGGCCGCTGGAGTGGGATGCTACCTGTGCTACTAGCTCCTTTTCACCTCCAAAATACTTCGAGGGAAGCAGGAGTACAAATAGCCGAGGAAATATTAATGAATATCCATTTTCCAATAATTAATATTTATATTTAATTAGTTTAAACAAATATACATTGTAATTAGTTCATCTGTAAATATTATAACAATAATGTAAAGATTTCATTATACAAAACAATAATTTTCATATTGTAGGTATGTTTTTCATTTCTGTTGGTATTGATTTCATACTGAAAAGTAAATCAATAAATTACGAATTTACCTACATATGTACCCCAAAAACAGTTAGTTTACGTCTTGGTATGTATATACTACTGCAGTATCCGGTAGTCCGAATTTAATTGTAAGTATTGAAGACGATTAGACTCTCTATCGTGGTAATAAGTAGAAAACTGACTACCTTTTTCGAAAGCTAAATATTTCTCTTGCCTTTAACCTGTGTAGTATGGTTAAAGTAGTAGTATGGTTCTGGGCATGGTACGCCGTGCCAATCTGAATGAGGAGTACCACACTAACGGTCCCTTCCCAGAGTCACTTACTTAACAGAGCACAAATTAGTGTAGAATGACCAGTATTTGAATGCCTACATTCCATGGAAAAATCACTGTCATTGTTAATGACCTGTGAATTTGATTTTGAAAACCTGCGATGCTTTGCATAAACCTATTTATGGATTATTAATCTTGCTTGTGCCAGGGTCATATCCCTATGTGAAACACATTTTAATCTTTTTAATATTTTAGTTGTAGAACCTGTTGTCATTTAGTTAAAGTCTCTAAAAAAAAAACAACGGGTTGCACTCCGGGAGTGCCGGCAGAAGTGAAAACATACTCGCTATTTACTTCCCATCACTTCTTATCCATATTTATTTCTTAAAAATAATAACTTTTGTTTATTTACTTTTTTGACGTTGTATATTTGACAGCTCAATCTGTCATAGAATTAAAATCCCATATCTAACCTCCCTGTACTACTCATAATCGCCATATACTAAAAATAAAAACTAACCTAATGTAAATAAAGGTCACGTGTCCTAACGCGAGTGACATCTTACGAATTTTCGATCAGGACACGTGACCTGACGCGAGTTTAACAGTTTTTACCCATCACAAAAAAAAGTGCACAGCGCAGCTAAAGAAGTTTTCACTTCAAAAACTCACAACACAAATTTTCTATATAGTGTAGGTTCGGCAGCTTAGACCGCACACGACAATGTCTGAGTTCGCAGCAGCAGAAGTGAAGATGAAGCAATGACATCCTCTTTGAAGATCCAATGACCTTAGGCTCGACTACATCGTCTTTGATCACCTACGTAAAGAAACCAGTGCACGAGCTGCTGCAATATTGTAGTGTGTGGTCAAATAGTTTTGCTAATGAAAAGAAAAATGCTTAACGTACGTAAGTACATCTCAGACTCTAAACAAATAAGAATAAGCGACGCAATGATGGCATTGTTTAGGATTAGTTGAAGGAAAGGCACGTATTTGATCTATTTTATCGGGATACAAAACAGTATAGTACTTACTTACTTTAGTATGATACCCTTCGTCCCCCAAACTATCTCTGACTCTCCAATACATACGACGTAAAGAAAATATGAGCATTCAATTAACTGCATGTATAATACGTTACATAGAAAGAATACATATATTAATTATCAGCTTAGACCAACGGCTTACGACACTTATTGTCTACGATAAATATTACAACATATTTAATAGTCTATTCTTTAAACTTAATAAACTTCTCACAAAAAAATCTAAATTCAAAACTTTTTTTTTTATGTCCATAAATAAAGATATTCCTAGTAAACTTTGGTGATTATGAAACAAACTGCAGAAATAAAAAGAAGGAAGAAAAATTTACGACTGACTAATCGATTAATGTTTGTTTTCCAAACCGTACCACCCAAGTCGAGAGGCAGAAAAGCAAACTCAAATGAGTTAAACGTCATTCAACGTCAAATTTACTAAATAAAAACAATCAATCAGTTCGCTTTCTGTCTGTCGAATTCGTATTTCTCATAAGATATAAATCAAACAGTTCATTTAAAATTAGGCACCTACTAAAAATTACGTAGTTTAGGTTTGAATTCCTAAACATTTTCTTTATTATTAATATATTTCTACCTAATTCAACATATTAAAAAACAATTTAATTATATCGTATTCATCGTATATAAATAAGAAAACTGTTATTTATTTTAGTATTACCCAAGCAGGAAAACCTGGTACTATTGCGGTCCTAAGAACCTTTTGGCGAGAGCAAATCGATATAAGTAAATAGTAAGTGGCGCATTTACATCACCATGTTATTGTATAGTGTTTCTGTAGCGGCGTCAAGTGTGGCCTTCTGGGGATTTAGTAGTGACCTAAACGCTATTGTAAAACCTTTTGTTACTATAGTAGTGATCATAGTTCCTTTAAATCACTACTATGGTGATGTAGTAGTCACTTCGACGCTATTATAGTCCAGTTCGGTACTGTAGTGGTTATCGAGGTTCCTGTACATTGCCATATCTATCATTCTTCATTTTAATTGTTTTAAACTGGTTGAAATTATATGAAAAAATAGTGAGACACGTTAATTACTACGGTGTATATTAATTATATTCATATCGTGCATGGGAACACGGTTCGTTATGGGCCTCCGCCTGTAGAATGGTATGCGGAGGAAATTTTATTGATATACTATATATCAATATTTGATATATATTCCGCCCCCCGAATTATTGACAATAATTAAGTAAAATATATGTTTTTAAAAATAAATAAATCAGTGACACCATTGCGAAGCAAATAAGTTTTGGTGTGGCGGTTATAGTTTCAAATGGCACCGGCCACAAAATAGGTCACCTCCATTATAGTTAGATAATAACAAATTTTATGTTGGAAAGGATATAAAATTAAAGTTCTTCGCAAAACAAAGAAAAATGGTTGTCCTAAAAAAGACTCCTACCGACCACCTTAATTCAAAGTACTGTACTAGTTGTATTGTAGACACACATGTTCAAATTTGGTACAAAAGGGAAACATCAAAGACAATTAGATAACATTTAGGTAATATAACATTATTCTATAGTGACTGGTATAGGTCCAGAGTTAAGGCACTATATAAAAAACTTAAAAGGTGTTATAGTACGGCTACACCACTAATTCGGCATCTTCGGCACCAATATAGTGCACTGGGATATACTAGTGTTTATGTAACTTATAAAGAGCAGATTTGTTTTATAAATGACAATTTAAAAACTTTTAAAGTGCTAAATATCTTTAAAACAGTTGTAATTGGTGTCCTTTATAGCGCTTGCTAGAAACGGTTGTATAAAATGGCGATGTAAATGTTAATATCACCCTCTTATAAATTCTTTTTGCTTTATAAGTTTACAGAGCTAAATTATCATATTAAACGCTTTTATACCACAAGCTATCAACAAAAACAATTGTATACAACCTTAACAAAGCCATTTAGAGCTATAGAATTTTTTTACAGGACCCTTTTGCTGGTTGGGTAGGTTCTTTGTAAAATAAAATTAGGTAATAAATAGAGAATCCAAACCAGTACATGGCCTTTAAATACTATTTGTAAGTTTGTGCCAAACTAGGCTCATTTAGGGCGCGCTCATTTAGGGCGCTCATTTTGTCACCTGTCATCCGTTCCTTTAGCATTGGTATCAAAAATATCATAATTTTAGTATCATCTGTAACAAACTGTCATGCGTTCGTTTACGATATTTTTGTTAATCTGTCAAACTGCCTATACATATTCACTGTTTATAGTAGATGTGTGTGTATTTTATCGTAGTGTGTGTCAACCGTTCGTTTCGCAACCAAAAATTTTGTATTTTTTTTTTTATACCACTAAGGTGGCAAACAAGCCTATGGTCCGCCTGATGGTAAGCGGTCACCGTGGCCTATGGACGCTTGCAACACCAAGGGCATCACTCGCGCGTTGCCGGCCCTTCAGAAATCTAATAACTTCTTTTTTGAAGAACCCCATACTGTAGTCCTTAGAGAAAACCTTGGCAGGGAGCTCATTCCACAATCTAAGCGTTCGCGGGTGGAAGTTTCACTGAAACCGTACTGTACGCGACCATTTCGGTTCTAAAGTGTGAGAATGAATTCCCTGCCGATGGCGAGCGGTGCGATGGTAGAAAGTAGCCGTGGGCATCATTTCGAACAATTCCTCAGAACACAACCCATTGTACAAGCGGTAGAACACACACAGGGAGGCAAAGTCTCTCCTCAGACTTAGGGGCTCGATACCGCAAGTGAGTTTGGGATTGTCGACAATTCTCACAGCCCGTCGTTGAACCGAGTCAAAAGGGCCAAGCTGGTATCCGGGTGCATCCGCCCAGAGATGGCAGCAGTACTCCATATAGGGCCGGACTTGCGACTTGTAAAGCAGCAACCTTTGCTCCGACGTGAAGTACTGCTTCGCTCTGTTGAGTACTTTGCACAAACCCTCGGGCAGTCCGTAAGATGGCAACTTCGATAGAAGACCCCGGTGCAAGACCCGATCGAACGCCTTCGCTAATTCTAGGCTACATGCCAATGCCTCCTCCTGACTCTCAATGGCTAGTGCCCATCGGTGTGTGAGATACACAAGAAGGTCACCAGTGGAGCGACCGTGGCGAACGCCATATTGACGGTCACTAATCAGGTCATGTTTTTCTAGGTATCTCAAAAGCTGTGTGTTGATCACACGCTCTATCACTTTGGAGAGGAGAGAGGTAATAGCGATAGGCCTGTAATTGGATGGATCTGATCTATCACCCATTTTGGGCACCGGTTGCACATTCGCAGTCTTCCATGAAGACGGAAATTGCCTAGTATGGTAGGAAAGCGCGAAGAGGCGCGTGAGTACAGGACATAACTCAGGAGCACACTGATTAAGCACCACTGCTGGTATACCGTCTGGCCCATTCGACTAATGAACGTCTAGGGAAAACAACGCCCGCCGGAACTCTCGTTGTATTATAGAGATTTCCGGCATGGTCTTACCGCACCACGGTAAAGTAGGTGGTACAGCGCCTTCATCGCTCATATTCGAGTTCAAGGCAAAGAGACTGCCCAATAGATCGGCTTTCTCTTTTGCACTATGGGCCAAGTCATCATCGGTCTTTCGCAGTGGTGGTAACGACGATTGGCAGAAGTTCCCCGCGGCAGCTTTAGCAAGCGACCAGAAAGCACGACTCCCAGAAGGATAGCTCGCAAGTCACCCACCTATTTTTCCGATGAATTGGAATTTTGTTCTGGCAGTTGCTTTCTTACTGAACCTCGAGGCAGCATTTAATTTGCGTTTTCACTCAGAAATATTTGGATCCTTATTATTACGAGCCGTGGTCCAAGCCTCATACGCAGTTTGCTTAAGAATTTTAGCTTCTCTGCAAGACCTATTAAGCCACGGTCGTTTTTTGACGCCGGCAGCTACTCGCAGGTTAGGAATGAAACATTCCATACCAGCGAAGATTGTCTCAGTGACTGCGGCTGCGCAGACTTCAAGATCATCTGAGCTAAAGCAGAGCTGCCTCCACGGGTACGATGCATAAAATTCTCGCAATCCGTCCCAGTCTGCCGACATATAGTGCCACACACTACGCCAATTAGTTGGCCCAGAAGGATCGGGTTGTGTGCATGATATTTAAGTCCGAACGAGACAGTGGTCCGAGGAGCCAAGAGGCGCATCCACTGAGACGGAGTATCCGTCCGGACGTGTAGTCAGCAGAAGGACCAGTAAGGAGCTCGTATGGTCCTCTATATCTGGTATTCTCGTTGGAGAAAGTACTAGCTGAGAGAATCCATAGGTCAGAGCAAATTCATGAGCAGATATTCCTGCATAGTTATTGGTTCGAGAACTGAGCCACTCACGATGGTGGGCGTAAAAGTCTCCCAAAATAACTAGTTCTGCTGTGGGATATTGCTCTAGAACTTTGTCAGTCGTCAAACTCAGGTGCGTGAAGAGTCGAGTTACCTCCGTGTCACCGCTATGAGACCTGTATAGGCACGCATAGATACGAGTGTGGCCGCCGTGATCTACGCGCACCTACAATATCGACAAGTCCCTGTCTTCAAGGCTATGAAGTCGGCGACAGCAGATATTATCCCGGACGAACATACATACACCGGCACGACTCACAAAAATTGTGCTCGAGTTTGTAGCCGGGATAGTGAAGGTATGATGTGTAGGCCGGGGAGGATATCTGAGTCTCCGTTAGAAAGAGGATGGTCGGCTGCGCAGTCTCAAGGTGATGGTGCATTAAGATTTGCGTGAATACCCCTGATGTTGCAAAAATCCACATTGTATGTGGATGAAGTAGCCGCTGTAAAAACTCTTCTCCGTTTTCCATTTCTGGCCATTTTATATGAAGTTACTTAGACTAGGGATAAAGATTCAGTGCACAGACAGCTTAGAAGACAAAAAGGTACGGTACTAAGACTGACGAAGCTCAACACAGATGATAAGGTTGCTGGCACGGCGTGCGAAAGGGCCCTGATCCCCTTCTGTTGTAGTAGCCGGGTCCACTCCGTCCTTTTCTTCTCCGGCACGAATACCACTTCAGAGACTTTACACAGGCTGGAGGATCAGCCTCCCAGGGCGGAGATTAAGTGATCCCTGGGTTCGGGAACCCGTTCAACCTGCGGGCGACCAGCGGTCAGCCGTTTCATCAGGTCTCCCTGACCGCCGAGCTAGCACGCCGCATCTACGCCGAGCAATGACAGCGATAAGCACCGCCGGTCCTCCGCTGTCCGCGCAGCGAATCCTCAAAGAGAGCTCTGGCAACCTTACTCGCTGTCAGGAACACAGCACTACTCAATGTTAGTGATATTGTGGCCGCGGTTTTCTGTAAGGTGGAGGTACTTCCCCAGTTCGGGCCGTTCATTCGAGCAAGTACTCGCTATGCCCCGCTTTATTTGTTCGGGTAGCTTATTCGAGCGAGTACTTGCAGTTAGTAACGTTTCAGAGCTACACGAACGATAGGTGTCGGTGGCAAAACTGGCGTTATCAAAAATGTGAAAAGTATTAATCGTGGTAACTCTTAATCCCAAATCGAACACGCCCTTAGCTATAAATAGAGCCAATACAGATCTCTAAATTGTTTATATTACAAGCTTTTAGTTAACTTCACATTATAATAAACTTTAGTGATTCCATAACGCAGCGGGAGGTCCGGCGGGCGTTGCTTTCTCTAGACGTTCATAAGTCGAGTGGGCCAGACGGTATACCAGCAGTGGTGCTTAAGCAGTGTGCTCCTGAGGTATGTCCTGTACTCACGCGCCTCTTCGCGCTTTCCTACCTACACACTAGGCAATTTCCGTCTTCATGGAAGACTGCGAATGTGCACCCGGTGCCCAAAGAGAGCGATAGATCAGATCCATCGAATAACAGGCCTATCGCTATTATATCTCTCCTCTCTAAGGTGATGGAGCGTGTGATCAACACACAGCTTCTAAGATACCTAGAAGTACACGATCTGGTCAGAGACCGTCAATATGGCTTTCGCCACGGTCGCTCGACTGGTGACCTTCTAGTGTATCTCACACACCGATGGGCACTAGCCATTGAGAGTCAGGGGTCATTGGCATGTAGCCTGGACATAGTGAAGGCGTTCGATCGGGTCTGGCACCGGGGTCTTCTATCGAAGTTGCCATCTTACGGAGTGCCCTAGGGTTTGTGCAAATGGGTGGCTAGCTTTTTGTCCGGCAGACGCATACGAACCGTAGTTGACGGTAGTTGCTCTGATAGCATGGACATTAATTCTGGTGTCCCGCAAGGCTCTGTGCTGTCTTCTTCGCTGTTTCTACTGCATACCAATGACATGTTGGACATCAACAACATACATTGCTATGCAGATGACAGTACTGGAGACGCTTTTTACAAGGGTCGTGCAAACATCCCTCGTTCCGTTGTGGAGGAAAACCGCGGAGAACTTTGTCTCAAATCGAGACCACACTGTCCCAGGTCTCTGATTGGGGACGGGTAAACTTGGTCCGATTCAACCCTACAAAGACACAAGTGTGCGCGTTAGCCGCTAAGAAAACTCCATTCACTGTAGTCCCACAATTCCAGAACACTCCCCTCTCCATCTCCAAGAGCATTGGGATCCTTGGTGTCGACATCTCCAGCGATGTTCAGTTCCGAGATCATTTACAAGATAAGGTGAAGCTGGCGTCCAAAAAACTTGGTGTTCTCAACAGAGCGAAGCAGTACTTCACGTCGGGGCAAAAGTTGTTACTTTACAAGTCGCAAGTTAGGCGCCATATGGAGTACTGCTGCCATATCTGGGCAGATGCACCCGGATACTAGCTTGGCCCTTTTGACTCGGTTCAACGACGGGCTGTGAGAATTGTCGACGATTCCAAACTCACTTGCGGTATCGAGCTATTAAGTCTGAGGAGAGACAATGGGTTGTGTTCTGAGGAATTGTTCGAAATGATGCCCACGGCTACTTTCTACCATCGCACCACTCGCCATCGGCAGGGAATTCATTCTTACACCTTAGAACCTAAATTGTCGCGTACAGTGCGATTTCAGAGAAACTTCCTCCCGCGAACTCTTAAGTTGTGGAATGAGCTCCCTGCCAAGATTTTCTGCAAGGACTACAGTATGGAGTTCAGTCATCGTGCACGTACTTTTTTTTTGTGTGTAACATAATTAGACATATTAATGTATTTATGTTGTAACAATATGAGAAAACATTAACATTACGACGCCGATGAGAAAAAACATATAAAAAGAGAAATTTAAAAAGCAAAAAAGGGATAAAATCAAGAATTAGTTGCAAGCGCCGTCTTCAAGATCGAGTGAAATAAAGATAGATATAAGATATATATATAACTATATAACTAATCCTATACTTTTTTTACAACGGCACTACGAGTACGTAACGCCTGGCCTTAACTTACTACTTACCGAGTAGCTATCACAATGTTGTGAATAGGTACAATTATCCATACTTCTGTGCATTGCGTATAGTCTGGAAGGCTTTACCAACCTACAGTTATACTGTAGTTCAATTCGTGAGGTTGATGGTCGAATAAATAGGACAAACGAATTATTGTTGGGTATATTCCGGGAGACTATGGCGTGAATTCATGGTTGGCATTCTTCTTCACAAAGAATAATACAATTATACCTGAGTGTAGACTGTAGATACAGTCCGTAAGAATTTCCGTCTGGTGCGGTTGTTAGTGATTTGTCCGATGTAGCCGAGGACAGTCCTATCAACAGGACCGATGAACAGTCCGTGTTCGTGCGGCCCGCAAGCATGTCGCCGCACGGCGCCGATCCCCTCACTGCGCTCGCCGGTGTCAGCGGCTTGTATAAAATTTAATATTGTAGTTATAAGAAATTGAAATAAGTAAAGGGCATAATTATAAAAATATTGTTGGACAAATCACACACTGCCATCTGAGCCCAAACAGCAAGGCTAGTAATATAAGTACCAGAGAACGGATACTGATAAAAATAGGACAACAGGCTTAGGCTGTTTAATTTTCTCACAAAAGTTTATTTTAATGTGCGTAAGTAGCAAAAAGCACGTGAAAATTTATGGAAGCATTTCAAATCCTACAATTTGACGCATGTCTCAATTCATTGGAATTCATTTGCATATTTAGTCGATTTTGAGTCTTACTCTGGTGGACTATAATGACTTTAAATCTTATATGGCGACCCTGGCTTGCATATATCGAATGCACCGCAAATATTCGGCAAAGCTTTGAAATTCAATGAACTTTTCTACTAATATATATTTCATAATTTTGTGAAATCAAAGAT
The DNA here is from genome assembly GCA_946406115.1 of Apoda limacodes. NCBI lineage: Eukaryota > Metazoa > Arthropoda > Insecta > Lepidoptera > Limacodidae > Apoda > Apoda limacodes. Next base: position 18,182,468 of record OX291544.1, read on the forward strand.
GTGTAAATTTTAGGCACCATGTTAAAAATTTTAGACACTTTGTACATTACGCAAATTTTAATGGGTGCCGTTTTTTGTATGGTTCATTTAACTTTACTGACTTTGACTAAATGTAGATATCATAAGCAATTTCAGTGAGGCCTACGGTGATTTAATCGGATAGGCATACGTAGATAAGTAGATACACACCTGTGTAAAGTGTTTTAACGCAGATTTAACATATATTAAAAAAGTCGTCGAATAAAATAAAATTTAAGTAAAAAGATAAGACCAACTGCATGTCGGAGTATGAGAGTGATTGCTTGGGAACAGATTTTGTTCAAAACAATTTTTATAAAATAGAAGATACTTGCATATGATAACATATAAAATATACCTTCACAAATACATACAAAAGTAAAAAAAATAAGACCAAGTATGAGGTAGATTCAGTAGGAATGCATCAAATATTTTAAAAATACGACCCTAAAAATAAAAAAAATATGTACTAAATATAAGTATAGTGCAACAAACTTTGCTGACACTGAACATTGAAATGGTGTGAAGGTCAGAAAGGTTTTTTTTATGTAATGGACGTGAGTTATAAACTGTTAGGTACATAGACTAGAACATAGAAATAAGTAATTATTTTAACATTTTTTAGTGCATCTTTTTACAGCCAGTTTTTTTTTGGAGTTTACTCCTTAAGAATCGATTTGCATATATAAGGAGCCCGGTATGAGAAAAATGTGAGGAGTAAAATCTATCGATGAATGACCTCGTTACGTTTTTGGTGCGCATCCTATGTCGCGCAACTTTCTAATTTGGTTGTGAGTGTAGGGTATAGGGACATGTGCATAGGGTATACTGCAAAGCGACTATACCTATATGTTATTGGGTTTGTTTATTTCTATCAGTGTCGACATTTTTATATTGCTGTTTTTATTATAAATATCAATAATTAATATTGTTATTGTGAAGTTTTAATCGTTATCATTGTGTTCCGCTAAAGTGAACTGATGTATTTTCAAATAACTATGGCAGAAAGAGGTGTAGATGATATTGCCGGAACATCTAAAAAACACGTGGCTGCAAGGTACGTTGCAATTCATGTATTATATGTATGAGCATGTGCAATTTGTATTTATTAAATATTTTAATAATTATCGAGCGCATCCACATAAAATAGAAAATTTCTAACCTAACCAAAAATTATTTTTTTTGTCGATGTCTATAAATTCTTCCACGTTATTATGATTTATTTTATAAATAATTTTTGAATATTAACAATTGTAGTCAATAATTCGATAATATTATCAGAAAAATCGACAATATTTTTTTATTATAATAATGTTTTTATAAAATTTTCTTTTGAAAGGTTATTTTTTAGCTTATTTAAATAATTTTCATGTACTATTTATTATTGTACGTAAAAGATTTAGTGACATAATTATCTTTTTATAACCATTTTTGGTAATTATTGAGATAATATTATATTTTAAATAAAAAATTAATTATAATAATTTAAAAAAAATGTTTATGAAAACCTTTTTTTATCAATTTTCTTTTTAAAGTTAATTAAATTTTTTATAATTATGCATTTATAAATTTTCTAATTTTTTTTTATATTTTTTTACTAGGAAAAAATCTAAACCTCCAATGTATATGAAATGAATAAATATATATTTATATATGTATAGTAAACTCCAGTCGTGCGTCGGAGCTGACACACACATTTTTTTTTATTGTTAAAAAGTTTTTTTTTACTTTTGATTGACGAATTGCTTTTGAGTGTACAGGCGTGATGTTATGTTGTGTGATAGCGCCAACAATGCATATTTATGCGCAGGCAGCAATCGCGGTTGCTTTACTCTAATTTTTTAAGAGTTCCGTTGTCTGTCTCCGAAACTCCTAATTAGATCTATATGAAATTGAAAAAGGACAATTTCGGAATAAACCCCTTTCGAACAAAAAAAGAATTTTGCAAATCCGTTTATATATGACGGAGTTATGCACCAACACAAATAAAGAAATTATAAACATCCGAATTGATGACTCCCTTCTTTTGAAGTCGGTTAGAAAGAATACCTGCCTCATCCCAACCAGTACCCTGTGGCATTGTACCGAGCACACTGGCAGCATTACCCCGCTAGCACTTTTGGTAACAGTCGCCGGGAAGGCTGATTTAGTATTTATAGGGTGAAGACCATTCCTGTGATGGTGTTGAGGTGGTCTGCTCGTGTGGTGTTGGTTCGTTCTGTAGAGACAGCCGCTCAAAGTGGGGTTATGGTAACGAAAATGTAACAATCGCCGGGAAGGTTGAAAACAGAACAGTATTACAATATGCACAGCACATGCATGAAAAAAAACTGACAAGATTCAGTGGTGTATTTTGTAATTATAGCCAGGGCTGTAGCTGTAGAGTTGAATCTAAGGTAGGGCAGCGGTGGTTTCATGTAGGGCGCAAGTAATTTTTTATCTTTAGTTATTTTACCTGCTTGTGAGCGTGAGTAATTAAGGTAGTAGGTAATTGGGTGGGAGCACGGGAAAACAAGAGCAAAATGGTATTAATTTATATTACGGAAAAACAATATAAATATATTATACCTTAGTTTATGTATTTAAGGTAGGGCATTAGTATTCCAAGGTAGGGCATTGCCCCACAATGCCCCCCCTTAGCTATGGCCGTGATTATAGCCAATGAAAGATTCTAAGTAAAAAAATCAAAGTTGCAATGACAAGGTTTTTGAAGAGTTTTTTAATTGTATGTGTCTGGTCAAAAGTTTTTTAACAGCACCATTTTAGCCTATATCGGACTACTGCTGGACATAAGCCTCCTCTAAGGCACATCATTTCTTCCGGCCCTTTGCTTTTCGCATACAGCCACCACCAGCCGCCTTCTTAAATTAACCGGTTGATCGGGCTACTAAATTACTTAAATAGGCTTTGACTTCCGGTAGGTACACGTGGTCTTTACCCTAGGACATAACTGCTCCATCGGCCATCAGACCTCCGACGGATAGACGGTGACTAGCCTTCTGAAATTTCTGCTAGCTAATTTTATAAGCCATGTCAGTGACTTTAGTTTACTTTCGGATGTCCTCATTTTGGATTCGATCTATTTGAGATTGTGCAAGCAAAGCTGCGCATCGCAACTTTAACTTGTGGATAAGCCATGCTTTTAGTAGGTATTTACGATTGGGTGACATACTTCATTATAATTTTTAATAGGTAATTTCAGAAACTTATAAATCGATTACTGCGACTTACACATTGGCGTTTTTTTTTTTTTAAAAAAAATAGTATTATATTATATTATTAGTCTATGGTCAATTGACAAGACGTAAGGTCAAAAAAATATTTTTCTTAATTTATATGATATTTTTATTATATTCCTTGTTATATTTCTTATTCATAAGCAAAATTTTCATTTTATCAAAATTTCTAGTCAGGATATTAGACGAACAATTCAAAGAAGAACGGAAATGTGGAATTCTAAACAATGACTATGCAGATTAAACTTACTTCAAAAAATATACAGAGAAATGATGATGGCCATACACTCAGAATACTCTTTTCATTTTTTTTTGCAGTTTACATAGGTACCATGCATATTATAATGCTATACTATATTCAGCCTTCTCGCTGATGATTACATTTTTGTTACCATAATCCCAAACCCAATTGAACGGCTGTATCTACCAAACGTACCAACACCATACGGGCAAATAGTAGCCTACACGCTTTGAATACTGAATCAGCCTTCCCGGCAATGATTACTAAAGTGCCCTCTCATCATCTCAGCATCTCTTAGAACATAAGCTTTCACTCTGTCGGAGGTAAGCTCTCAGCTCTCATGTCCCACGAAGCGAGGATAAGTTTTTTGGACAAGGCTTTAACAAAAATTTTAGTGGCCTCAGTATGCCCCGTAGTTTCTAAACGCAAGCGCCATAAACTCATAGTTTTCTGGAAATTTACAGTGTTTTTAGTGCTTGCAGAGCTGAGCGGCTTCAGCTTCGCGGAAGCCAATGTGCTTACAAAAGTGAAGTCCTATACTTATATCTGGCCCAAACTCCAAGGCACCAATTTAACTCTATCAGCTTTCTTACCATCATCTTTATATACTTACTACTTGGTTCAAGAGTGGATGGTATATAGGCCATGGTTAGAAAGTGACGTATCAGTTCGGTATGGTGATAAAATCGGCCAGCGCTTTTGACACACGAAAGACAATGGTGCCCTGACTTATCCACGCTTTTACCACAGAGACAATATTGATAATTTTGACTGACAATATAGATAATGTATTGCCCTATAATAAAATATACCACACACGTTAAAGATTATGAAATATACTGTGTAAGGAAATATGGTGCCTAAATTGAAATGGATGGAAGTATCAAGAATTATAATTAAAAAAGTAATGAAATTTCATGGTTCTGATTAACCATTAATCAACTTATTAAAAAACCTACTGCTATTTTTTTTTACTATGTCTTGATACTACTGTAGCCATTGTACTATGATAAAATATTTTAACTCGTTTATGAATGAATTAAGATGACGTGTGACGTCCTTCTCAGAGTTAGCTATTTACATACTTTGCTTGCTTATAACTATTTATTTTTCTGTCGTTTTATCTAACGCGACAGATGGTACATATACAACTATAACTCATTTATCATATTATTGAACTTACTTACTGCGGTCTACCTGCATCTACTGCAGCGACAAATTTAAGCCAATAAGTTTTACAATCTGTATTTGGCATGCAAAATAAACATACACACACTTTCTGCTGCCAGCCTTGCCTGCTGGCTTTACTATTACGAAAATACTATTACTAAGTATTGGCTTCCGTAATTAGGTTTGGGCTTTGTTTTCGGGCACTTTGTTTCCATAATTTATTTATTTACAAATCAAGTGACATTGATAACATCACAGTGCATGTTTTCTTTTTTGGTTTTAGATAAGATAAGAGAAAATTGCTTTCTAACTTCAATTAAAATAAGTAAACGATCCTTACCTATCACCAACGCACGCGGCAATAATAGTACATTATGATATAAGTGCGGTAAGTTAAAAATTACAGTCGAGGCGGTATTGCTACAAGAATTAAGAGGCTGTAATTATCAAAGCGCACGTATGTCATTCTTTTATAACATATTTGCGAGGAAATACATAAAACTCGGACTTTCTTAAACAAATAAATGTTTTATCACTTACGTTTGTAAGTATCTAACGGTCGATTTTTCGGGCAAGAGGCTTAGAGTAGCCGTTTTCGCTGCCTCTGAGACTTCTGGCGGTGCCGAATTAAAATAAAAACAATACGGTGAATTTTTTTTTTTAATTTATTTACAAAGGACTTTGGCAAAATACCGTCAGCCTAATCATATACAAATTATTTATGAGTAAACTACAACATAGAGAAAGAGGTAAACAAAAAAAATACAAATTAATAATATTTCCCACAAAATAGACAAAACAAAAAATTAAGATCAGCTTATTTACAAGAATGAGTTAAAATAAAAAAGATCCAATTTATCTTACATACCTACCTATTGCATAATATAATCAAAAAACATAAACTTATAAATATAGTACGATTGTGTCAATCACACTCTTATTTCTAAATTGTAAAACATAACAGGGTAAAGAATTGGAGATTTTAATAAATTTTGTACATTAGTAGGAATTTCTTTGTTTTTTAACACATCTTGACAATCATTAATAAAAATTAAACGTTGCAGTGAAAAATTAGGACATACAAAAATTAAATGGTGAAGATCGCAAAATTCATAATTACAAAATAAACAATTAGTACTATTTGTTAAATTTAAACGATGTAAATGAGCGAGAAATCTGCAGTTGCCAATTCTTAGTCTTATAGTTATATAGTTTCTACAGGGATGTAATTTATATTTTTCAAACCAAGCATATACAGAGAAAAGAAAAAGCGCGCGGAATACTTTTTACTTGTTCTCAAATTAGCGATGCGCGCGCATCAGCGCTTTTTTTTTAAAGGCAAAGGCACAAAAACAGCCAGTATTACTAATAAGTAAATTAATATTTTTGTGTTATGTTTCAGATATAAATGGTTATAATTTATGGTCGAAATTAATTTAGTTTAAATGTTTATTAATTATATTTTATCTCCCAAAGTTAATTTTATTCATAAAATGTTGACCACTTTTCTGACATAAAAACTCTTTGCTAAGATTTGAAAAAGTACCGTTCGTTTTAGACGGAGCATCTTGTTAAACCGTGCGTTCTACCTATTAAAAAGAAACTCGTGCGTTTTATATTACAATAACGCACAAGTACGTAATGAGATACAATTCGATATTGAAATTGGTGAAATAAAAGACCCTTTACGAGCAGATGTTTTATAAAAACTATTAAACGAAGTTTACAGAATTTGAATATGGCAACTATAATTTCATTTTTGCCCACACCACGTCTGAAAAGCTTTTTTTTTTTTAGCTCTGTACCTCAGTTTGAGAACGACACTGGTCTGACAGTATTCTTTTGTAGCAAGGTGACAACTTTCCATCACACTTAAAACAGGCTTTGGACTGTCAAATTAGAGTAATAACAACTAACATAACAAACAAGGTCAACACTTGACCTTGTTTGTAAAAACTTTTTGATTTGTACCAAAAATACTAAAAAATAAGTACAGAAATTAAACAGCCAGTGCGTAGGTATTACAGTAATAAGGCGTGTTTCTTAATTTATCACCTTATTTACAAGTTATTTGCATCACACCTAAACAAATACTTATTAACAAAATCGTTAAGCCCTCCTTGGCGTTCTACACAAACGTTTGCGCACATGTCTTTGCAATTTATTTAAAACATCTCTGTCGCTTTTGATTTGCCGGAAAGCACGCTTGATGCTCCTTTTTAGTCCTTCAATATCGGCTGTCATCTCCTTTTTGGCCATAAAATCTATTGGAGTGAGATCCGATTAGCGAACGGGCCAGGGCATGGGCCCTCTACAGCCTTTCCACCTCACGCCAAAATTTGCGATAAGGTATTCACGCACACGCTGGGCAAAATCAGCTGGTGTTACATCGCGTTGATAGTAGAGCATTCTTAAAGAAGCTAAAGGCATACTTATTAAAAATACTATGGACACGGGTTTGTAACAGCTGAAGCTGTCTAAAAACACTGGTCTTTACACTCTGTCGTCGAGTATACCTGCCCATACGTTGACACTGAAACGTCTTTGGAAATGGTCCGGCCGCACAATTCGGGGATTTGTCACAGTCCAGTAATGCGCGTTGCAAAACATTCCAACGCATGAGTCCTCCACTCATCCGTTCACGAAATATGGCGGCGCATCTCTCGAAGTCACCGACAAAATTTGACGCGTGGCACATAATCTTGTGAGGTGAGTTCCTGTGCCCTAGTGAAATGGAAAGGGTGGAGCCCTTCACTGTTAAACAGCTCCCATACGTACGTGTAACTCACGTTGAATACAACCGCGCCGTCCCTGGTACTGACCATAGGTTCATTTCTTAGAAATCCAGTACCTCCTCTTTAAATTCGGCTGGATATCGTGGTCTACCTGCATTTACGGCAGGCGGTGGGTCTAAGCGGCCAAGTTCTTCATGGCTGTACACAGTATTCAAAATGGTGTGATGACTTGGTCGCACACCATACCTTTTATGGTACACATTGAAGGCACGTTAAGATATTTTGTCTGTCGCGATAACATTGTATCATGCATAATGTAGAAGTACTCATGGCTCCACACACACACTTTATTTGTTAACACACGAAATTAAGTAGCAACGTAATGACAATGACTCATGGACATTAATATTTTGACAACTTCACGCGGCACTTGTTTCCTCAGGATTGACAGTTTGCTTCTATGACAGATATTATCAGTAATCTTTTGACAACATGGCGCGTAAGGGGGGTAGCTTTTGACATTGACGTAGTGAGCTCATTGATATTTATACCTACTACTAAAGTACTATAAGGCTTATCGGGGTAACTTAACGTGACTTGGTGGCTTAGCGGGGTTTTTAATTATTATGTTTTTTGTATGAGAAAAGTATTAGGTACGTTAAAGACAAAAAGTTCATTCGTTATCCTAATCTATATTCTTGATACTCTATTCCATTTCAATTAAGGCACTATATTTCCATCAACATTATATATAGCCCCCGTAGTAACTTTCACAAAAAATATTTTTCTAACTCGCGCTTAAAGATGGACAATTCTGTGTTTTATTACTCTTTGTAGCAATAACATGTGACTATGAAAAAAATATATCGATATATATCTTTCAATATACATACATAGGTCGTTACCTTAAAATAATAAATTTAAAACAAATGCAAAATTTGAGATAACTTATTAAGGTTAACCAAAGATTATAATTATATAGCATATAATTATATGCTCAGCACTTACGATCGTAACTATAATTTACATAATGTGTCTGTCATATCATTTGCTTTTTGGGTCTCGGGTCTTAAAGTATTACCTAAAGCTGATGAATCACACATAATACAAACTCCTTAAGGATTTTTAGCATCAAATAAGAATCAATACTATTTTTGATTCAGGAATGTGTTAAAGATTAAAGTGAATTTTGTTTTTTTATGCAGATTTTGAACAGAAAACGAAAGCTTTAAAAAAATCTTTTGATTTTCGAATTTGACTATTAGAAATTGGACAAACAAAACACTCTGTCGTTGAGTATCGTACTGTGGATAGATAGTAAGCACATATATTTTAAGGCAAAAAATTACACAAAACACCTTTTTAATTTTTTTAACTAACAATGCAATTAATTTAAATGAACCTACTTAGAAGATTTTGAATACATTATTTGTGCACCTGACTTTTTTTTTAAATAAAATTCGATAATAATGGATTTTCAAAAGAAATTGCTCGTGGCTATTACTTAACAGCAATAAAACTTCATACAACTTTGCTGGTGCCTATTTAAGAAGCGCGGAAATAAAGACTTCGTTTAAAGAAGGTTGTCAGAATAACAATCACATTACAAGCATTTTTAATAAAATAAATAGTTGCTGCTACTTGGCTTCTTTAATAAAACTCTGAAGGCATAAAATGTGAAAAAAGTGACGCAAGACTCGACATAAAGCTAAAGGTGTTCTATTAAATTTATTATCAAAAGACGACTATAAAAAAGAAAAAGAAAATTAGACGTTGTAATGTTCTCATTACCTTTTATCCAAATAAATTACAGAATTTAAAAATGGGACGAGTATTCAAATAATTTCCGAGTAACATTAAGCAATAGCACTGGTTGTCTGCAAAATTTATACCTATTTTCCCATTCTGGTTTAACAAGTTTGTCAACAATTCAAAGTTAAGATCGCGCCATTTTATTGAAAGCACTTCTACATACATTTTAATTATGTCCCATAATAATCTAAAATATTTTAAAGTATAGGTCTACGAACACTTTTTATTGCAATTTATTACATGCATTGCAATTATTCTTTTTGTATAGGAGAAGAACTCGTGGTAGAACATTTAGATGCCTACGAAACGCAGACCAGAACCAGGACATGTCATAACCTCCGGGCTGTTAGCCAGATGGTTACAGATCGTAAGCCATCTTACCATCTCCCAACTGGTGATTTGATAGACGGTAAGATGACTTTAACCATGGTAGTCCAGTTCAATAACATCAAACCAAGCAAGCCGTTCATACTGAATGAGCTTGCCACTACAATAAAATGCCAGAAAAATGGAAAAGCAGTCGGGGTGGACGACCTTTGGGTGGAACAGCATGTAAACCAGTATAAATATTTGTGGCTTCTGGTGCATTTTAACGGTTACATGTTGACGCTCAAGGTACTAAGGGTCTGGTTTTTACGGTAATTGCACTAGTGAAGCCTGAAAAAATCCCAACTGATGTCAAGAGGTACCAACCTCACCTACAAGTTTATTCAAGCGACTATTGCTCAAACAACTGACACCAGCAATGGATCTCTAACTTATACCAGATTTCGTCCGGGAACATAATAATACCAGCCAGACACTTATGCTTACTCCGAACATTAAGGATGGTTTACAACTTAGCATGGTAACAGGCATGGTGTTTAGTGACCTAAAATAAAGTTACAAACGTCACGATATTGGCTTCGTTCGGATTCTCTGCGAGCTGCTCTGCAATGCTGAGCAAACCTCCGTAAAACTGACGCCCAGCTATAAAACACCACCGCCCATACCGAAGGCGCTAAACAAGCTTAAATAACGAAATCAGGGGCTAAAAGCGGCTTTAAGAGGGGCTTAACAGGCTTAAGTAACAAAAAACCGGCCAAGTGCGAGTCGGACTCGCGCACGAATGGTTCCATTAACTATAAGAGCGGGAAAAAAAACACGTTTGTTCTATGGGAGGGGTCCCATACAACAAAAATATACTGATTGAAACACTGCTTATTTGAGTAATGTACATTTTGTTGTAATCCAAATTAATTTTATAAAAATCTTAGTATTTAGTTTTTATACTTGCCAGCATAAATCTACATTTTGAACCCGGATGGGTAGATGGTTTAAAAAAATAGCATGTAATATTTTTGACGGTTCAAAACTGTTAACAAAATAACCCTATTTGAATGAATACTTTTTGACTTTGACTTGGGTCCCGAGTTGGTGATTGTAAGTATTATATTATATGCATAACATGGCCTGACGAGGATTGTTCCGTGATCGTTCAACCCAGCGACGAAGAGGAACAGCACAGATGAGCTACACGAGCAAAATTAAAGATAAGGTTTAAGATTGAATAAATACTAAATATATCCGGATCGAATTTATTATCAATTACTTTATTTTTGTATATGTCTCGATATTACACTGACAACCTAATTCGATAATGCCTTTTTAATTAGCTCATTAGGTGAAAATAAGAAGAAGCTAAGCTTTTAAGTGACCCCTAATAGACTATTTTTTTTAAATTTCTATCTTTTAAAATGTAAATAAAATAAATAAATTATGTAACTTATGTAAATGAACTTACTGCTCAAGTTTAGACTAAGCTTGAAAGCTCCGTGGTGGAAAACTGAAAATGATTTCATGTTTAGATTTATTTGTTTACAATATCTTTATAAAATATATTGCTGTTGCGCAGGAAGTTGGATGTACCCACATTACTTTAAGTATTTCTAAAGATTAAGATATACGTATAATAATTGAGGAAATTGATAAAAGTACAAAAATAATTATTGATAATAATTATTGATTGACCGTTTTGCCAAAAGGGTGTATGATACCTCGAGTTGCTACGCACAATCCTCTATTATATCAAAAAAAAAAGTAATTTGTAAGAAATATACATATAGTAAGGTTGGTCTCTATGAAGCGAAAACGTAATTTTATAATAAAATATTGCAGCATTTACTTTGTAATAAATATAAATATGGTAAGGTTGGCACTCTGTGTAGTGAAAACGTGATTTCATAAATAAATACTGCTTCATTAACTTTTTAATAAAAATACTAAGGTAAAGTTCTCGGTGTAGCTAAAACGTGATTGAATAAAAAAAAACTTTTTAACAATAAAACAACCAGGTTCAAAAATATGCACTAAAAAGGTAAAAATAATTATTTATTTCTAAAAATCTGATCTGAATTACAGTTTGAAGTTGGTGTTATGAAAGTGAAGTGTGTTATAAACTTTAGGTACATAGACACCACTTTTTATTTTTTACTTTTGTGTGACGAATTGATTTTTTTCTCGTACACTAAAAACATCTATACTCTTAACAAAATTTTATACAATCATCAACATAAAAGGCGTTTCACCAGTTCCAAATTAAAACCAATTGTTTTTCTTTGACCAATAGTTTTGAATTTCACTATATTTATACGGAACTACCTCGGAAGTATACCCTTTTAAATAAAAAAAGAATTTTGAAAATCGGTCTATATATGACGGAGTTATGCTCGAATAAACATTAAAAAAATACAAACATCCGAATTAAGAACCTGCTCCGTATTTGAAGCTGGTTAAGAAATACTACAGCCATTTAGATTTTGCCATTGGCTCCGCCCGCCCTAAATTCGGTTATGGGCGTGGAACTCCTTAATTGACTCCTTAAATTATAGCTATGGCTATAGTTCCTTTAAGCTTGGACATAGTTATTCCCGCGGGAACTTTGAAATTTTCACGATATAAAGTAGCCTATGTTCTATTCCAGGACCTAACCTATATGTGTGCCAAGTTTTATACCGATCCGTTCTGTGGTTGAAGTGTGATTGAGTAACAAACATCTATCCAGACATACTTTCATATTTTATAATATTAGTAATATAGGATATACCAGTTGGCTGGGACACATAGTACAAGTTTTGCATAGTTTGGGTTATGATTGAGGAAAACTCAAATTTATTTGACAAAAATTTAGTCTTTTGGGAAATTTTATCGAATTGAATAGATTAACATAGTCGATGGCTAATATAAAACCATTGAATAAAAATTAGCACATTAAGAAGGTCAAAATTACCTGGAGGACCGAGCTTCGCTCGTTTTTTTAGCAACGCCATCTATTGTCAAGTAGCTTTATCGTTGCTGTTTTGGTAAAAATAATAGTATTTCTACGCGCCAAAAGATGTCAGAAAGAGTCATATTTTTTTAGTTTTTCATTGCCTAAAAAACGACGTTTTCTGAAAATGAAACCTAGCTAGATGGATTTATCGCCCTGAAACGATCCAAATACTAAATTACATGAAAATCGTTGGAGCCGTTACCGAGATTCAGATTATATATATGTATATACATATATACAAGAATTGCTCGTTTAAAGGTATTAGATGGTAGAAATAGGTAGTTGGTGTTACTTATCTGATTTAGACGATATATAGGCAATAGGTAAATAGTTTTTACAAACACATAATATAAATCCTTATTGTTTACCCCATAACCCAATTATGGAATCGGAAATCGGAATCATCTTGCCTGCATGTCTGTCCGTCTTAGTAAGTTACCGCGTCTTAGTTTTGGATGTATGGCAATAAAATTTGAATATATTTGCTTTAAATACAAATTTCATGTTGTGTAGCACGAAAATATGTTTTTAATGTTAATATACTTACCTAGAAACGATTGCCTACCTATTTCTTTTGAGGAAATCGAACGTGTAATTCCCCATAGTAAAATAAGATATTTTTTCATTTCGTTGCTACACTATAGTGGTATTTTCTGTCTTAGTAAATACATTAACTTCTAAACGCATACTAAGCGTATAACATTAAAATTGTTATGAACTTCTTCCTAACTATAACTAGGCCATGGATGTTACAATTGAATTCTAAAATAAAGAGTTAGTTCTTAAATAAATACCTTAAAATCAACTTGAAGTCTTTGTTGACTGATTCTGAAAAGTGATTTGGTTTCCTGTCTCGCTCACATGATATTAAATAGACAGGTAAAATTGGGCAGGTAAATCAAGGTACCGAGTCTTTCGCTAGTCTAGCTAGATTTTGCATCATAGTCCTGAGTTTAGGTCTTGCTTGCAATCTTTTGAATTGGTCTTATTTAAGTTCTTTAAAATTCTATTCAAGGCACTACACAGGGTCGCCGTCTGAATACCTGACTGCCTTCTACGCTTCTGTATTCTTTGTTATTTTTAATGATTTCCGCAGTTTTTAGACAAATTGAGCATAAAATATCGGTACAAGACGCATTGTCCAGTTGGTTAAGGTCAAACACATCAAAAGTTCTTAAAAACCAGCATGTACTAATAGCATTTGCATAAAGTGATTATAAGACCATATAAGATTGTAAAACAAAAAAAAAACCACTTCTTAGATAAAACAAATAGCTGGCCATCACAGGCCTCCCGGCAGATGTGAAACATTGTCGAGTATACTATAGTCGGATAGACGTAGTAAGCACACGCACCATGACATTTGCTGTCAATAATACGGTTGGATTTTACTGCCAGTTTTACATGAAAAATCATTACATATTAAGTCCCTCCAAAATCCAAAGTTTATTGAAAAAAAAAAAATTTTTTGTAAAATCCATAGTAAACAAAAAAATAGATTTAAGAAAGTTGCAAATACTGCATACGTTATAAACACAAACTTGTTTCCGCGCGGTCGGTTAAAAAATTTAAGATTAAAAAATTTACTAAACTAGCATAAAAAACATCAATTACAGTGAGACAATAACTAGTATCTTTAGAAGTACCACATAAAACCATATTCTATACATTTCATATACCTGCATTATATTTTTTCTATGTCATAGTAAAATAGGTGATTACCACATAACTCCTTAGATATCTAGAATCATAGCTTCAATACATTTCTAGGGCTTGATTGGATACTATTACAATGCCTTGTTTATACAGCATTGGTAAAAAGTTAGTAATTTAATTTTTTTTGTTTATGAAATACTTCCAGCTACATAAAGAATAATATCAGCTATAGACCAATGTTGAATAATTATTTTAATAACGATATTAAAAGAATTATTCAAAGATATTCCAGCTCTCAAAAAGAATCCCATTGGTCTATAGCTGATATTATTCTTTTAGTTTGTAAATATAATATAGCACAATTTAAAAAATATAAGAAACCCTCAAAATATTGATACATCTAAATTTCTTCTATCATTTGAAAACCTGAGCATCACGCTGCACTTGACCTACATTGAGTTCTGGGGGCTGACTATTTACAATAGTTCCAATTTCAAACGTAAAGCAATTTTAAAATATCTCGCACCTAACACTTTCTGATGTGATTGAAGTTGCATTTCGTATCAATAATCTTAATAATTCCATGAATAATTGCCTAATAACCTATTACCTAAATTAACTTAAGGTTTAATTTGTTTTTATTGTAGATATTATGCAGGTACATCGTTCACAGTACGTATAGTTTTTTTGTTTCCCCTAACCACAAACTATTATAACAATTGATTTACCAATATGGAAATTTCGGTGTATGTTTTAAATACTAGGTAGGTATTTACTTGTATGTATGTATGACGTCAAGGGTTTTATTCCCCAGAGGGGTTAACAAGTGGCTGAAAACATATCCACATCATAATATGGTAGACAGCCTCATTTTACCAACCACTTTATTACTGCATCATAGGGGATGAGACTATCTCCGCAAAACTGCTTCTGTTAGCAGTGTATCACTGAAAAAACAACTTGGGCAAGACTTACGTCGATGTATGCTTAGCTAAGCGCAATTGTATGTAAATTTCATTGGTCACAAATGGCCAGAAAAACCTTACACTAGGACAGTTATGTAATTTACTTTTCTACCTTTATTAAAGTAATTACGGACCTTTAAAAACGACTTATGTGTACGAATTTCAACATCTACGTAAAAACAACAAGATTTGCTTTGTAAGAAGGTTGAAAGTTATTTTGTCAGATAAAATTAAACTTAAATTATTTACTTAACAAACGTAAACCTATGTCTAAGAACGACTTAGAGTGTGTTCGTTTTAGGGTAAAAAGTTGCAAACTTTCACACCTCTGATAACGACAGTTTTTGCCACCGACGCCTATCGTTCGTGTTACTTTGAAACGTTACTAACAAATTTTTTATTTGAAAACGAACTATTGACGTTCACACACACTACCATAAACAATGAATATGTATAGACAGTTTGACAAAAATTTAAATGTTATGACTTTGTTGTTAACTTTATAGTGGTTGGTGGCGAGCTAACAGGGGATGCGCCATGTGCAATCTGCCTTTGGTTGCCTGGTTTTGGTGGGGTTTTGGATGTGTAGGGGTGTGGCGCACGAGCACGTACGTGTATGTTTGTGTATACATATTTGGATAGATATTTTGTATTTGATGGCTTGGTTCCTGCATGGCTGATTGCTTGCGTATATACATCTGGGATTTTCGTAATTTCTTCTAAATATAAGGGGTATACTAGTTTCCGAAGAAATGGTAGTTAAAATGATATGCATTTGGTGCCAGGCTGCTGTTTAGGAGCTAGGTCACTTTTGGGTGTGCGATGTCTTTTTGAATGTGTGTGCGCATATATGTATGTGTGCGTGTTTGTGTGATGCACCCGCTCGCGACTGCTTCAGATAGGATCTATCTAAGTTAATTTACATATAGTTTTATTTTACATATCTTTTATATGAATTTGTATATTTACATATGTGTATTAATATATGTCTGTGTGTGTATATATGAATATGTAATAAAATTAGAATTTATTGCTACTAGATAAGCCTGATTGACTTCTTTCGCGTGTAATATGAAACAAGAAATTTTACGAAGTATTTTTTTAGTTATCACGAGAATTCATCAACATCACGTTTTCGGTCACAAAGAGATTGAACTATATTTATAGTAATGGATGTAAACAGTATTATAATTAATGGACAACAGTATAATAAAATAAAATAAAATAAGTTTATTGCGAACAGTCTTGATTACAGCCGACTCGCGAATTCGGAAGTAAAAATGTATGTCCAAGTACTTTTACAGGTTTGAAGAGATATACATTTTTTCTCTGATTCCAGAGTAGGGATTCCAGATGTTAGCCGAGAATTTCGATTTTAAAATTCGGAAAAAACTAAAAACCATAACTCATGATTTGAACAAAATCACAATCCTGTGCCGCGTTATCGTGCCTTTATTTTGACAATTATATACTAACTTCCGGATACACATTGCTCTATCCAGCAGGCCGAAAAAACTCGGAAAAAGGGGATTTCTTAATAGAAAGCAAATATCTTTCATCTAAGTTTTGTTAATAACCAAGAACTTCTGTTATCTTGGATTTAGATTTTCAAGTTTTTATTCAGCTGAAGTAAATATTGGTACAATCAAAATAATAGAAAATCTGACTTCGAAAGACTTATATGCTATTGCGTAAAAGATTTTTCTTGTCTTATTTAGAAACAAAGTGCCCTCTTATATTAAAATGAATCAGCATATTATGTCATAATCATTTAGACCAAGTGATGTGTACTTAAAACAAAAAAAATACTTTTAATTTAAGATTACGGATTACTTGATTCAAATGTTTGTGTTAATTACATGAAAAATATTTATTTTGTTATAAGAACGGTCATATTTTTAAAGTAAAGTAATGTCTCTTGCATAAAGATTTTCACTATTATAAAAAACCATTGAATTGAATTGTTGGATGCTGGATTCATTGATCACAATATCTTAAGTGTGCTATCACTAGTTGTTATATTTCAATAAATTGTTAAAGCCATAACTTAATTGATTTGAACAACTCCTGAGTTATGTCCTGTACTCACGCGCCTCTTCGCGCTTTCCTGCCACACTAGGCAATTTCCGTCTTCATGGAAGACTGCGAATGTGCACCCGGTGCCCAAAAAGGGCGATAGATCAGATCCATCGAATTACAGGACTATCGCTATTACCTCTCTCCTCTCCAAGGTGATGAAGCGTGTGATCAACACACAGTTTCTAAGATACCTACAAGTACACGACCTGGTCGGTGACCGTCAATATGGCTTTCGCCACGGTCGCTCGACTGGTGACCTTCTATTGTATCTCACACACCGATGGACACTAGCCATTGTGAGTTAGGGGAAGGCATTGGCATGTAGCCTGGACATAGCGAAGGCGTTCGATCGGGTCTGGCACCGGGGTCTTCTATCGAAGTTGCCATCTTAAGCAGTGCCCGAGGGTTTGTGCAAATGGGTGGCTAGATTTTTGTCCGGCAGACGCATACGAACCGTAGTTGACGGTAATTGCTCTGATAGCATGGACATTAATGGTGGTGTCCCGCAAGGATCTGTGCTGTCTCCTACGCAGTTCCTACTGCATATCAATGACATGTTGGACATCTGCAAAGCAATGTATGATTGCTCGCTCAACAGAGCGAAGCAGTACTTCACGTCGGGGCAAAGGTTGTTACTTTACAAGTCGCAAGTTCGGCCCCATATGGAGTACTGCTGCCATACCTGGGCAGGTGCACCCGGATACTAGCTTGGCCCTTTTGACTCGGTTCAACGACGGGCTGTGAGAATTGTCGACGATTCCAAACTCACTTGCGGTATCGAGCCATTAAGTCTGAGGAGAGACAATGGGTTGTGTTCTGAGGAATTTTTCGAAATGATGCCCACGGCTACTTTCTACCATCGCACCACTCGCCATCGGCAGGGAATTCATTTTTACACTTTAGAACCTAAATGGTCGCGTAAAGTGCGGTTTCAGAGAAACTTCCTCCCGCGAACGCTTAAATTGTGGAATGGGGAGCTCATTATCTCGAATTTGAGATAATCTCTATTAGTACGAGAATCAGTCCCCAGGTGTTTAATTAAAATATACTTTGTCACATTTATCGAAAAAGGGTAGCATTATACCGCATGTAGAAGTAGAAATCCTACTTAGCCAAAATTACCAGTAAAGTGTTTGTTATCATGCAGCAATTAGTTATGGGTTATATTTTAGTCATTAGGAATAATAAAGACATACACAAAGGTAAACTTTTTGTTAAAACAAAGGAATTAACAACCTTGAAATAACCAGTGTTGCTGGCTCAAATATACTATAGGGGTACTTACCTATATTGTTACACGGGGTAGAGATTCTTTATTACTTCACAAAATAGTAAAAAGCATGAAAATAGCTTAGTGAATTATGGTACCTTGCATCTCCTCACTACTCAAAAAAGTACCTTTTCATCGCCCAGCGTCTAAGAAACATCTATTTTTTAACAAGGTTTATGGTAAAATTTAACTTTGGAACTAGTAGAAAACGATAATTATGTTGCATTCCAAAACCCATTCGGCAGAAAATTAAAATCACCCTAGGCTGTTCCAGAACGCAACGAGGACGTTGATTGGAAATAAGTCAACTGTTCAGGCCGGTTATAAATTTTTCTCAAACGGCTAAAAATGTCGAAATAATTGATTTAGTTTTTGGGATATAGATAAAAGAAAAGGAAAAATAATACCTTAATGCTATTTTTTTTGTAGGTGAAAACGCGGCGCACATTTAGTACTTATGTATATCAGCCACAAGGACGAGATCGGTACCCAAGACACATTCTTGTGGCATACCTTGAAAAACACCATAAAATTATTTAGACTTTTTAGTTACATTAAATCATTGACAGTTATTTTGTAAGTTTCTTTTCTTTCAGTGATCAATTATTGTTTTTGTTATATGTTGATTTTTATTTTAATTTAAACTTTGTGCCATATCAAAAAAGTGTATCACAAACACCTACCTAATATTTTTATTTCAATCAGAGTAGAAGTTGTGACCAAAAGTTTTAAAATTATAATAAATTGAACAATCTCATAAGTTTAAATTGAAATTTCTCGGGTCATTGTAACTACCTAGTATATTTTATTTAAATTTATTATCCATTTTAGACTAAACTAGTTTAAATGATTATTTTTATTAACTAATGAAGCAAAAAGCCCTCTTTATCGGATGAATTTTGTATCCGTGTTGTGACAGGTTGTGGCGGAAAGAATTTTAATGTTGAAGATTGTCATTAAACAACATTTCGATTTTATACAAATTATGTTAGTGTGTTTGACAACTGCATTTTAATTTACTTTAAGATTAAAAAAACTTGAATGTTTTACACTTCACATCTGTAACATCTAGCTACACATATTTTTTTTTTGGTGGTTCTTAAAAATCTATACTAATGATATAAAGGCGAAAGTAACTCTGTCTGTCTGTCTGTATGTTACTTCTTCACGCTTAAACCCCTAAACTAATTTAGATGAAATTTGGTATAGAGAGAGTTTGAGTCACAAAAAATTCAATAATTCCTGCGGGAATAACCGAGCTTAAACGAGCAATAGCTATAGCTTGCTAAATCAAACTTCATTAGTTTATTTAAGAAGTTGTCGTAGAAATTCTACGCCGATAACCGAATTTAGGGCGTGTTTATTTAAAAATTGTGCACAAAAACCAAAAGCTACTTAACTGTTTGTGAAACAAACATAACCTATATTAATGTTATTCAAATTAATTAGTATTAATGTACTATACCTGACGTTGAACAGAATCTTTGATTTTTGGTAGTTGAATACAAGAGAACACTTAGTTCTGTGTTATTATCGGTATAAGGTACTTATTTATAGTATTTCTAGGGGCTACAAACAAAGCTGTGACATACAGACAGAGGGATATCAAAATATTTCCAATTCTTTTTATTATATTTACTATACGTAACCCTAAAAAAGTGCTGTTCTAATAAACACGTGAAATGGACCTGACAGAGCTCCGCCGGCCTGATAAAAAACTGCTCAACTTTGTCCTCATGAATATTAAATATACTGATAAGTAAATATTTAAAGATGTATCTGCGATTGATAAAGTAGAAACCGGTAGTGATCACGTGATAATATGAGGCGCTGTGAAAATTAACCTTGAGATGGAGAGAAGTCCTGTGATAAAGTCAAAGCCTCGTCAAACAACTGACCACATTAACCACCCCATAAATTTTCAGCTTAATCTTTACAATCGCCCTCATGGCCTACTAAATTGCAAAATTGAGAGTGACTTTAGCAAAAGGCTTGTAAAAGTGTGCGAGCTATTGGTACAAAGTTCTGAAAAGCTCGCTTAAAAAAAAAAAAAAAAGAAGAACCCGCCTACTTATATTCAAATATTTGGTATATTTTAGGTACACTTGGTTATTATGGTTATTTCTTTTAGTTCTTAATGTTTTTTTGTATTATTATTATTTGTGTTGTTGTTTTTTTTTGTTTATTTACATTTACAACTTTTTAAATTGTTCTCCTTTTTTTCGATTTGCACTTTACTATTTTATATACTTTACACCACTCGGGAGATGAATACCTTTCATTTGAGACCTCGTTCAATGACTTCATTGAAAGCTAAAGCTACAGGAGGCCAAAATGGCACGGATATACCCATACACATACATGCGAAAAATACTACCTTACTTCATGATCAGCCGGGTAAAAATAGTACAAGGACTGATGGTTTATGATCGAATTTTGCGAAATAGCAGATATGTAGAAAAACGTGACTTGACAGACCGATCTCGAAACTATACCAACGACCCATGTATACGCCACTTAAGGAGATAATATGTTAAAGAAGCGTTAAAGCAAAAGGCCTGAAAAGGTAGCGAGGGTTTAAATTTTATTGTTTTGAAAAAATAATGCGAGAAAGTTGCAAAACCATTAACAATGACACATGCCGCTTGCATTTTAAACATTTTTTACACTTCACTTATCAGGGTATATTTTAATTTCTTGCCTGGCAGTATCGACAACACCCAAAATTGATAATAATAACCAATAAATAAATAAATAATAATAATATAAAAATAAATATTTTTGGACATTACACACAGCGCCGTCTGGTCTCAAACTAAGCAAAGCGAAGGATACAAATGCATATAATATGTTGTTTGAAAATATATACATAAACACAATCTCAAGTCGAACATAAATAATACATTTTTGTCTTTTTTGGGAATTGAACTTACGCCCCTCGGCTCAGCAGTCGGGTCATTAGCCACTAAGCAACAGAACCATTATCCTTTTATCATTGATTTTGTCAATTTTTTTGCTCACTATCCTAAGAACCGAAGTCGTAGGACTGTTCACGACAAAAACAAAAGGATGGAAAAAAGAATGTTGTTTGTTACATTCTTTTTTGTTGATAGTAATTTAATATAAAACAAAATAAGTAAACATAGTCTGCGGTTTTGCCCCCATAAATATTTTTGTGAAAACTTTCAATCGCGTTAAAAGTTCTATGTCCTTCTTAATGTAGTTGAATTATAATCTTTTTAGCCCTCAATGCGTATTTAAAAAGATGTACATACAAACATCCGAAATTTCACATTTTTAATCAGCATTGTGCACCTAGTTTAGGCATTGTTAGTTGTTTACCTTTTTATAAAGTGACTGTACGTGTTCTTAAAAGCACCGAAGACGCTTGACAACAGAATGAATATTTAATGTGTTTCTAGTACCTACTCGTGAAACCGTCATGATGAGTCCTAAATGCAACCACATCTATATATATATAGAAGGCAATGTCCTGATTGACTCATCATCGCCCAGCCTAAACCGCTAAGGATAGAAATTAGAAGTTTGAAGAATACCTATGTTTGTTATATATTGAAGGGGTCGTTTAAGAACGAGTTTTGCGAAATTCGACTCCCAAGGGGGTCAAATAGGGGTTGTAAGTTTGTATGACGGACCCTCATTTTTTAAGTCAAATCTATTGACTTGGTATTTGACCTTTTGAGTATAAGTCAAGGTTGATATATTTCACTGTTTTTGGAAAATCATCCCACAGGTAAAATAGGGGATGAAACTTTGTATGGGAATCCTGTTATTTTTGTAAATAAAACCATGAAAATTTTGATTGCAAATAAAGAGTGATGCATTTCAGTTTTCCAAATTCAGGCAATAAGTGGGTGAAAAGGGGTGGCAAGTTTGTTTGAGAAAAAAAAATTTAAAGCAAATTAACTCTAAACTTGCTGCTAATGCTCTTGAACACAATAAATCAAGTGCACGTTTCAGGAATAAAATATGAGATAAAATATTTCTTTGCTCAATTTGCTAAATTGGTAATATGCATTTTAAAACAGTTATTGAAAAATTTGATAAAAACTTAATATTGATGCTCTTTAACATAACTAATGACGTAGCTGTTTCTTCGTTTTCAAAATTCCAAGTTTGTCTAAGATAAAATATATCTATGGTCAAGTTATTTCAAACTTAATGTATATTCTTCTCAACACTAACAATAAATACAGTGTTTTGCAGATTTTTAAATTCAAACAACTAAAGGAATAAACAAAAATATTAAATCACGCATTTCTGCTTTTTTTCAAATTATGCCAATATTCTAATAGTGAAACTTTGTATTCAAGAAAATGTTCTCAAACAAATTTATAAAACATGTATTTATGGGAATTTTGAAATTAAACTCCCTAAAAGGTAAAAGGGGATAACAAAGTTTGTAGAGAATATAATATGTGTATGCTTAAATTTCAGCCAAAATTTTATATCCATGTAAATTTTCTATAATAAAATTTATAAGACATGTATTTCTGGGAATTTCGAAATTAAACCCCTTAAAAGGTAAAACAGGATGAAAAAATTTGTAAGGTAAATTATATTTGTATACTTAAATTTACTTAAAACTCAGTTTTAAATCTCTTACACATAAAATAAAACACCTATTTAGATATTTTTTTTTAATTTATCACCTTAGGGGAGATAAGGCGTGAGAAAGTTTGTATAGGATTATATATTTCTACATTCATTTAATTGAAAATTGGTAAATTTGAACGCAATTAACAAACCAAGTGTGATGAGGTTTTAGAAAACTTAGTCCAAAGAGGGAAAAAAGGCATGGCAAATTTTTACACAAAAAATATTATTTTTAGGGCCAAATTCACTTACAATTGTATTTCAAAACAATAGAAATGTATTTCGTGGTTTTTTATTGTGTTGACTTGAGCTTCTGGCTTGACCTTTTACAGCTTCAAGGGACCATAGGCGTTAGTATTTGAAATTAATTTAACGCCTTTCTGAGAAAAAAAGTCTTGACAGATAGGCAGACAGACGGACAACAAAGGTCCTATTAGGGTTTCTTTTTTCATTTAAGGTACGGAAACCTATAAATTGTTAATTATACGATTTAATTGTATGATTTTCCTATTACGAGAGGTACAAATACACAATAATAAGTAAACGATGCTTATTTATATTATTTGAAATCGGTCTAGACTTGTGGTTAAATTGTTTTTGCTTATTTCAGGTAAACAATCAAACTTTTGGTTTTAAGTTCCAATATGTACATGCATGTTCCAACTGCGAATGATTTTAATAATTGTGAAATCATACTAACAAATATATACAGTATACATACATTTTACCAAAAAGCCGTTTTTTTAATCCAACATGCATGTTTTTTAAGGTTTGTAAAAATGGATTCCTAAAATCATATTTTTATGTTTATTTATTTAAAATATAACCAAAAAACAATCAAAAACAACTATCTCTCTAACCAAAAAACAAAACACGTTTTTCGGGGTTTTCCTTAATTTAAACCCTAAGGGTCGGCTCATACCGAGACGCGACGCTGCATTTTTGAAATAGCAACACATTCTGGACCTTGTTTACTAAGAAAAGATACAAATTTTAGTGAGAGCACAAAAGTGAGAGGTTACGTGTAGTGTCGAAGTACACCAAGATGCGTCGCGCGACGTTGGGATGCGCGGCGCGGCGCAGCGAGGCGTCTCGTGTCACGAGCAACGATACGCGACGCGACGTTAAGCGGCCTTAGTATACGCCGCGTGACGTAGCGCGGCGCATCCCGAAGCCTCCACCGCGGGTTCTCTGCACCATTCCAGTCCAGATACAAATTCAGATTTTGAAATTCAATATTCTCCAAAAATTAATATGAAACAAGGAAATTGATAGTTTTTTATCACACATGCTCATAAACATTGTAATACTCCCACGAGCTTTTTCTTTGTAATTTTTTTTACAGAAGTGAAAATGAATCATGAAATTAGAAACTGCTTTATCTCCGTAACTTTTGATCGTAGACTAGTAGTTTCTTTACAGAAATCATAGATCTCATAAAGATCTTCATATCGGATGACAGCTGTCAAACTAGAAGAGGCTTAATTTCCGTAACTTTTGATCGTAGACTAGTAGTTTCTGTACAAAAGTGATAGATCTCATCAAGATCTTTTTTTTGGATGACAGCCATCAAACTACTAACAGCTTTATCTCTGTAATCTTTGACCATAGACTAGTAGTTTCTTTACAGAAGTGATAAATCTCATCAAAATCTTCATTACGGATGACAGCTTTCATCACAGCTTTTGATCGTAGACAAGTAGTTTCTTAACAGAAGTGATAGATCTCATCAAGATCTTTATTTTAGATGACAGCCGTCAAACTAGTAACAGCTTTATCTCCGTAATCTTTGACCATAGACTAGTAGTTTCTTTACAGAAGTGATAAATCTCATCAAGATCTTCATTTCGGATGACTGCTGTCAAACTAGAAACGGCTTTATTTCTGTAACTTTTGACCGCAGAAAAGGAAAACGTCTAAATCTATAAATATAATACAAGATACTTATAAAATACTATATAATACTAATAATCTATCACTTCTGTAAGGACACTACTAGTCTACGGTCAAGAGTTACGGAGATAAAGCAGTTTCTAGTTTGACACCTGTCATCGGAAATAAAGATTTTTATGAGATCTATGACTTCTGTGAAGGCACTACTAGTCTACGATCAAAAGCTGTGATGACAGCTGTCATCCGTAATGAAGATTTTGATAAAATCTATTACTCTTAAATCTATTACTCTTGTAAAGTAAAATTTACAAAGAAAAAGCCCGTGGGAGTAATGACACCATTTATACACCCCAGAACAAATCATATAGATAATAAATAAATATACAACGAAATTCAACCCTGGCAAGCTAAGGAAAGCGTGGCAACCGACAAAGTCACCAAGCTACGTGAAGATGCACCGCGCGACGTTGGGATGCGCCGCGCGGCGTCTCCTGTCACTGCGAGCAACGAGAGGCGAAGAAACGCGAAGCGTCCTTGGGATGCGCCGCGTGTCGCAGCTCGAGGTATCTTGAGTCACTTGTTGCATCTTCAAGCCTCTTCACGTCGCGTCTCGTCGAGTCGCGTCTCGGTCTGAGCCGACCCTAAGAAAAGACAAGGGGTGGGAAAGTTAGAATGAGAAAAATATTTTTAAGTAAAACTTTACTTAACTTAACCATGAGTTTCGGGATAACTGAAAATTCAACTCCTAGGGGAGAAAGGGGAAAGAAAAGTTTGTTACTATATTTTGTTTCAACCCCACAGAGCAAAAATAGGATGGCAAAATTTGTAAGGTGTATAATCAATTTACTTGGAACATCGGGTTCCTATATGATTCTCAACACACTTAATAAAATATTTCGGATAGTGTAATGGCATATAACCGTCTACCAAAAGAATTAAAAACTATCTAAAATTTTAATATATTTAAGTCTAGGTTGAGACATTTTTTGCTAAACAAAAGCTGCTATACTGTAAAAGATTTCTTTAATTACATTAAATGTAATTAAGTAGAAAAGATTGTTAAGAAATTAAAAAAAAAAATTAGGAAAACATGGGAGTAGGTATATTAAGATATTTTTTTTATTATGATGTAAATTTAATTATATGTTGTAACAATTTATGTTTTTTATGTAGGTGCATTCACATACCATGAAATATTGTTTTTAAATAATAATAATAATAATAATAACTATGAGTTTCGAGTTTTCTGAAAATTCAAACCAAAACCAGTAAGTAGAAACAGAGGGAGAGATTTTATGTTAGAAATACCATTTTTATGGTTAAATTTACTTCAAGCTTCGTATAAATACTGTCCAACACAATAAATGCTTAATGTGCTTTGAGGATTTTTAAGAAATCAACTCCTAACATATAAGAACCTCTGGAGAGGTAGGGCACTGCAAGTACTCTGGAGAGGTAGGGCACTGCAAGTACTCGCTCGAATAAGCTGCCCAAACAAATAAAGCGGGGCATAGCGAGTACTTGCTCGAATGAGCGGCCCGAACTGGGGAAGTACCTCCACCTTACAAAAAACCGCGGCCATAATAACACTAACATTGAGTAGTGTTGTGTTCCTGGCGGTGAGTAAGGTTGCCAGAGCTCTCTTTGAGGATTCGCTGCGCGGACAGCGGAGGACCGACGGTGCTTGTTGCTGTCATTGCTCGGCGTAGACGCGGCGTGCTGGTTCGGCGGTCAGGGAGACCTGATGAAACGGCTGACCGCTGGCCGCCCGCAGGTTGAACGGGTTCCCGAACCCAGGGATCACTTAATCTCCGCCCTGGGAGGCTGATCCGCCAACCTGTGTAAAGTCTCTGAAGTAGTAGTCGTGCCGGAGAAGGAGACCGGAGTGGACCCGGCTACTACAACAGAGGGGGATCAAGGGCCCTTCCGCCCGCCGTGCCAACAACCGTATTATCTGTGTTGAGCTTCGGCAGTCTTAGAACCGCAACTTTTTGTCTTCTAAGCTGTCTGTGCAGTGAATCCTCATCCTTAGTCTCAGTAACTTCATACAAAATGGCCAGAAACAGAAAAAAGAAAAGAGTTTTTACAGCGGCTACTCCATCCACATATAATGTGGATTTTTGCAACATAAGGGGTATTCACGCAAATCTTAACGCAGTCCATCACCATCTCGAGACTGCGCAGCCAACCATTCTTTTTCTACCGGAGACGCAGATATCCTGCCCGGCCGACACATCATACCTTCGTTATCCCGGCTACAAACTCGAGCACAATTTTTTGAGTCGTGCCGGTGTATGTATGTTCGTCCGGGAGGATATCTGCTGTCGCTGACTTCATAGCCTTGAAGACAGGGACCTGTCGATATTGTGGGTGCGCATAGATCATGGCGGCCACACTCGTATCTATGCGTGCCTATACAGGTCTCATAGCGGTGACACGGACGTAACTCGACTCTTCACGCACCTGAGTTTGACGACTGACAAAGTTCTAGAGCAATATCCTACAGCAGAATTAGTTATTTTGGGAGACTTTAACGCCCACCATCGTGAGTGGCTCAGTTCTTGGACCAATAACTATGCAGGGATATCTGCTCATGAATTTGCTCTGACCTATGGATTCTCTCAGCTAGTACTTTCTCCAACGAGAATACCAGATATAGAGGACCATACGAGCTCCTTACTGGACCTTCTGCTGACTACACGTCCGGATGGATACTCCGTCTCAGTGGATGCGCCTTTTGGCTCCTCGGACCACTGTATCGTCCGGACTCAAATGTCATGCACACAACCTGATCCTTCTGCGCCAACTAATTGGCGTCGTGTGTGGCATTATAAGTCGGCAGACTGGGATGGATTGCGAGAATTTTATGCATCGTACCCGTGGAGGCAGATCTGCTATAGCTCAGAAGATCCTGACGTCTGCGCAGCCGCAGTCACTAAGACAATCCTCGCTGGTATGGAATGTTTCATTCCTAACCTGCGAGTAGCTGCCGGCGTCAAAAAACGACCGTGGTTTAATAGGTCTTGTAGAGAAGCTAAAATTCTTAAGCAAACTGCGTATGAGGCTTGGACCACGGCTCGTAATAATAAGGATAAGGAGTTAAAACGCAAATTAAATGCTGCCTCGAGGTTCAGTAAGAAAGCAACTGCCAGAGCAAAATTCCAATTCATCGGCAAAATAGGTGGGCGACTTGCGAGCTTCTGGGAGTCGTGCTTTCTGGTCGCTTGCTAAAGCTGCCGAGGGGAACTTCTGCCAGTCGTCGTTACCACCACTGCGAAAGACCGATGGTGACTTGGCCCACAGTGCAAAAGAGAAAGCCGATCTATTGGGCAGTCTCTTTGCCTCTCTTTGCCTCTAACTCGAATGTAAACGACGAAGGCGCTGTACCACCTACTTTACCGTGGTACAGTAAGACCATGCCGGAAATCTCTATAACACAGCGCGAGGTCCGGCGGGCGTTGCTTTCCCTAGACGTTCATAAGTCGAGTGGGCCAGACGGCATACCAGCAGTGGTGCTTAAGCAGTGTGCTCCTGAGTTATGTCCTGTACTCACGCGCCTCTTCACGCTTTCCTACCACACTAGGCAATTTCCGTCTTCATGGAAGACTGCGAATGTGCACCCGGTGCCCAAAAAGGGCGATAGATCAGATCCATCGAATTACAGGCCTATCGCTATAACCTCTCTCCTCTCCAAGGTGATGGAGCGTGTGATCAACACACAGCTTTTGAGATACCTAGAAAAACACGACCTGATCAGTGACCGTCAATATGGCTTTCGCCACGGTACCGCTCACACACCGATGGGCACTAGCCATTGAGAGTCAGGAGGAGGCATTGGCATGTAGCCAAGACATAGCGAAGGCGTTCGATCGGGTCTGGCACCGGGGTCTTCTATCGAAGTTGCCATCTTACGGAGTGCCCGAGGGTTTGTGCAAATAGGTGGCTAGCTTTTTGTCCGGCAGAAGCATACGGTAGTTGCTCTGATAGCATGGACATTAATGCTGGTGTCCCGCAAGGCTCTGTGCTGTCTCCTACGCTGTTTCTACTGCACATCAATGATATGTTGGACATCAACAACATACATTGCTATGCAGATGACAGTACTGGAGACGCTTATTACACGGGCCGTGCAAGCATCCCACGTTCCGTTGTGGAGGAAAAGCGTGAAGAACTTGTGTCTCAAATCGAGATCGGTCTGTCCAAGGTCTCTGACTGGGGGCGGGAAAACTTGGTCCGATTCAACCCTTCAAAGACACAAGTCTGCGCGTTCACCGCTAAGAAAACCCCATTCACTGTAGTCCCACAATTCCAGAACACTCCCCTCTCCATCTCTAAGAGCATTGGGATCCTTGGCTTTGACATCTCCAGCGATGTTCAGTCCGAGATCATTTGCTAGACAAGGTAAAGCTGGCGTCCAAAAAACTTGGTGTACTCAACAGAGCGAAGCAGTACTTCACGTCGGGGCAAAGGTTGCCACTTTACAAATCGCAAGTCCGGCCCCATATGGAGTACTGCTGCCATCTCTGGGCGGGTGCACCCGGATACCAGCTTGGCCCTTTTGACTCGGTTCAACGACGGGTTTTGAGAATTGTCGACGATCCCAAACTCACTTGCGGTATCGAGCCCTTAAGTCTGAGGAGAGACTTTGCCTCCCTGTGTGTGTTCTACCGCTTGTACAATGGATTGTGTTCTGAGGAATTGTTCGAAATGATGCCCACGGATACTTTCTACCATCGCACCGCTCGCCATCGACAGGGAATTCATTCTCACACTTTAGAACCGAAATGGTCGCGTACAGTGCGGTTTCAGAGAAACTTCCTCCCGCGAACGCTTGGGTTGTGGAATGAGCTCCCTGCCAAGGTTTTTTCTAAGGACTACAGTATGGGGTTCTTCAAAAAAGAAGTTATTAGATTTCTGGAGGGTCAGCAACGCGCGAGTGATGCCCCTGGTGTTGCAAGCGTCCATAGGCTACGGTGACCGCTTACCATCAGGCGGACCGTAGGCTTGTTTGCCACGTTAGTGGTATTAAAAAAAAAAAAAAAAAAGAAATCGGGTGGCAAAGTTTGTGTGAAAAAAAAGTACCTACTGACTCATCATCACTGAGTCCTAATTGCTACGGTTAGAAATTTCAAATTAAGCAACTTTACTTAAGAGAGGAAGTAGGCTTTTAAATCAACTCGATATAGAAGATTTCGTAGAGAGTGATTTATAAGGAAACAAAAAAATTTTTTCCCCTTAACAGAGTAAAAGAGCTTGGTAAATTTTGTATTAATTAATAATTTTGTATTAATTATGCTCATATCAATCAGAAATTATTAATTTTGGAAAGGGATAATTTCATTGTAGGTTTTGTCGGTACTTCGAAATTCAAACTAAGGAGGTGAAGGGTTGTAAACTTTACAGTATGTTGAATAAAGAACTGTGTAAATATTGGTTGATGCGAGCAATGCCTTGGACGGAAACTAGTTTAGTCATAAACAAGAAAGTAAAATTTATTAATATTTAAAAGACAAACTGAGGTTTATTTGGGTTCAAAAATAAAACGAACTTAAAAATAACAATTATCAATATCCTTTTTTTAATTTTGTAAACAACGATAGAATTTTTTTGTACCTAAGGAAACTACAATAAATTCCTTACAATGGTTTTATTGAATGTATATCTACTTATTTAGTTCGCTATTTGTACGTATATTGTAAACTGTAGAGTTTTTTTTTTCGGTTTGAACGTGCTAATCTCAGGAGTCGGAGTCGATCTTCGCATTTAATAGCCCAATTCTCTAGGAAGGTTTATCGGCTATTTTACATCACGCTCCAATTCTAAGGAGCCTTGCAAAAACAAAAAAAGAACCCTAAGTGAAAACGAAAAAGGCAGATCAACGTCTGCCAGGTCAACTAGTTATTAATAAAACCAAAAAACCTAAGTAGTAATGACCTTGAAAAGCAACCCGGAACTAGTCTGAATATGAGGTCAGTTCAAGTTCAACATATTTTATTATTACCTATTCTAAGATCGCCTTGAATTAAAATATTCGCCACATTAAGGCCACGTCCGCACTGTGGGTGGCATGCTTAGAGCCTGTAGGCAAGCGCCACATTTGGTAACTCGCTAGGATAACAAAATCGCCCTGCTTAGCACCTAGGCGCCTAGCTAGTCGTCTGGCTTGTAGCTAGGTGACAATTCTTTGAACAAGTTGCCAGGCGAACATCTAGGCCAGGTGTATTTAATTTGCAGCTAGCGGTCCTCTTTATGGATCTGGCTCCGGCCCACTCCAATTTTAACCTTGATATAAATGCTTATATATGATGAGTAGCACTTTAAGAAAAAAGCCTTTGTCAAGTTTTTATGCATTAATTTAGTATATGTACGAGATAGATACTTATAGTTAAAAATTCGCACTAAGCGTTCAGAACTACAATGGAAGCAAAGAGTTTTTTTTATGAGTCGTTCAGCCCGCGGATATTTTGATCCTTATCCGTTTGGCCCAACAATGACTAGGAGTTTAATTTGCCTGATAGGTAGGCGCCAAGCAAGCCACTTTTTTACGAAATAAAAATTTAATTTTGTATATATACAACTTGTAACACATAAGTTACAACAATAAAAAGATTTGAAGAGTATTTTTATACAAAGCGCATCACTTATAAACTGATAATCAAAACCAATATGTTAGGTACCTGCTTCCTTTTACTTATTTATTATAAATCAAAATTACGATTTTTAACTTATAGGGATCCCTATGTGCTGTACTAAGGTTTTTTGACGTGAAAATGACTACGTTTTGTCCGGTGAGGTCGTTTGAAAAACCGGCCAAGTGCGAGTTGGAATCGCGCACCGAGGGTTTCGTACCTAACATTATTTACGTAAGTTACAAATACAAACAAAAAAAAGTGTGCCGCCAAGCGGTAATCCATCCAAATACTGACCAAGACCGACGTTGTTTAACTTTGAATATTGATTCCAAAAAAAAACAAATGTGTTACTGTTTCTCTTAATAAACGGTAGATGGCGCTGTAACGTTATTATTTGTTATTAGGTGTTTATTGGGCATTCTAGCTCAATTGAAGCAGTGAAGATGCGCTACCATTTCGTACTTGTTTACGTTAAGTTTTAAATTCGGGTGAATTTAACGACGCTCAAAACAAAAAAAAGGATAACGTACTTGATACTGCCAATCTTCTTCTAGCTCGCGTAGAGCTGGTAGAACAAGGGGCTTAGGCCGTATCGTTCCGTATTAGCTGTATGCACAAGGCGTTTAGGCTATATATTTTAAAAACAAGGCAAAAGAAAAATATCAACTCACTCGACACTGCCCAAACTTCTTCAAGCTCTATTCACAAGGTATTTTAATTTATTTTTTTAGTTTTAAATCGAAAGTAGGTGACTGTCGAATTAGCAAACATAAAAAAAAATCAAAAAGGGATATACACCTAACTGGTCTTCTAAACTATTTACCATAACAAAAGTTAATAATACTTACGCAGTACTCACACATTCATGATCAAAGAAATCAAATAATATTCGGATCCTTTTATGAACAAGAGTTACAAAAACTTAACATCCAATTATTTATTTAATTGAAACAAAATTAAAAAGAAAGAAATTTTTTTTTTGTAAAACGGTTAAGACTTAAAACTTAAAAGAAAAATTTTTGGCTTAACAAAATATCTATTGTATACATAGTGTTTAATTTTTACTAATAATACTTTATTCGGTGATTTTATCGGTGAAGGAGTTGTTAATAATATAATACACAATTTAACATTTCAACTTCATTTACCAGGATACAGTTATTGTGGTCCTGGCCCAAGACTACTAGAAAGATTAGCTCGGGCTGACGGCTTAGACGAGGCTTGTAAAGCCACGATAGAGCATATTCCGAACATCGTAATTTAGAAAATCGTCCTAAAGCTGACTTAGCACTTTTGAATACGACAATACAAAGAATGAAGACAATAAATACTAGAACTGGAGAAAAAATAGCGTCTTGGCTTGTTAGCAAAGTTATGAAAACTAAACTGAAAAGGGTGCTGGAGTAAAATTTTTTAAGTCAGTTGTGTCTATAATCCGAGATTGTATGAAAAACCGCAAGCCAAAAAATAACAATACTGCTTTAAATATTGCTTACCTGACATTTAAAACAATTCTTTGCATTAGTCTATATATGTACGTCCGCACTGCAGTGGCAAAGACCTCTCTTTAGGAGAAGGAGGTAAGGTTTAATACACTACGTCTACCTAATGCGGGTTGGCAGACATTTTGAGCTAATAGTCACTTGACTGTTGGAGATTTGCACCGCCCATAAGTTTTCTACTTAACGACTGCTGTCATTACCACAATATATAAAAAAAATTTTTTACAAAAAAACAACCGGCTTCAAAAACATGCACTAAAACGTTAAAAATAATTACTTATATCCAAAAATTTGTATCTGAATTACAGTTTGAATTTGGTGTCTATGTACCTAACAGCCTTTTTTTCTCTTACAGTAAAAACATCCATGCACGTAACAAAATTTTGTACAATCATCAACATAAAAGGCGTTTCACCAGTTCCAAATTAACACAATTATATGGGACCATCTGGGAAGAATATCCTTTAAAAAAAGAATTTGTCGAATCGGTCCAGGCGTCTTCGAGTAATCGGTGAACATACATAAAAAAAAAGGTTCCAATACATTGAGACCCTCCTTCTTTTTAAAGTCGGTCAATAACATAAAAACATCAGGGGTCTTTGTACATAGCTAAAATAATTATGAAATGGATCTTAATATAGTGGAGGAACAGCATATATATTAGCCAATGCAATACATTTCTTTACTATTTGCATACCACTAAAGTAAGTCTCGATGTGTTATATATATAAACAATTTAGGATTCTTGACATTTATTCCAATTTGGTGATAATATATAAAACAATACCTGCAGATAAAGTCATATATGATCAATAGAAACTCATCAATACGAGTTTGTATACTTTATTGTGTTAGTCTGTGGTTGTACCTGATCACTCGAGTCTCCTCATTGATCATTAAATTCCTCTTTTATTTGACTTTCCATATAATAGATTAGATCATCATTATTATTTTCATCATTATTATCAGATAAATTTGTCAACTCATCCAGCAACTTTTTGTGACACTGACAACATTATATCTGGCGATAGTTACTGCGGTTTTCGAATCGCTGTCTTTCTCTCTAGAATTTTCTTACCTCGTCGTACATTGTCACTTACTTGTTCTCTCATGTTAATTCGCGAGTGAAATGAGTAACTGCATTATGGTGTTTTTGAAAAAGAAAGACATTAGTTTTTAAAGGGGAAGAACAGTGTACCCAACTAGATAGGCAAATGAGTGACATAAATATATATATACTATCTTTGTTTAATGTATTCTTTTGTCAGATCTTACTTGGGGTGATTTGAGGAAGGATGGTGAGGGTATACATAATTTAACTAAGTTTTTCCAGCATCTTTAAAATGACAATGTCGTCGGCAAATCGAATGCGTCTATTCGACATCGTTTGTTGTGGCATGCTTGACTTATAGTCATCGCCTATCGCAGAGAAAATACTGTTATAGGCAAAATTATTTTAAAGCTAAAGAAAAAAAAAGAAAAACTATCACTGTCCCGAACTTCGTATTGATTGTTAATTTTATCTCATAAAGTGTCAAAGAATGCCTATCTTACTTGTTGTGTTAGCAATGGTTAAGAACAATATTTGTATGTAATTATTTTTAAGGGCAGGTGGTATGGTAACACCACGCTAAAATGAGTGTATAGGATGGTAAGCTGTAATAACTCTAAAATGAGAACCCATCTCTTAATTATTTGTTTATTGTTTATTGGTTTTACAGTTGAAGTAAGAAAATTATTGGAACACAGGGGCTTTCGATCGTATGTGTGGTAGTTAACACTTATTGGATGAATTTAATCAGAGTGAAATAAATGGATAAGTGACAGTGACAGTTACTGTGTTTGCAAAGAACAGTAAATCAATTGTTGGTTAGTCCTTCTCTCTCGTCACAACGCAGTATCCAGTTGAGATGAAATTTTGCACGGAGGTAGTTAAAGACACGGAGAAGTATAAGGGCTACTTTTCATACTTGAGAGTACAAAAGCTTACGCAGGAATCACATTAACCGAATTTTATTTGGACGAACTTTTACTATAGCAAACTTTTTTACAAGGATTTGTCATAGGAATCCCACGACGATAACCGAATTATGCGCAGGCGAAGCCGTGGGAAAAAGTTAGTTATATATAAAATCAGTTTTATTGGATGTACTTTTTGAATCTTCAAATTTTCTCGGTTGGTGTCAGACATACACATTAAGGATAATACAATATCTCTTTCAATACCAAACATAGTCTCTCAATATAATTTTTGTTCCTAATCTTCAAAAACGTAGGCAGCCAAAAATTATTAATTAGATAGTTTAGCGATGTACTCCTCTGAAGTGTTGCGTGGAAAAAAACCCCATGGCATCTATTTTAATACCACTACCAAATTGTCATGCCATCTATTTAAATTTAACTACCAAATTGGAGTTTGGACTTAAAAAAACAAAGGATTCACAACCTCAGTTACGTCACTTCAGCTGCAGGATTAGTTGGTGTTAAACTGCAACACTTAAAATACCGTAGAGGCGATCGGGGCCCAACGAAATTCGTTTATCGGAAACGATATGCGAAGCCAAGCCGTCAGGCGTGATTACTTTTTGGATGGGTAATAACCTAGTGGCACAATACCCTGAGCGCCTCCGTGTTTTGAAGGGCACGTAAAACCATCGGTCCTAGGTGATTGTCATATGTCTTTAAGCCAAGTCAGGGGCCATAAAAACTTGTTTAAAAACTTGTGGCTTGAAATTGAGAGTCGATTGGTCACTAGCTAGACAACGACCACCAACTCCCACATATTGAGAATTTTTACTAAACAATATCCAATATTAGCGATGTAAAGTAATTTGACACTTCTTGGTTCTTTAATATTAATTTAACAATGCTATTCCTTTTATAATAAATCCAAAATTGAATAATTTTAACGGACCATCCAATAAACTTTACATAACTTAACCACACATGGACATTTTTATTCTTCAAGTGCGTTTATTACACTGATGTAACTACTTCTTTCAGGTTTTGTATGAAATTTCAATCCGAAACGACATCGATTGATAGTATATTAAGAGTAACGCTCTCTTAAATTGTTGATAATTTTTGGTTACAGCCAACTTTCCCATACGGCGGACTTGAAATTAGAACCACCACAAGTGTGGCTCTTCCAGCATACTTGTCTTCAGCCTATATCACGCTCAACCTTGTCAGTAATATTTTAATCAACCTAGGCTTAACTGAAATTAATGTAGCTTGTTTGACTGAAACCAGACAGGCCTGGAGTGCCAGTTATTTTAATGAGGATGTTTCAACAAACCCAAACACAAAATCAAAGGGACTAGATTTTTGACATTAAGTTTGAGTGAGGACAAGTCTCCTCTTTTAACAGTCTTGGATAGCAGAAGCGGTTAAGCCATATGGGTACCTGACTGATAATTGATGGCATTGATGACAAATGAGAACTGGTAAGTAGATGAAAATCTTTACAATATAGAAAGTTAGCACCGCGAGTCTGATCCGTGATTTTGGTTTTATGTTTCTGGTCATACTAATTCCAGGTCACCAAACCAATGGTAGGTAGTAGGTAATATTTATTAGTTTTGCGTTGACATTTGCACACATCCGGCTATGTTTAATTCCTTCATACCTACCTGATGAAACCTGCATAAACCAGACGTCCTCTCCTTCATAAGACTTTATTTTATTCATAATTGTACAGTATAGTATAACAGTATAGCCTAAAGCAAGTTTGGTCTGAAGAAAATAAAAAAGCCCATATATTACAAAATGTTCAATATAAAAAATCAATTCTGTCACACAACTACATCCTGAATAAAGATACTTTGACACTCATGTCACTTAGACATACATTAACGTCGAAAAATCAGGTTTGTAAATATAGGTATTGCAAAATGTAAAACATGCTTCGAGACACGAAGAATAATACCTACTATATTTTTCTCTCAGCACAAGATTGTATATCGCTACAACGCAATTAGAGGTCATCTTATCTATAAAACAATGTAGTTTGCTGTTATGTATGTCTTACTTTCAATAAATGTATTTAATTATTTACATTTCAAAGTATGACTGATACTGACACTATAAACTTGAGTGTTTATATCTTTTCATCTTGTCCAATATTACATTTTCCAAAACTGCACCGACTAATGTGCATCATGATCGTTTGTTAGCCACAATTTAGTTATTAATTCATCGTTATCACTTTTAATATTTTTAATAGTGGCTCTGATTTCTATCAAAATCTATATCATCATATCTGTTATAATCTAAATCTAAAAAACAAGTTACCAGCTAAAAAACCGTGCTTAGGCTTTGTCTACAAATTTAAGAGGCTATCATACTACCAAAATTTCCTTTTTTTTCTCGACTAAAATTTTATGACTGTGTTCTTTGGGATATGGTTCAAACCCGGACAAGCGTCAAAACACGATTAATGAACTTTTGTTCCATAGAAACATCCTAAACTGACCCCTTTTCACTGTTTTTTCAAAAGTGCTATTAATTTTACAACTGTGCTAAGGCCCTGAGAAGAAGCATTTTTTGATAAAAATTATGTATAATAGACTAATAATTTATTTCATGTACTTATTTCAATGAAAATCTCAATAAGTTGAGATGTAGCTGCATTACTTACTCACGCTCTGTTACATATCCCGTAATCTTTGTTTTTACGTAAGATTTCGGTCACGTAATACTGCCTCTTGAATCTCTACCTAATAAGCACATACATCATACAATAGTAGAGGTGGGACCAGGGCCATTTACTTTTTACCTGTTGTTTAACATACTTACTGAAATACTTAAAACTAAGCAGTAAGCGAGGCAACAATATTATTACTATTAGTGTCATGCGCCAAATATCAACTTTGCACCTATAAAAATTGATTTTACATCGTATAAAAAAGTATAGAAAATACAAATAATTCTGATTAAGTTGTCTCAATATGTATTTCTTAAAGTAAAGAACTAAAAGTATTTCGGTTATATATTTGTAATATGTATAGTATCATAAAGCTTTATTTTTTTATTACGCAAAATTATATAAAATATTTTTTTTCTGACATAATAATTCCTGCTTCAAAATCGAATTAAATAATTTCTTACCTTAAAAAGATTAATTTAATGTATCAGTTTTCATAAACAATTAAATTAATATCAGTGTTAAAAAAAATCAATAAAACAGTTTATAATCCAAACAAAGTCACAGAAAAATCTTACTTAGCACATAGAGCAAAATGTCGCATTTTCATTAATTGATCGAATTCAAATGCAAATTTTATAGCCAATGTCAGGTTTCGTAATTTAATTCAGAGCGGACCATATAAAAATAGAAGAAAGTCCTCGATCCATATCAGTTATCACTCATCTGCAAAAATGAAGTGTGTGGTGAGTATTTGTTAGTGCTCCATTTAAAATATAGACTCACACTTATAAAGTTCGCGAACTAGTGATAATATTGAACTCGCACTAATGTGTTGAAATGTGATATTCAATGTAACTTATAAGTATTCCAAAATAACGAAAAACTGACGGTAGAAATATCTGATTTATTGTAAAGTTTGTTATTTAATCTAATTTAAAAAATCTTTGAAGATATTCTTTATTTGAATTCCTAAAACATATCGAAGTTGTGTACTTATCTGTATTCTTAAAGATATACTTACTACCATTATGCTTGTATTTAAATGTTTAAATTCTGTCATATTTTCTGATTTAGAGCTACAAAACCTTTCTTTTAAAAATTTAAAATACTTAAAGTTATACTTACTGCCATTACGCTTATATTTTAATGTTTAAAATCTGTCATATTTTCTCATTTAGAGCTAGAAAACTTTTCATTAATAAATTTTAAATTAAAAATTTGCAGATTAAACAACAAATATTAAAAAAAAAATTAATATACTTAAACTAAAACAGTTTTTGACACTTTTAGTATCAGTGAAATAAAAAAAAGGAATGTTTTATTTCATCACGATTTAAGTTTTATTTACTTTTTGTAACTAATCTATACTAATATTATACATGCGAAAGTGTGTTCGTGTTTTTGTCCTTCTTTCACGTTGCAACGGAGCATCAAATTTAGCTAAAAGTTTGCACAGGGATAGTTAAAGAGATGAAGAAGGACTAGCTCGGTTTAATTTTTAAAAAACGTAAAAAATATGACTCTTCCTGACATCTATTGACGAATACTAATACTAATATTTTACCGACACAGCAACACTAAAGATATCACAATCAATGGCTTTGTTAAAAAAACAAGCAAAGCTCGGTCTACTAGATATTTTCTATAGAAATACGTGGTCTAAGATCAGTAGTTTGTAGGAAATTAACTACTGTGTTGCTTGTGGGTGAAACATTGGTCGGAATTCTAATTCTGATCCTGTAGTAAAGTCTATAGTAATACTAGAATAAACATATTTTGAGTATGAGCAATATGGAATTTTTCAACCAAAGAATGATATTTGCTTTAAATATGTTCTATGGATCTAAAAAAAATATTGATAAATATAATAAAAGAAATCTAGATTTACAAACACATTTTAATCGCATGACGCAGATATTGTTAGTGTCTTTAATTCTTAGCAATGAATATACCAATGTTTGTATTTATCTTAGAAACGATGGTTTTCAATGACATTTTAATGCATAAAAATAAAATAATGTTTTTAAAACATACAACGTACGTTTTAAGATCTTATAGAGTAACACATTTTAAAAGTACCCGATATTTTTTGATAAAAACATTGTCATGCATTGTAAGTTTTAAAAGAGCTGGGCGTATAAATCTCAAACCTATAACATTTTTCCGCAGATAATCTTCGCCGGTCTCTTGGCAATTGCCTTTGCAAAGCCATTACAAGTCCCGTCAGCTGCTACTGATGAAGAAGTTCCATGCGAATATATACCAGAAGAGAGTGCCACTGAATCTGAACTCACCACAGTTTCTATTGTAGAACGTGTAGCTGAAGAATCTCTCGCTAGCACTACATTGGCTGATGAATATGTAGCACCAACAACTTATGCTACCTTAGTCGAAGAACGTTCAGGTGAATCTGAAACTGTAGCACCTACCGCTATAGTTGAGGAATTACCCGCTACTACTGCAGTCCCCGTAGTTGAAGAACGCGTTAGTGTAACTTTTGTCCCAACTGAAGCTGTCGCAGAGATTATTGCCACCACCATGGCACCTGTCAGCGAGACCGTAGTCCCAACTGTTGCCGCTGAAGAGTCTTCTGCTGCTCCTCAAACCGATGCTCCAGTTTTTGTTAAAGAAACACCTGCCCCAAATCTCCGTACCCCTGAAGTTTCTGAAGAGCCTTCTGCTGCACCTGAGACTCCCGCCCCAGTACTAGCAATCGACCCAGTAAAGGAAGAGGAACTCGCCAAACCTGAGGAATCTGCTATCCCAGAAGAACCCAAACCCGAAAAGCCCAAGAAAGTCTCTCGTTTGATCACATTCACTTTCTACGATCGTAGCAGCAAAGCGACTTCCTTGAAGCATTTCTTAGAATACTTGGCTTCCCTTAAGAAGTAAATTAATCCTACTAATTTCACCTTTATAGTTAAAGGCGGAACATTCGCCTAATAAATTGCACTACAGTTCCTGTTAACTTTTGTATTTCAGTAATCAAAACCTTAACAAGACAACTAATAGTAGTTGCGATGTAAATTATACAGACGTGATGCGACAGATAACAAAAATTTGTAAATATGTTCAAATGCATTATTACTCGTGTATTTTTAGACAAAATCCAAAGATGATCTTGTGGTTCGTTGCAGAAATTTAAATTCTAAATAAATTAAGATTAAAATATAACTTATTTCTTTTAAATAGTGTTTTTTAGTTTTTAACTAATATCTATTTTTAACCAAAAGAGCATAGATGCCATTTGATCCATTACACCTTTCCTCAAGTTCCTTAACCTTTAAGTAATAAAATTTATGACCTACAAAATATACGATCGAATTCAATATGGTACAGAAAATAATAACTCATTACTAGTTGTTCTGGCATAAGACTTAATCATTTATCCGTCTATCATAAATTATATGGTATAGTGTAGACCACACGCTAAAGTACACCATTGAAATTTTGAACTATTTCAAGTTTTTTAATATCTTGTTTTCTACGATTAAACATTACCCTGGTAAAATTACCCTGTTTAGGATCAAATCTATAAATAAAATGCTGAAAAAATCTATAAGTGACAATCATATGAATCAGAATGAAATAAATAGATAGTTATAAATGATTAAAATAATGCTACATTGCCTTCTTCAAAGGATTCCGGCTCCGTCTTCACAACCAAGAGATCTAATTTGTCTTCTTTTGCCTTATATCCCGATGAAGACTGTTCTTATCAAAGATATTTGTACTTTCATTCTCAGCCAGTAAATAATTTGAGAGTATACTTTTTCTCATTTTTCGTTTAATTAAGATGCAGTTTTATTTAAGAAAATGTTATATTCAATGCCTAAGGCTCCGTCACATGAAGCAATTAGTGGGGTGAGTGACGCTCTTAAATCTTCAACAGCACAATCATATTTTAAATGTTTTCTCTTCTGTGCCTTTGTGCTGTTTTTTTAGGTGAGGTCGCTGTAAGAGGAAGCGTCAGCATTTACTTAAAGTCGACAAAGAACGCTTTCCTTGTAGGTTCCCAAACAATAGCCGTCAAATAACACAAAACATCCACCGTGGAAAGGAACTGCTATAATTCATACTTGGATTTCGCGGAACATAAAATTAATAATTACCCAAAATACTTCTGGTCCTACGTGCAGTCTAAAATGGCGGGAGGTAGCATTCCGG
This sequence comes from Apoda limacodes, assembly GCA_946406115.1. Lineage (NCBI taxonomy): Eukaryota > Metazoa > Arthropoda > Insecta > Lepidoptera > Limacodidae > Apoda > Apoda limacodes. Next base: position 18,224,419 of record OX291544.1, read on the forward strand.
ATAAACTAAATTACCAAGGAAGAGTAATATCAGGTGGCGAACAGATTTGCGATCAATTTAATAAATATTTTCATAGCGTGTTTATTTCCCCAAGCGATGCATGTAATGGAACCCATACCATTAGCAACTCATTAAATTCCCTAGTCGATATAAACTTTATTAATTTCAAAAAAAATATTATTCTCCAAGAATTAAAAAAGTTAATATACATAAAGGAGCTGGAAGTGATGGCATCCATCCGTTTTTGATATCCTCGTGTGCTAAAGAGTTGACCATACCCATCACATATTTGTATCAAGTGTCCATGACAACAGGTGTTTTTCCTCAGGTCTGGAAAAAGCGTTGGTCACACCTATTCCCAAAAATTACTAAAATTAATGAACTTTCAGAATAAAGACCTATTTCCAAATTATGCGAGTTGGGCAGTCTTTGAAAAGCTAGTAAGTGAAAAAATTTACGAATCGGTCTAGCATCATATTTCTGATAACAAGCACGGTTTTAGGTAGGCGAGGAGCGTAGACACTAATATGCTGACTTTTACTGATTACTTGCTTCATAGCATGGAAAATGGTCTTCAGATAGATGTCGTGTACTCAGACTTCTCCAAAGCTTTCGACAAAATAAGTCATGATATCCTTATTACGAAGCTTTCAGAGGTGGCACGCCCACCCAGTCTCCTGCGGTGGATTGATTCCTACATCCGTAATCGCAGTCAGGCGGTCTGTGTTAAAGGCTTTTGCTCAGGATTCCTATTCATTCCCTCAGGGATTCCCCAGGGATCATATTTGGGACCATTATTATATTCTATATATATCAATGATATAGGATCAATCTTTAAAAACTCGACGTTTTTACAATATTCTGACGATACAAAAAAATTTCGTAGTATTGAAACGAATGACGATTGCAACAAATTACAATTAAACCAAATAGCTCTGACTGATTACTGTGTTAAAAACCAGCTTATTCCCAACATTGATAAATGTTCCAACATTTCGTTCACTCGTAACACAAAAAAAATTGAATTCGACTAAGGTTGGATAATTACAATTTAAGACATGTGTATACTGTTAGAGATCTAGGCATAATTATGGATCATAAACTTACTTTTAATCACCACATAGACATATATTTACAGAAGGCTTTCCGTAACTTAGGTTTTATAAATAGAATATGTGAACCTTTTAAACAAATCCAAACACGATTGATTTTTATTTCTCATTTGTCAGATCCTTGCTGGAGTTTGGTTGTAGTGTGTGGAATCCAAATTATATGAAACATATCAACCGCGTCGAAAAAGTTCAGAAAAAATTTATTAATATGTTAAACTATCATTCCAATATCAGCTTGAGTTACAAAGATTCCCTTAGAAAATATAGCATTCTTAGCCTAGAAAATAGACGTAAGTTCATTGATATAATGAATCTTTTTGAAATTGTAAACAATAAAATCGACTTTCCTTATTTACTTTCTAAAATATCATTAACGGCGCGTGCAAGACTACCAGTTCGCTTCTGTCGTAAAATAAATATATTTGTTCCACCCCGTTATACAAAAAATTATACTCTCCATAGCTTTATACCACGATCCCTTAACTCCTACAATAAACAGTTTCCTGATTTGGATGTTGTTGGGTCTTCTTTTGACGACTTCAAGAAAAACATATTACAGAAACTTAAAACATAGTTTTGTGTTAATGGGAGGTTTGTGTTTAATTAATAAATACCTAGTGTAATCCGTTTTGTTTGAAGAACACGTTTGTTTCGTTTTAGCACTTAGTAGCTACTTAATATTTCTTATATATTTTAAATCTTCTTTTTATTAACTATTTAATTTATTAAACTTAAAATATATATATATTATTTGTAATTTTCCGCACTGTTTGTCTTCTTTATTGTAAAAATTTATTGTATTTTAATTGTATATTATGACTGTTTGTTGCCAAAATAAAATAAATAAATAAATGAAATAAATATTTTATAATAAGTCTTATCAATGCTGGTTGAAGTGTATTTGCATCACGCAATATTGGTTCTTAAGTACTAGGTCCCCAGGCTAATTCAGACTAATGTTTGCAATCATCTCTATGTTGATTATGACCTTGTGTTATTGAACCACCTTTTTTGCAGTTAATTGCGTGGTTAAGGTTAAAATCTTTTTCTCCACATCCGTCGCAAGTTTGAGGGAGATTTATAGGTTCATGAGTATAACGCATGGCTAGGGCATCCTTAAATTAGATAGCTGTAAGATCTGTATTATTCGCAATAGTGGGGATAATAGTCAGCCATTGTAATGATTTCGTTTCAACAACTCCTTGGATACATCTCTGCATTTGAATTGGTAATTTAGATATTATTTATTTACTTGTTGTGATATCCCTTAATTGCTTGGTTTGTTTTTCTTTTTTCATAGTATCAGCAGCATATAATTCAATCAATCAATATCATTTATACAATATAGGCTACAATAATTGAGCACTTATGAATGTCAATCCGCTATCGGTTCGTAAATCTATAGGGCATGAGACCTTGTACTGAGAAGAACCGGCAAGAAACTCAGCAAGGGCATTTCCTTTCTCCCTTTCTCTTACAGCGTCCAATAAAAATATTGGATAATGCCCTCCCTATCATAGAAGGACACTTTCCATTTAAACCATAAAAAACAAGATATATAAAACACAAGCACAACATAATAAAAGAATCTAATTGCAAAATATAAAAAAGACAGTTTATGTATTCATCACTTAGAAATAATCAATGTCTTACAGTATTGATAAACAAAAAAAAAGTAAGACTACATACTAAGAATACAAAGAAGTTTGCAAGAGCAGATCAGCCTCCACAGGCGGCACCCGTTCACGAGTATGACACATGAATCCGCCATCGCTTTGCTCAACCATGTTATATATTTGATGGGCTAATAAATCTAGAGTTTCACCGTATCTAATAGCATAAGTTAGTATTTTATTTGATTCTAAGGAAGTCTTGAAGCTTTCTGTACTTTTTGTTGGGTCATTAATGCCAAAGTCATTAATGCCAAAACCACCTAGTTTGACTAGTAAGAAGAAAATATCATGTTTCAGTGAAATTATTTCCCTATCTAATATAGATAGTGTTAATGTTGTTTTAATGTAATAAATTATTCTTCTGTATGCAGAAGATCTTTTTACAGTTTGCAGATATCTCCATTCGCATTGGAGTGATTTTGTAAAGGCTGCTTTTTTTTCTGACTGACTATGCAGTTGGCTGTTGCAGCCATTACTGCTTCACCGGGCTTTTTTGAGCGAGACTCTGAAGGAGCCTCAGCCCGTATAGCGCCCAACGCTCAAGGGCTCTCGGCATGGGTTGTCGCTCTCGGGGGCGGCCCTTCGACCGGCGTGAGTCTTGAACCCGAAGGTAAGTCACCGCCAGGAGGGGAGTTCCCCGTTACGCAGGTGCGGTTGCGATTGAGTGGGGGCGAGAAGCGCCTCGGCATTCTTTGATACCTCGTGTATCCGTTTCTGAAAATTCTGTTTCCGGTCCGAAATTTTATGAAACAGTTATCACTGCCATTGAAACGGTTTTTCAACAAAAATTCGATTTTGTTAAAACTAGGTTATTGGATGATGAAATGAAATTAAAGACCAAAGAAGCAATTGTGGATGAAGATGTGGCACTTCCTATTAGATGTTTTACATGTGCAGTGCTTGGCTAGTAAAAATTTTTCTAGAGGAAATTCAAGTAGACGTGGTAGAGTATCCTGAAGAGGCAATTCGCAAAAGGGAGGCAAGGCACAGCAAATACTCGCCATACCAAGCCGCCCGAACAATTCAAGCGGGGCATAGCGAGTACTTGCTCGAATGAGCAGCTTGAACTGGGGAAGTACCTCCACCTTACAGAAAACCGCGGCCTTAATAACACTAGTATTGAGTAGTGTTGTGTTCCTGGCGGTGAGTAAGGTTGCCAAAGCTCTTTGAGGATTCGCTGCTACGATACTCGTTGCTGTCATTGCTTGGCGTAGACGCGGCGTGCTGGAACGGCGCTCAGGGAGACCTGATGAAACGGCTGACCACTGGACGCCCGCAGGTTGAACGGGTTCCCGAACCCCATCACTTAATCTTAGCCCTGGGAGGCTGATCCGCCAAACTATGTAAAGTCTCTGAAGTAGTAGTCCTGCCGGAAAAGGAGACCGGAGTGGACCTGGCTACTACAACAGAGGGGGATCAGAAGCCCTTCCGCCTGCCGTGCCAGCAACCGTATTATCTGTGCCATGCTTCGGCAGTTCTAGTACCGCACCTTTTGTCCTCTAAGCTCTCTGTGCAGTGAATCCTGTTATTTAGTCTAAGAAACTTTTTTTAAAACATGGCAAGAAAAATAAGGAAAAGAGTTTTTCAGCGGCCGCTCCATCCTCATTTATTATGGACTTTTGAAACTTTAGGGGTATTCACGCAGATCATGACGCAGTCCACCTCCATCTGGAGACTGTGCAGCTGACCATTCTTTTTCTAACGGAGACGCAGATATCCTACCCGGCCGATACATCATACCTTCACTATCCCGGCTACAAACACGAGCACAATTTTGTGAGTCGTGCCGGTGTATGTTTGTCCGTCCGGGAGGATATCTGCTGTCGCCGCCTTCATAGCTTTGAAGACAGTTACCTTTCGATATTGTGGGTGCGCGTAGATCACGGCGGCTGCACTCGTATCTATGCATGCCTATACAGGTCTCATAGCGGTGACACGGACGTAGGTCGACTCTTCACGCACCTGATTTGACAAAGTTCTAGAGAAATATCCCACAGCACAACTAGTTATTTAGGGAGACTTCAACGCCCACCATCGTGAGTGGCTTAGTTCTCGAACCAATAACTATGCAGGGATATCTGCTCATGAATTTGCTCTGACCTATGGATTCCCTCAGCTGGTACTTTCTCTAACGAGAATACCAGAAATAGAGAAACATACGATCTCCATGCTGGACCTTCTGCTAACTACATGTCCGGACGGATATTCCGTCTGATTGGATGCGCCTTTGGGCTCCTCGGAACACTGTCTCATTCGGACTCAAGTGTCAAGCACACGACCCGATCCATCTGGGCCAACTAATTGGCGTAGTGTGTGGCATTATAAGTTGGCAGACTGGGATGGATTGCAAGAATTTTATTCATTGTACCCGTAGGGGCAGATCTGTTTTAGCACAGAAGATGTCAGTAGCCGCAGTCACTGAGACAATCCTCACTGGTATGGTATGTTCCATTCCTAACCTGCAAGTAGGTGCTGGCGACAAAAAATGACCGTGGTTTAATAGGTCTTGCTAATAAAAAAGCTAAAATCTTTAAGCAAACTGCGTATGAGGCTTGGACCATGGCTCGTAAAAATAAGGATCCGAATATTCCGGAGTTAAAACGCAAATTAAATTCTGCCTTGAGGTTCAGTAAGAAAGCAACTGCCAAAACTAACTTCCAATTCATTGGCAAAATGGGTGGGCGACTTACGAGCTATCCCTCTGGGAGTCGTGCTTTCTGGTCGCTTGCTAAAGCTGCCAAGGGGAACTTCTGCCAGTCATCGTTACCACCACTGCGAACGACCGATGGTGACTAGGCCCATAGTGCAAAAGTCTCTTTGCCCCCAACTCGAATATAAACGATGAAGGCGCAGTACCACCAACTAAACCGTGGTGCGGAAAGACCATGCCGGAAATCACCATAACGCAGTGGGAGGTCCGGCGGGCGTTGCTTTCCCTAGACGTTCATAATTCGAGTGGGCCAGACGGCATACCAGCAGAGGTGCTCAAACAGTGTGCTTCTGAGTTATGTCCTGTACTGACGCGCCTCTTATCGTTTTCCTACCACACTAGGCAATTTCCGTCTTCATGGAAGACTGCAAATGTGCATCCGGTGCCCAAAAAGGGCGATAGATCAAATCCATCGAATTACAGGCTGGAGGCGCTTATTACACGGGTCGTGCAAACATCCCTTGTTCCGTTGTGGAGGAAAACCGCGGAGAACTTGTGTCTTAAATCGAGACCACACTGTCCAATGTCTCTAACTGGGGACGGGTAAACTTGTTTCGATTCAACCTTACAAAGGCACAAGTCTGCGCGTTCACGGCTAAAAAAACACCATTCACTGTAGTCCCAAAACTCCAGCTCCCAACACTCCCCTCTCCATCTCCAAGAGCATTGCGATCCTTGGTGTTGACATCTCCAGCGATGTTCAGTTCTGAGATCATGCATGACAAGGTGAAGCTGGCGTGCAAAAAATTAGGCGTACTCAACAGAGCGAGGCAGTACTTCACGTCGGGGCAGAGGTTGCTGTATACAAGTCGCAACTTCGGCCCCATATGGAGTACTGCCGCCGTCTCTGAGCGGGTGCACCCGGATACCAGCTTGGCCCTTTTGACTCGGTTCAACGACAGGCTGTGAGAATTGTCGACGATCCCAAACTCACTTGCCGTATCGAACCCTTAAGTCTGAGGAGAGACTTTGCCTCCCTGTGTGTGTTCTACCGCTTGTACAATGGGATGTGTTCTGAGGAATTGTTCGAAATGACGCCCACGGCTACTTTCTACTATCGCACCGCTCGCCATCGGCAGGGAATTCATGCTCACACTTTAGAACCGAAATGGTCGCGTACAGTGCGGTTTCAGAGAAACTTCCTCCCGCGAATTCTTGGGTTGTGGAATCAGCTCCCTGCCAAGGTTTTCTCTAAGGACTATACTTTGGGGTTCTTCAAGAAATAAGTTATTGGATTTTTGAAAGGTCGGCAACGCGCGAGTGATACCCCTGGTGTTATAAGCGTCCAAAGGCCACGGTGACCGCTTACCATCAGGCGGACCGTGTGCTTGTTGGCCACCTTAGTGGTATAAAAAATAGCATGTTCAACTGAGATTCAAAAAGAAATGGATAGTGAAATAAAATGTATTATGGATTTAGGCGGTAGCCATCATTTTTTATGAAAAGTGTTTTAACCTCTGATGCAGAATGTGGAAGTCTTGACTACACCAATTAAAATAGAAATGGCTAATGAAGATAATTTTACAGCTAAAAAGAAAGGTATTTTGAATGTTTTTCATAAAAATAACTTGATACGAGAATTAGAAAGTTTAATTGTTAAAAATTTGAAACGTAATTTGCTATCTGTGAATCAACTTATTTTACAAAGAACACTTTAAAAAAAAAAGAAGAAAAAGAATAAACTTAGGTGAGAAATTTAGTAAATTATATAGTTTAAAAATTACATTAAAATTGTGACAGGCGTGTTATACAGCAGAAAAAAATATATGGAATAAGAGGATGGGACATTTAAACCGAAAAAGTCTGAATATTCTTTCTTTACTAATGTGTGAAAATAAATGTGATATATGTGTATGAAAAATATATTTACTAGATTACCGTTTAAACGGATTTACTACAGGCATTCACACAGCGTTAGTGAGATGATACATACAGACATTGCAGTACGAAGAAAATTAAATACAAGAGAACTGCTCAGATCCAGCCAAAATAGATTATTAATAATACAGACAACACCCATTGAAACTAAAAAAGTCATAGAAGAAAAATAAACTGAGGAAAAGAGAGAAGTAAAACAATTTCAAATAAATAGGACACAACGTGAAAGGCAAGTAAAGAAACCAGCTTTTTTGCATGAATGTAATACAACTTTAGAAGCTTTTTGTTTGCTTAATATTATGGAAGATCTGGTTACATACTCAGAAGCTATAACAATGAAAGATATGAAGAAAAAGAGTTAAATGCATTAAAAAAATCAAAAACATGGAATGATGTTCAACTACAAAAGAAAGAAAGCCAATGGATTTATAGTAGGTATAAAGTAAAGTTAATGTTAAAGTTTAAAATTAAAAAATGGAGGGTTAATGTTAGGGATTTAAATTTTGTTGGTATATTAAATGTTATGTTAAGTTGAAGTACCTACCTAATTTTGTTACAGTGGTATAAACGACTTTATACCTTTACCTTGTTTTAATAATAAATACCTATTAATCGAGAGAAAATGTTAAGGATTCTGAGTTATCAAATGGCATATTTTTATTAATACAGCAATTACCTGGAATAGGAAACTTGTATACTCATTTAATTTTGACTTACAATATGTTCTTCCTACACACACAATACCTAGGTGTTTACCATCAGTTCTTGTATGATTTGTTAAACCAAGGATAAAAAAATCACGTTTGTTGTATGGAAAAAGCCCCCCTTAAATATTTGTTTTATTTTAATTTAATAATTTATTTTTAAAGTTACTATATAACTTAATATTCTGTGAATATTTTAAGCGTCTACCTGTTACCGTTATCAATATCGAGCAAAATCGAGCAAAAAAAATCACGTTTGTTGTATGGGAGCCCGCTTTAATATTTATTTTATTCTATTTTTTAATATTTGTTGTTATAGCGACAACAGAAATACATCGTCTGTGAAAATTTTAACTGTGTAAATAACGGTTAATAAGATACAGCCTGGTGACAGACGGATGGACGGACGGACAGCGAAGTCTTAGTAATAGGGTTCCGCTGATTACCCTTTGGGTACGGAACCCTAAAAAAGGAACCTAATATCGCAAAATTTCGTAGGTATTGCATCAAATTTTTACATGTATTTAAGTAGCTACTGTGTATGGTAGGTTCGGAACCGTTAGTGCGCGAGTCCGACTCGCATATCGCTGGTTATTTAACAACCGTTGTCTTTAAAATAAAACCTGTTTTTTATATATTCTATCTGATAAAAGTAGTAATAGTCGCTCTTCTTATCTCTATCACAAACACGTTTGTAAACTTGAATTTTTACATAGTTCAACCCTGATCGTCCAGGTTTTAGCGCCATAGGTCATTAACAAGAGGAAATATTGATAGTTTTCGAATAGATTTAAAATGCGCTCCGAAGTTTTAAAATCTACAGGTATCTCCTAAGAACAAAAAGTATTAAAATCTTTGTAAAAATGTATAGGATTTTAATATAAATAATATAGAAATGTGGTTCGTTCGCAGGTATAGGTAAGTGCAATACTTGATAACAGATGGAGTTATTAAATGTTGGTGATAGTCCGAATAAGGGTTAAGAAAATACACTTCGCGGCGTCCGCGCGCGTTTTACATTTTAGCTAAAATGTTGCTGTCCCTATCGAACACGACGCGGGCGCGAGACCCCCTATCTCCGCGCCGCGCGCCTTATTCTGGTATGATTTTGTCGTATAGCTGGAACGTCAGTATTCTGACTGATAAGCGATATGACTTTCACCCAAAAATACTATATTTTGAGCATTAACGAGGTATAAATGAATTATCATCATTAATTTTTCAATTTAATAAGTATTTAAAGTGCTGCCATATTGTTTATCCGATTGCGATAAAACTATGTTAATTTATTGCTACCACTTGCGCAAAAGTTATAGGCATTAAAGAATGTCATTGGTTGTAATAGAAAAGGTATTAGACGTTCTGTTCGGCGCGCTCTCTGAGAAAATAGCTAGGTACCTACTTATACAAACTTATAAAGGTTACGCGAGGTTAAACAATATTCGTAGTAATTATTTTTTGAAACACCCAAAAATCGGCCCCTTAACATTAAACGCAACTTTCAGTCCTAACCATACCTGAACCTTGAAGTTATCCACCGTTGAATTTGCATTGTCTAAAATTACGTGACAAAGAATAATAAGCATTTAATGTTTTGTACGGCAAATTTCCCTAATATCGGCCATTCTTTACCTAACTACGGCCTTCTTCTATCCTAATGTCGAATCGTAAAAAGGGCAATATATCAACAGAAATTATTTATTTGTGTTGAAACTTTACCATGCATAACTTTAACTCTTTATAATACCGTTTAAAATACAAATCGTATTAGGTTATATATTTATTCTTGTTTTTCTTATTATTTGAAAATTGACCAATAATAAATAAAATAAAATAAGTAGTTCAAATTTCCAACGGTAACTAGTTTTAATGTGATAAACAGCATTGTGTTTTACAGCAAAAAAATAAAAACACACTGTTCTACACAGTTACATGAATAGACTTATTTACTATTTTAACAAACTGTATTTCTGTTAGAGCAGCCTAATTTCGGCCGTGATTTTTATAGTCTATTAAAAAAGTATAACTATTTTGAGGCGGCCGAACTTGGGTTATTCAATTAACGGTTTAAAAGCCTTTACTTAGGATACTAATAAATCCATTAAAATTTAACATTGATATTGAACTGTCCGGAATTAGTAAGAAAACTATTGTAAGCTATTGGTGGACAAAAAAAAACATATTTCCAGAATGGTATCCGTTGACGTTTTTTGCCAAATTAGTGACAGAATTGCACTGTGCTGCCCCTCGCCGGCTTAACATAATCTTTATCATAACCTTTCATTTCATCATTCCATCAGTAGGCAGTGAACATAGTTTTTAATTGCTTGGCCCTTTTGACTCGGTTCAATGACGGGCTGTGAGAATTGTCAACGATTCCAAACTCACTTGCGGTATCGAGCCCTTAAGTCTTAGGAGAGACTTTGACTCCCTGTGTGTGTTCTACCACTTGTACAATGGGTTGTGTTCTGATGAATTGTTCGAAATGATGCCCACGGCTACTTTCTACCATCGCACCGTTCGCCATCGGCAGGGAATTCATTCTCATACTTTGGAACCAAAATGGTTGCGTACAGTGCTGTTCCAGAGAAACTTCCTCCCGCGAACGCTTGAGTTGCGTAATGAGCTCCCTGCCAAGGTTTGCTCTAAGGACTACAGGGTTCTTCAAGAAAGAAGTTATTAGATTGCTGGAGGGTCGGCAACGCGCGAGTGATACCCCTGGTGTTGCAAGCGTTCATAGGCTACGGTGACCGCTTACCATCAGGCGGACCGTAAGCTTGTTTACCATGTTAGTGGGATAAAAAAAAACAAAAAGTACTAAGTTATAATTTTAAAAATCGTGTTCACTGCCTACTGATTGACTGAAGACATTAAAGGTTATGATAAAGATTATGTAATGCGTCATTGAATTATAATTTAAATGTAACATTGGCGGTATGTATGCAATATGGTGTCTTTATGTCGTACGCTCCAGCTTCACACTAGTATAGAAGCCAGCGGCCGACCTTAGGCTACTCTTACAACCTAAGCTCGGCCACATTTGGCCGATATAAGAGTAAAAGAAGGTTGTATTATGGAAATTTTACAAGCGTGCATAGGCTCACCGGAAGGAACTGCGGTGAAATTTGGCATGGAGATAGTTTGAGTCCCGAGGAAGGACATAAGCTACTTGGAAACGTCAAGTGTTAGTCGGTTTTTTTTCTATAAGTGAGGAGTTGTCGTTGAAATTCTACACCAATAACGAGGGCAAAAGCTAGTATTATATAAGTGTAACTTACTCGTGGTACTCATTTCATTAAAATCAGTTTACCCTTAAAGTGCGAGTCCGACTCGCACTTGACCATTTTTCTTTTATAAAAACCTTGCCTTAACACTATTAAACACAACAAAAAAATTACCCGAATTGGTCCAGCCGTCTTCGAGTTTTCCTTAGTGCGCGAGGCCGACTCAAACTTGACCCTGGCCGACTCGCACTTCACCCTTTTTTCTTTCTCAGAGACTTTCCCTGGCGTGTGTAAAACAACTTACCAAAATTCCATTAAAACCGTTTTCCCCTTTTTGCGCGAGCCTGACTCGCACTTGCCCTTTTTTTTCTTTCTCAGATACCTTCCCCGGCGTGTGCATAACAACTTACCAAAATTTCACTAAAAACGGTTTACTCTTAGTGCGCGAGTCCGACTCGCCCTTGACCGTTTTTTTTTTTTTTCATAAAAACCTTGCCATAACACTATCAAACACAACAAAAAAAATATCTGAATTGGTCCACACGTCTTTAAGTTTGCCTTAGTGCGCGAGTCCGACTCGCACTTGACCGTTTTTTTTTTCATAAAAACCTTGCCCTAACACAAACAAACACAACAACACAAAAATTACCCGAATTGGTCCAGCCGTCTTCGAGTTTTCCTTAGTGCGCGAGTCCGACTCGCACTTGACCGTTTTTTTTTTCATAAAAACCTTACCATAACGCTATCAAACACAACAAAAAAAATATCCGAATTGGTCCAACCGTCTTCGAGTTTTCCTTAGTGCGCGAGTCCGACTCGCACTTGACCATTTTTTTTTTCCTAAAAACCTTGCCCTAACACTAACAAACACAACAAAAAAAAATTACCCGAATTGGTCCAGCCGTCTTCGAGTTTCTATTATCAATACGCTTAATTTTTCGTACAACGTTAACCTTGCATGAAATAAATTATTCACACACAATATACAAAAATTGTTAAGGACACTGTGAGGTCCCCTCCCCCTCTTTCATCCCTAGCCTATAGCTTAGTAAAAGACTTGTGATATGACGTGAACATTTATTAATATAGATACAGGAAAACATTACCGAATTTAGCCGTAGAAATTTTACAAGTCTGTGGATTCCTAGCGCGTTCGCCAATATCACCTTTGCTCTGCCTTTGTGTCGCGTGTTGTCCACCTTAGTCCCCCGTTAGCTTGTCCTTGCGTAAAAGACCTGGAATTGTTAAGATAAAGTGTATATATTTTGAACATAAAAGACGTTGTCTGCTGCAAAAGAAAAATCTCCCTTTGGGAAAGTAGATAGTCCTTTCCTTGTCTCTAAAATCGTAATTTCTGTTCCACGAAGTTTAGGCTTCAGAGATCAAAAAGTAAGACTTGCCCAATGGCTGACCGAAGATGGTAAAGGTCAATCCCCTTCAATCCAGAAAGGCCTTTCCGAAAAGCGCTTTCCTTTTTTACACAAGGACTATCTAGACCAAACTACGTTATAGTCTGAAAATACGACACTTAGAAACAAACAAAAGTTCTCACAAAATTACAATAAGTGTCGAGTAGTTATTTACGTTAATTAAATTACGGGTTAGGACGGGCTCTCCGAGCCTGGAGTAAATAAATGTGTTGCTGAAATAAACGGGGTTAATACATACAATATTTCCAAACAGAGATCTTCTAAGTAATATCTACTTTTATAACACAAATAAGTTCAAGATTTAATGAATTTAAATATATCTTTACTCAAGATTCGAAATCTACGTTATTATTGGAAACTCGATTAGAAACAATTAAGGATTGAGTACATTTCAAACTAGTTTGCTAGAATATTTACAGTTTTACTGAAAATTGATTATGCAGTTATACTTAGCTTTGAACAAAGGTCTCCGTACGTTAACACGTAACACTCTCACAGTTCACTCCCTCGCTAAATTCACCTTTCGCGTCTTATTCCCCTTTGCCTCTAATCTCGACTGCCCACGTGTTAGCCTTACTTTAGCATCCTCTTGACTCACCCGATTCCCTCATTCCTTCTCCAATTTGCTGGCGCACCCTTGTGTCGGAGTAAAGCTGTAACTCTCAATAATACGTTAGTGTTATTCGGCCTTATCGCCTTTGCAATAAACCCGTAAATCTCTTATTCTTCTGTCCATGCGAAAGCCATCCCTTACGCGAATCATCTATCTCGTACGCACTTGTACGTCTTTCTCGCTCTTGAATTTTGGCGCGTTGATGCATGATGCCGCAAGCCATAGCGACAACATCTCAGAACCGACCATCTGTTAATTAATCATTTCTAAGAAAGTTCGCTCGTCCCAAAAGGTTCAAACGCAACAAAAAATATTGTACCTGACCTACGCATTCCAGGCAAAATGTACAAGTTTTAAATATTTTGAAACCTCTAAGTTACAACTAAATTGTTACATAATTGAAATTTATTTAGGTACACCCGTGTGGACCTGACATCACAGAGTTGCTATCGTCACTACAACAATTTTTGTAAAGCGTAGTACTCACAAAAATAAATTATTCACACGAAATACAATAAGTTATAAAATACACAGTATTATCTTGAGAAGAGCTTCTTTCTGCTCCTAGCTATCGTCACTACAACAATTTTTGTAAATCGTAGTACTCAAAAAAAAAAAAATTTAGACGAAATACAATAAATTATAAAATACACAGTCTTATCTTGAGAAAAAGCTTATTTCTGATTCTAGCTATCTTCACTACAAGAATTGTGTAAAGCGTAGTACTAACAAAAGTGCTCTTAGTTCTTAAGCTCACATCGTCACTGTGCTACTTTCGCAAACAATAATTTATTTACACGCAATATACACAAATGTATCTCAAATAAAATTTGAAAACGTTGCAAGAAATTTGCAAAAAAAGGCCAATTAGGTTAATTTAAGACGTTAATATGGTTAAAAAACATTCAAACCACCTCGATTTATTTTTTTAACCATCCATTATTTATAAAATTGCGGTGCGTAAAGACTAAAACCAAGGTGCAATAAAACAAAAATGTGGACAAATGCATTTCGTGCACGTTTTTGGTTGATGTTCTCTAAAATTAAAATAATTGCAAACTTTGTAAAAAGTATTTATAAATAAATCATTACTATCCTATTTTTTAGGTTTCTAGACTCACAGTTATTAAGGTGGAGGGAAAAATATCCATTTCTTAAGCATTAACTCGCAAAGTATGCACATGACAGGTTAAACAACGTAAAAAACCATTAATGCATGCTTTATAGGAGGAGTTCGACTAATATTCTGGGCCCCGTTTCCAGTGACTATAAAATGCTGGCAAGCAAATTCTGTTATTTAATTGCATCAAACAAACACTAAATAAAATGATAAATATTATAACAATAAAATTGATGCTCACACTAACTACTTATTACACCGACGTCACAATCTTTATCTATCTATCTTAACATACTTGTAGTATAAAAAACAATCGCTTCCCGCTGTCTGTAGCTATGTAAGTATACGCTTAGATCTTTTAAACTACGCAACGGATTTTTTAATCGATAGAGTGATTATAGAGGATGATTTAAACGGATAGTTTAATATTGCTTTAAAATATGACGATAATTATTCAAGATGACAAAAAAATCTTGCCGATAGGGAGGCGTGAGCTGAATAAATGATCCATACATTTGGTCTATTAAAATAAACATGTTCGGATTCCATACATTTCTAACAGATGGCGGTGTAAGTTAGTTTCTCGTCAGTGAGTGATAGCTACCCTTTTGTTGTAACATAGGTCGCTACAGCACATCAACTTTACCAGCTAGTATATACCTATATATTATTTCGTACGTGGGTACGTCTATAAACTCTCCCTAAGGGCTGGAACAATTATTTTTTTTTGTATGTGATTGAGTGTTAAATTTACAATTAAATTCGGTAGATAGCGCTGCAATCGGGTAATGCAATGTATATATATATATATATATGTTCGCTGTAGCAAGCTATAGCTGTAGCTATAGTTCGTTTAAGCTCGGTTATAGTTATTCCCGCGGGAACTTTCCTAATGGAGTTTGTTCCAAGTTTCATCCCGTCAAATGGTTAAAGCATGATTGAGTAACAAACATTCATCCATCTATACATACATACTTCCACATATATAATATTCGAAGGATTGAGTTACATTTACAGTTCCTAAAAGTTTCAGAATTTAAAACATTCCAGTGCATAAGATCCCATAATAAGTAAGTTACAAGTTACGCTACAGTCTATCCCCTCAACAACAAAGTTATCTCTCGTTACAATAAATCATGTTTTTTTTTACCTATAAACTTATTGTCCATTATAGTAATTATAGATTTAGGTATCATACATCATAAAACCACAAAAATCAGTTCTGGGGGGTATCGCTTTCGCCCGCCAACAACCACTACTTAAGTAAACAAAGCTTTATTGCGCTAATAACCCTTTTTTATTGTTTAAGCTATCAAAAGTATTTCTATTACAAAAATATAGTCTATAAAAATATAGATTTCGACTATTTCGTTTTAATCAATATTCATTTCAAAATATAATTCCTAAAAAGTGCTTTCGTTTGCTTTTTCGTATATTCGAACCGATAAACAAGATAATCGCTTACATAAAATTAAATTGCTCAAAAACTAAGCAAACTAGACTAAAAAAATAATGAATTTTGAAGAAGATATAAAGAAATACAATAAACTATTCTGTCTTATTTTTTTTTACAATTTTTAGATATTTACAGACTTATCGGTGATAAAATCACCGCGTATGGTAAAAGTTATAAGGATATTAAATTTAAGTTTAAGACTACTTTTTTAATGCATTGAAAGTAAAAAGGTAATAGTTTATATTTAGAAAAATTTTTAGCATCTTAAAATTTGCTGTTTTTTGGGCTTTTACGTTTATTAGATATTTAAATGCCACAAAAAATTACAAATATTCACAAAAAAAAAATATTTGGACTAAATTTTCACAATTTCGTATTAAAAACTACATCAATAGACCGTAAGGTGTTGTAAAGGTTAATATTTTGTAAAGTGTGTATAGGCGTTTGATTGCATACTTACTCCAGATTACAATACTCGTGCCAACCAAAAGTTGTTAATGCTAAGACAAGACTGTTCGGAACAATACTTTAGCAAAATTAATTTAAAATTTTAAAATCAAATAATTGGCACACTGTATTATTAAACCATTTTTTTTATTCTAAAGGGGCATACACTTCGTATTCGTTAGAAAGAAACTCTTACACCTTACTTATTTCATTAAAAAACTAATAACAAAATACGAGTTTTAAAATGATAAAAAACCAACACAGGCTTTGGCTGTAATCTGGAATTAAATGACTGCCAAATCAGATAACGTAATGTATTCAGAGCAAATCATATATAAATAAGTCGAAGAAATTTTTCTGCCCACAACAGTGATCACTTATCTGCAAAATGAAGTGTGTGGTGAGTGTTGATTATAGTTTTTTATTTAAAACTAATAAAGTGTTTCAGATATTGTGAATTTGTGGGCCAAGTTATGCGGCATTTTTGTGAAACCTAAATGTGATTAAAATATAGTTTAAAAACATTACAAAAGTATAAAACAAATTAATGTATTTTTAGGGAAAAATCACTAATTTTATTTTTTTGTTTTAAAAATAAAGGCCTTAAAATTAATCACACAATTTTATTACGTCGTTTTTTTCTCATAGTCAAATTCATTGTTGTACTTACAAGGTATGTTTCAAAAATACGGAATTTAAATTTTTATTTAGCCATCTTTAATGACTGTAAGAACAAATTATCAAACATTGAATATTTTAAACTAAATACGCATTTTAAAAAGCACTATATATCATGAAGATTTACTTACAACATTTTTATTTAAATATGAAAAAATACCTAACTTTTAAACGATCTTTATGATAGAGTTAAAAATTCTAACTTAATTGTAGTTACTAATTTTCAGAAAAACGTTCCAAATTGTTAATTATTTTTTATATATTTCAAAAAAACAGGCCTTTTAGTTTGTCTAAAAATTCATTTTTTTATCAAATTTTTCTGTTATTTCATTATATATTTAATTTACAAACGAGCAGCATCTTTTTTTCATTTGTATAAGAAGATACATTGAAACATTATTTTTAGGAAATGACTTTCGTCAGTGCGAAACCAATTTCTGATTAGAATTATTAATATGGTATCATATTTAATAGTGTACTGCAGTTAACATGATCCAGATGACATAGGTAGATATGAAAGGGTGGTGTACATTTTATGAATTATATTCATACGGTTGTATCATGATAATGCTACGATCAATTATTCATAATGCAAAGAACATTAACCATTCTGTACCGAATAGAAATTAAAATATGTTTGTAAATACCTTAATATTGACAATTATTCTATATTCAGTCTTTTTACAACATTTATGGATAATGTGTTATCTCAGAGAACGTCTCAGTAAAGTACGGATACCAAGACCATAATATAATACCTGTTACATTACTGCCCCATCCTTCGTAATGTAAAGTCATATACCAAACCTAAAACCTTTTGTTTTTTTTTGTTTGTTTATTATATTTTTCTTTGTTTATTGTTTTATATCAGACTGGTGAAGTCAAGTACCAAAACAGAAACCAAGGTTATATAGGGTGAAAAATGTATTGACATTGTGATATAAATTACTTACATTACTACCTATTTCATTTACTCTTTCAAACTATTAAGCTAATGTAAAAAAGTTAAACTTTCAAGTCATGCTTACTGCGTTTAATAGTTACGTTTTCGAACATTTCCTTTGAAAAAAACCAAAAAATTACGGTTTGTATGCAGTTTAATTTCTCGTACCTAAACGGCAATATTTTTTTAATAACCTATTTTAAATTACAAAGAGGTTGTCTTAATATTGTTCAATACAATTTTTCTTTATTGTACACGAAGACACAAAAAGTAATATCAAAACAAATAATAAAAAATAGTACAATAGGTGGCGTTATCATCTGTAGGCTATTTCTTCCAAACAATCTATGAAGAAATATATATTGTATTTTGAAATATAATAAAATAAGTATATATAAAATATAGTACATAGAATGTAAACTCAGCTGCAGCAGTATAAAATATAGAAGTGCCTGATAAATAACGGCGTACTTTTATATAATATTAACGTTTCACAGATATAATAAATTATTTGCTATTTTACGAGTACCTACTACAAAACTGATTTTACTCCGATTGTATTTTCTCTTAAGAAAATAAGTTATTAACAGTTTTTAACTAATATAATATATAAGACTAAACTTTTTTCTGAAACTGTTTGTAACTGATATTATTTATAAAACTGAACATCTTCCTGAAAATGCCTTTAAACAGACTAATGCATGACAGACACAAATCAACCAAGTCTCTTCAGACGTACAACTGATTTTTATTTTATTATAAAATTCTTAAAATTTAAGATCCATTTGTCTATAGTTATAATAAAGTATCTATTTAATGCCTTTTAAAGATTATTTATTAAACCAAGTATTTTTTTCACAGATCATATTTGCTGGTCTCTTGGCCTTTGCTCTGGCAATACCATTAAAGCCATGCGTAAAAGTACCTGTAGAGGAAGAAACATTAGCTCCAGTCGAAGCTGAATTTACCACTGAACTGTCTATTGGAGAACGTTTTGGCGATGAATCCTCTGCTACAACCTTAGCTGACGAACAAATCGCACCTACAACTTATGCTCCCTTAATCGATACAGTTGCTCCTACCGTAGTAGTTGAGGAATTACCTGCTACTACTGCAGTCCCTGTAGTTGAAGATCGTATAAGTGAAACTGTTGCTCCAACTGAATCTGCTGATGAACTTATTGCCACCACCTTGGCTCCTGTCAGTGAGACCGTAGCTCCGACTGTTGTAGTTGAAGAGCTTACTATTGCTCCTGAAACCACAGTTCTAGTTGTTGTTAATGAAACACCTGACCCAGCTGTACGTACCCCTGATGTTTCTGAAGAGCCTTCCGCTGTACCTGAGACTCCCGCTCCAACAGTAGTCGAACCATCAAAGGAAGAAGAGCTCGCCAAACCCGAAGAGCCCAAGAAAGTATCTCGTTTGATCACATTCACTTTCTACGACCGTAGCAGCAAAGCCACTTCCTTGAAGCATTTCTTGGAATACTTAATCTCCCTTAAGAAGTAAATTAATTCCTGAAGTCTAGTTCTACCAAAAAACTTGAATGCCGAATATTCGCCCAATAAATGACACTAGCCCTAGTTATTTTTTGTTTCTTAATGATCATACCTTAACGATACTTCTTTCAGTAGTTACCAACAATGTGAATCAAAGGTGTAAACAGGTTTGACGTATGTATCTGTCTGTCATCCTAGCGCCCAAATGGGTGAACCGATTTTGATATAGTTTTTTTCGTGTAAAGGATGGCTTAACCAAAAGTGTTCCTAGCTACGATTCACGATAATCTGTTCAGCTATTTGAAGATCATGAGCTATTTTATAGTTGTTGAAGGGATATGAGCAACTCCTACAGGTCCGATCGTTTCGAAATTTGGTATCCTGTTACTTACATTGAAAGAATATAACATGGCCTGAATCAGAATCAGAATCAATTTATTATCCGCTGTTTTTACAGTATTTTTTTTTTCATAGCAGTAGTAATAATTCATAAGACTAATTAATGACAACTATTGCTTACCCATAGCGGGCAAACAAGTTTAAAATGACCAAATATGTCATGTTTGGGCTCATTGGAATGGTTTTAAAAATAGAGCAGGAAAAAGAAATCGGTAAGGCATTCTAAGCCCCTTTCCACTCCTTCAATTTATAGGATCTTTTGGATTGGGGTTTTTAAATTTTAAGTAAATTCACTTGTTCATTATATAATGTAGGCACTTTTTTGAATGGAATAAACAGGGCTATGAAAATCAAAGGACCGATCTCACGGTGAGTTGCTATTTTTAGTTAGAATTTCAATTTACAAGAAAGCAGATATTTCGTAGTACTAAAATAATTTAATAAAACCGCAGGAAAACTAATATGTTTAAAAGGGGCTTGATAGGGTTTGATAACTTTGCCGATACAGAGTAGAATAGGTACCAATTATTTCAGTGCAGTTACAAACAAATATGATTTTTTGTTAAAAACAAATTTTTTACAAGTATACAATTTAGGAGATATATCGGGCCAAAGTATTTTGTGTATCCCACTATTATACAATAGTATAAGAGATTCTACAAACAGAACAAAATGTTCTGAAAAAAGTTTATGACTAGTTTCATGTTTTCGAAATCGAGTTAGTACCTGGATTTGTAAAAGCCTAGTGCTTTGTGGGGCGCGCTAAACTGGCGGTAGGCCCTGACTGCTGTCATATTTGACATCAGTCGCTAAACCAATATAGAGGATTATAAACGGCGTCAATAGTTTGACAGTAAACTAGCTACTAGCTTAACAAACTTTCACCAACTCACACTGGGCCAGCGCGGTGAATTATGGCCTAATCCTTTTTCTCTAAGAATAGATGTGTGCCCTTCAGTGGAGCGTACAAAGACTGAAGCAATATAACTTAATTCTTGCATCCATAGACTTTTTTATTTCACGATTTAACGATATTGGTCCCATATATTTCATGTACGCATTGTTGAAAAGTATACTCAACCCTAACCTGCTCGTGGCACGGACATGCATTTGACTAGTTTTCTATCTTTATTTAAACTATGCGAAAGTGTCTTAGTACGTTCATCCCTTTTTTACGCAGCAACGAAGTCTATTGACCAGATATTGCAATTAAAATTATATATTTATGGGTGGATAATAAAACAGGATATTATATACCGCAAAAATGCATAGTTAACGAATTATGGTTTTGGAGCTATTTCTGTAATTACCTCGTTCTGCTAAAAAAAGTGAACGGGATTTGATAGAAACCATGAACGTGACTTAAATCTCGGAATAACACGAAGGATGCTTTTTATTCCGGAAATGCACGGTTTCTGTGAAATACCTATGAAGAACAATTATACCATAATTTTCTCAGCAGATTAAAAGTGCGGAAAGAATTAACGTAAATTTATCATGAATTTTAACAGTAAATATTGTTATCTTGAAAATATACAGCGGATATTTATTTAAATAACTGTTACTGGTAAACTATTCTTAATAAAATGTGTTTGTGAATTGGTTTACTGTTGACATGGTCTAAGAGATGCTTTATGTCCCGATGTTTGAAGATGATTCTAATAACTTTAGACCTATCTCTATACTGCCTGCCTTATGCAAAATTTTTGAAAAACTTATGTCCAATCAGATGCTTAAACATTTTAACATGACTTCATCCTCAACAGTTTGGTTTTTCAAAACGGCGTTCCAAGACTGGCGCAGGTGTTGCCCTTATACAACATATATCTGATGCTTAGGAACAGTCACAAAATGCCCATTGGTATCTTCTGTGATCTATCAAAGGCATTCGACTGCGTGCAACATGAAACTCTTATACGAAAACTGAGTCATTACGGTATTGCAGATTTGGCCCTTGAGCTTATTTCTTTGTTATTATATTCTAATGTTATTTGACGACTGAAAAGTGCTGACTACTTAAAAAAGTTTGAGTTTGAATTCATAATTCAACATATAAAAAAAGGTTTCTAGAAAATTTAAACTTAAACATAATAAAAAAAAAGTGGTGTCGGACTGCGCCCATTTAGGACGAAATAGTTGGAGTTTAATTGGAGCTAATAAACCGCTGCTTGGAACAGTTGATCCTGAGGTTGTTCTAATCTGGTCTAGCAGGTAGGTGGGAGAGGGGGGAAGCATCTCCCGGGTTCGATCGAGTCTGCGCCAAATTTCTTTCCACATATAGCAACTAGGCCAGTTTGGCGTCGTTTTCATGTAATTCAAGTATGATCATTTCTGTTATAAATTTTTACCTTCCCATAGAGATGAACTGGCTAAGTGCAAATCGGACTCGCGCACCGAGGGTTCTGTATCTACCACCATTTACGTAATGTACAAACATAAACAAAAACAAAAAGTGTGCTTCAAACCGGTCACCCATACAATTACTGACTAAGCCCGTCATTAAGACTTTGAAAATCATTTCCAACAAATGTGTTACTGTTTTGCTTCAAAATAGCTAGATGGCGCTGTAACGTTGATTTAATATGGTAAATATCTCGGGCCCGTCTTACACTGGGCCGGTTTTTATTATTTGTTGTTATACTTTAGAACTCAAACACACTATGACGACTGCAAGCTTGAAGCTTGAATGTAATACTGGTTTTACTAAAAATCAAAAAAATTTTGAAGTTTTTACCCTGTTCCGCCAAATATTGTAATTAATTAAGTAAGTAGGTATTAGTATATAGAATGTTATAAATTTATTTTTCTATAATGTTACATGGTTCATAGACTTATTTACACAAGTACCAACTTCATCTACATACCTTTTAATGGAAATTGTATAAAACTTTTACTTTTTCGACTACATTTTTCATTAAGTTGTAAAGCCTAACTTAGCTATGATAGTTTTTCTTTTAATTTCGTTATATATGCTACTACTCCCATGAATTATTTTCACACTCCCAAAAACAGACATCTAGCTGGCAGTGGGGTACTGGGCTTTAACAAACATTTGCACTTTAAAGATCTACATTTCGCCAACGCATCAATGAATCCAAAAATGGTTTTCACACAATTACCTAATAATTTAACGAGCTATCCAACGATACTCCACATAATTTAGTGGACGTGATTTTTTTATTTTATTTAATTTACTACTTTACCGGTCTAATTAATATGTATACCCATGCCAAATTACAGCTTTCTGGTACTAACAGTCTCTCAGCTAAGCCGTGGACAGCCGGACGGACGAATGGTCGGACATAGCGAAACTATAAGGGTTCCTTGTTGACTACGGAACCCGAAAATGGAGTTATTTGAAAAAGATTAATAATAAAAAAAAATAATTAAAAAACCCTTATAAAAAAGGTAGAAAATAAACCCCATAATCACACAACAAACAAGCGTGGGTACTTTTCAAATACCATAACATCATTACAATAGAATGAAAATCAATACTGCAAGAGAAATTATAAATATTCGTTACCCAGTATCCTTAATTACCTCAATCGGTGTTGGTCGAGGGTTTAAATTTCACTTCACGTCCCAAGTGGCGGAGGTTCGAACCCCGGGGTCAGCGTGTACTACTGAGTCTTTTCTTAATTTCTCAAGTACACTGAGTTATTTATTCACACCACTGGCTTTTCGGTGAAGGAAAACATCGTGAGGAAACCTGCATATTTCAAGAAAAAAAAAAGACGTATGTGAAGTCCACAATCCGCATTGGGTCCGCGTATGGACTATGGCCCAAATCACCCTCGCTTATGAGGGTAGGCCATGCCCCAACAGTGGGGACGTATGAAGGCTGGCGAGGCTGTATCCTTAACGAACTCACAGAAAATATCACCAAAAATAAATTTTATTTAAACATGTTTAAAAAGTACTGTAATAAGCCGCATTCGCATTACTAGCAAATTATATTTTTTTTATTAAGTAACTAGTAATACGTTTTCTTTTTATTATATTTATAACTTTGTAACGAACTATTCATCTACAAATAACAAATGAATTGAAAAATAAAAACAATGCTAATGAACCGATAGAAAAATTGTAAAATTATGTCGGTTTGTCGCTAGGTGGAGTAATGAGTTTATAAAGTTATCGCACGCTTATAAAAAATAATCTAAAAAGTAGAAAGTTAGCCTCCATATTAGGAAAAGTGTCGCTTTTCCTTTTGTCCTTCCCTAATTTTCTACATTTTGTGGGGCCTTCCTCTTTGGGGTACAACCCAAAGAAATAGTCTCCTTTTACTTTTTATATTAATGATACATATACCTATTGATTCCATTTTGTAATACCTAATAGGTAATTAGACACTTCTATTTTGAATTATTAGGTTTACTAAAATTTCCTTATTGAATCATCATAGCTATGTTAGCGACCTACAAAAATGCTCAGAACTTTATTTATGGCTAGTAACTACAAGACAGAAATAAACTTCCTAAAACAAATTGGATAACTTTTAAATATGTTTACGAATAAGCATAAATAAATAAACATTTATTTCTAACAACCCATGATTTAAAAATGACAATGTAAAAACACTATACCTAGGTACCTCATTGGCATACTTAGCATTTATGTTAATTATACACATCTTTAGTTACGTTACTACCACAACACCACCTATACTCAGCATCAATTCAGAAAGCAACCCATCTCAATATGTTTATAGTTATTAATGATACAAGTTCGGTAAGTAGGTAATAACGAACTAGCTTTCCAACCGCGCCTTCGCTAGTATTGACTATAAGAATAACTCAATTCTTAAATCAACATACTCTTAAGTTTAACACCCTTTACTTACTGCTACTTAATTAATTTTGTTGAAAAATCATGTATGTATACGAAATTTAAAAATAAAAAAAATATTTACATAACAAACTTACCTTCTCCCTTTCTCTTCTAGGGTTTGAATTTTCAGTAAACCCGAAACCCATGGTTTGTTAAGTATGTTGAGAAGCATGTTAATATACCCAGTTTCAAGTTTCACTTAGATTTTTTTCTCACCCCCTTTCTTCCCTCAGGGGTTAAATTTAGGAAAACACTGAATTAAGTTTTTTAATTATTCTTAAGTGAGATTTATACTGAATTTCAAGTAAATGAACATAAAAAAAAAAATTTCTGTAAAAGCTTTGCCAAGTGAATTGAATGAAGTGAATCCATGCTTTTTTAATTCTGTTAAAAAACAGTTGCGAGTTAATATAACTTCATAAATATTATATTCTGAAACCCCAAATCACGTCGTTTATTGACAGTGAGTATATACCTAATTTTAATAATTTAGTAATAGAGATATTATATCCTTTACACATTTTATACCCTGATAAATTAAATTTTGAAAAAACACCATACATTCAAACTTTACCGAGATACGTATTTTATTTATTATTTTGAAAGTTTTATACTTATCTCTAAATTAATTTTATTATAAAAATAAACATATTATTTCCTGATAAAATTTTGCAACACCCTTTTTTCCCAATAGGAAATCCATTTTTAAAAACTGCGAAATACAAACTTTAACACCTCCTATCTTCCCTAAGGGGTTAAATTTTAGATACGTGTTTTATTTAGTATGTCAGAGCATTAATACTGAGTTTTAAGTAAATTTAAGAATACGAATATTATTTTACTTACAAACTTTGTCACCACTTTTACCTTCCAATTTCGTAATTCTCAGAAATACATGTTTTATAAATTTTATTGTAGAGAAAATTTCTATGAGTGTAAAATTCATGAATACCTTTATAAAATTTCAGTATAAAAATTTTAAAGTATACCGAAATGCGTGATTTACATATTTTTGTGTTGGAAGAAATAATAATTTCCAATCCTATATAAAATAGCAAAACACATTTTTTTCCCTTATTGGTTGAAATCTGACACACGACAAACACGCGAAACACTTTATTTATTATTTATGTTGAAAAGCATATATATTAAGTTTGAAATAACTTGACCATAGAAATATTTTATCTCAAACTGGCTTACCGATGTCTCCCCTTAGGGTCTGCATTTTGATAATTAAGAAATATGCATGTAATTAATTGTGTTAAAGAGCATTATTGTTGAGTTTTAAGAAATTCCATACAAATTTATATATAGAACATTAATGTTGGTTTATATTTTGGTTTTGGAAAGCAATTTTTTGTGATAATTTGACTGTAAAAATAATAATATTTCCCAATCCCATACAAAATTACCAAAACAGTTTAATTCCCTAAAGGGTTTGAACTTTTAAAATTATGAAATATGTATGTCCTTATAATACAAATTTTGCCATTACTTTTACCCTCTTAGAGTTCAAATTTGAAGATAACACCACAGTAAATGTTTTTGATTTATATTGAAGAGCATTAATACGAAATTTCATACAAACT
Organism: Apoda limacodes; assembly: GCA_946406115.1. NCBI lineage: Eukaryota > Metazoa > Arthropoda > Insecta > Lepidoptera > Limacodidae > Apoda > Apoda limacodes. Next base: position 18,250,727 of record OX291544.1, read on the forward strand.
TTACCATCCCCTTTTTCCCTTGGAGGTTTAATTTTAACACTCCAAAAATTCCTTTTTCATTAACTGTTTCCAAAATGCATATAAACAAGTTTTTTTTAGCCAAATAATTTTCAACAAATAAATGTTTGTTTGCGAAAACAATTAAAAATTTTAAAATACGTATTTTTAAATGACATATACCAGAATTTTATATTAAACCAGCTTTTGCCAGCGGCTTCGCCCGCCCAAAATTTGCTTAACGGCACAGGATTTTTTTTTTTTTTTTTTATTATTCATTTATTTCAGATTATCTCCATATGTTGTTAGTATTTATACAATCTTAGAAGTATGTTAGTAGTCAAATTACAGATTACAAATTAAAAATAAACATTATTCTGTACTAGACAAAGCCTATTAGTTTATCTAGCAATGAATATTGCTGGCCTGAACCAAACATGTAATAAGTTCCAGTGTCTTAAAATTGGACACTGAAACCTTTCAGCTATCGGCTTCAGAAGAGAATTGGGGCTGCCCCGGACTCTGTGTAGGCTGCACGTATAGAAGGTTTGACAGTACGCCTTAAACAGTGTTAGTTTCACTTCCTTACTACACCGGGAAAACCTACGGGCAACCATATTCGCTCTAGTCGCCAGCGCCCTACGTTCACGATCTATGTCGGCATCATCGGACATATCCTCAGAAACCCAGTGTCCTAGATATTTTAATTGAGTCACCCTAACTAAATTTGTACCCCCTAACTGTACCGAAGGTATCTCAGTGTAGGTCTTTTTGCCTGCTTTAAAAATAAGCATTTTGCTTTTTTTGGCATTGTATCTAAGACCATGTGTCACCGCATATGTCTCACATATTTTAATTAGTTTCCTTAGAGCCCTGATGGAAGGGCTCAGCAGTACCATATCATCGGCGTAACTACTATTATTGTAACAAGTTCCTCCTATATAGCAGCCGACTCCACTACTGCTAAGCTCAACAATCAGACTGTTCATGAACAGATTAAATAGCGTAGGAGAGCTTAGCCCCCCCTGCCTCACTCCACACTCCAACCTGTAAACGTCCGATAGTGAAGCTTCCCACTTTACATGATTAGTTTGATTGTCATACCAATACCTAAAAAAGTTTATCAAGTTTTTCGGTAAAGTCGTTTCACTAGCACACTTATTCCACAGAATATCATAGTTTACCAGGTCAAACGCCTTAGATAGATCCAGAAAACATGCAAATATAGGCGTCTTCCTACTAGTATAATATCTGCCGGCATGCTTCAGGCACAGAATAGCAGTTTCAGTAGATAGCCCAGGGCAAAACCCGAACTGGTTGTCATGAAGGTCTATATGCATTATAAGCTGTCTCTTAAGCAAGCCGTCAAGGACCTTTGCTATGATTGTCGCCAGTGAAATTGGCCGATAGTTCCTCTTATCTGACACATCACCCGTATTATTTTTAAGTATTGGCACAACAATCGTCTTAATTAAGTCCTCGGGTAGATAAGCATGAGCAATACATAAAGAAAACAGCAAATTTAGAACTCTAGGTAGGTGTGCACCCGCAAATCTCAGATGCTCGATAGTGAGGTCGTCATGACCCGGTGACTTCCCACGTGACATAGAATGAATCACCTCACTTACGTCTTTAGCCTTAAAATACATAGGTACTTCTTGCCCTACCTCTTCCTCGAGCACCGAGGACCGCGATCCCAAGATTGATTCTACTTTAAAATGTGCTTTAAATAAATTGGATATTTGTTCAGGTTCACAGACTCCCTCTATGCTCGTGGGGACACTTGATTTTGGGTTCAGAGTATTTGTGTCTTTCCAAAACTGTTTGAAGTCTTTTATGCTATGATAAGTGGCCAATATGCCCATCTGTATTTGTTTTTCATTATCTTGGCACCACTTTAATTTTTGTTTAAAATTTTTACGGCAACTCCTCAATTATAAAAAAAACACAGAACGTAAAATATTTTTAAATAATACGTACCGTCCTTCCCCCTCATGGCTGCCCGCCGGCCTCGCACATCATAAATGCGCGCGCAATATTTGATAATTATTTTGCTGCCACGTTATTTTAAAACTGCGATATCTCCGAAGATATTCATTGAAATCGAATGATATTAAGGGCAATTTTGTTTTAAATTAAATGCTTGTGATGAATAAACGTATTTATTTGGATAAAGATTTCTATCATGTTTATAAAAACACCTTCACAAATAATGCATTATTTTAGAACAAATATGGTTAGCATAAAAAAGGTTATAGTGAGCCAAGCTTAAAATATAGACATTTGCTGTCGCGGACTTTTTTTTAGAACTTTTATAGGGGAACAATTCTGTCATACATGATTTTTGCGAAACTCTAACCGTTTACGCAGCGCACGCAGCGGAAGCTCTCAAAAGGATAAAAAAACCCCGATTTTGAAACTTTTTTCATTAGTGCTCCGCTCCTATTTGTGTTAGCGTGATGATATATAGCCTATAACCTTTCTCGATAAATGGGCTATCAAACACTGACAAGAATTTTTAAATCCGACCAGTAGTTCCTGAGATTAGCACGTTCAAACAAACAAACTCTTCAGCTTTATATATTAGTATAGATTATGTCGTGTGGTGTTTATTATCTAGTTATTACTTATAAAGCGCGCATACTTATGAATAGTTGATTTTTTCAAACATCAAAATGTCATTGCACGCGTGAAATAATGGATTTCAGTAGTATTTAATTTAACGTGTGCTCTAAAGAATATCTTACCGCAAAACTTGTACAAATAATAAAGACTTTACGAGCAACTGTCTGTACACTGTACACTGTTGTTGTTTATTAAGAGGCTTCCTGGCGCCCAGTTAGCGCAACCGCCAATAGATATTTCAAATTTTCTCCTTGTACCTTTAAAGATGCATAAGTTTAGAATTATCAAAAAGATCAAAAAAGTTTTGAAGTTTTATAAACTTTAGCCAGAAACATCAGATATCCTATAAACAGTTCACAAATTGAATTTAGGAATAGTACAAACACGTTGTGTAAATTTGTTTATAACTTTTTTGTAATTGCAAGAAGAAAGTCAAAATATACTTTGACGGCACCAAGTGAACGTTAAGAACCCGCGTGACAAAAGTTATATGAATGTTCGTCGACCCAGGACTGCCTCCCCTTTCTCTACCTTACTTGTCATCCATATTTCATTTCCTGTATGTTGTTGATCATATCTCTTATCTGTACATATAATAAATATTTTTAGATATTACACACAGGGCCGTCTGGCCCCAAAGTAATCAAAGATTGTGTTATGGATACCAGACAACGGAAAAAGATAATAAATAAATAAATAAAAATAAAAAGCCTTTTATTTCCAGTTTTACAAATTAAAAAAACAACTTATCTATATCTATACCTTATAACTAAAAAAAAGTAATGTCTTGATTTAGTAGATTGATAAAAAAATATTTACATTTTTTAAATGTCTTGTTGTTTTACTGGAACCCCTCTTAGGTAAAGGCCTCCTCCAAAGTTTTTACATAAAGTAATTGTTTTTGTCCACCTACGATCTTCAAGGCGTGCTATATGACCAGCCCATTTCCACTTCAGTTTTTGGCTGTAGCTGAGAGCATCTATTGCTTTTGTTTTCGATCTTATTTTAGCGTGTTTTATCTTCTGTATTTTCTTAATATTTAACATGCTACGTTCCAAACCTCGCTGACATGTTATTATATTATTTTTTATTTTGTTGGCGAATGTCCATGTTTGACATGCATACGTCAGACAAGGAATGAGGCAAGAGTCAAAGACCCTTTTCTTCAGTTTGATAGGCATTTTGCTTTTAAATATTTCCTTGTAACTTCAGTATTTATTCCAAGTATGTTTCACTCTTCTTTCTACTTTTAATTCGTTGCTATCTCTGTTGAGTCCAATTTGTTTTCCTAGATATACATATTTATCTACATATTCTAATTATTCGTTTCCGATTGTTATTTTTGGTTTTTTGGAGCTGGTCATGACTTTGGTCTTTGCGATATTCATTTCTAAACTTTGTCTGCTTGATACTCTATCTAGCATGTATTGTAGTTGTAGGCTCGATTCCGATAGCAAAACCAAGTCGTCTGCAAATCTTAAGTGGTTTAAGTATTTGTCTTAGATATACAAACCTCGGTTTTTCCAGTCTAATTTGTTTATGATGGATTCTAGTATTGCAATAAAAATTTTTGGGGACAAGGGGTCGCCTTGTCTGACTCTTCTTTTGACTGGGAAGCTTGGGCCTATAGTTTCTAATTTGACTCTACTTGAGCTGTTCCTGTATAGATGTTTCAGTATGGTTATGTATTCTTGCTCTACATTTTGGGCTTTTAGAGTGTCCCATATACTTTCATGTGAGATCGTGTCGAAAGCTTTTTGGTAGTCAATGAATGTTTTTTTTCAATTATCAACTCTAAACTATGGATGTGGTCTATTGTAGAAAAAATCTTTCTAAATCCCGCTTGTTCAATAGGTTGATGTTTTTCAAATGTTGGACTTAATCTTTGATTTATTATTGTAGAGAAATGTTTATATATACTTGGCAAAAGGCTGATCGGCTGGTAGTTGCTAATCCTAGGGGTCTCCTTTTTTGTATAGTAAAATAATATTGGATTCAGAACATTGAGACAGCCAGGCTTATCTTTTGAGCAAAATAGCTTTCGTTTACTTAATTCGTGGAAGAAATCTTTAGTTGCAGACCCCCACGGACCCAGCGTTTCAACCGCAAAAGGCACAAACAATCACAGGGCTGGTAGCTATTTTGCTCAAAAGATAAGCCTGGCTATACAGCGTGGCAACGCTGCCTCTATTTTGGGCACCATGCCTCATGAGGGCTCCATGGGGGAAATTTTTAATCTTTAGTTCATATTTCTTATTGTAGAGCTCATTGAGTTGAATAGGTATAAAATTATTTTGATTATTTTTTATCTTCAAATATAAAAAAGGGGTCTGTCAAAGTTGAAAATTGAGATGGTGTGACAACGGTTTCTAATATCAAATTAAATAATTTTGCTAATGGAGCCGCTAGTATGAAGCAGGCGGTTTTTATGGCATCGCTAGTGATATTATCTGATCCTGGACTTTTGTCTGGTTTCAGTATTTTTATTGTTTCAATAATTTCTGTGCAATCTATTGGTTTTATGCAGGATCTCGGCATGTCAGGGCCGATGTCTTCATATACAATATGGTTAGTGTCTCTGGCAAGGTCTGGCGCACTATAAAGTTTTATGTAAAAGTTTGTGGCGATACTTACTATACGGATAAAGATACATATATATATTAAAGTTTTTTTATAAATACATACATATTAAACATAAATACACCAAGACTCAAGACAAACACAATTTTTTTTTATCACATAAATGTTTGTCCAATGCGGGAATCGAACCCACACCCTCTGCGCAGCAGTCGGCCGCACTACCAACTAGGCTGCGATTTTCTCTCTATAAATTATTTTACTTTAACCGTCTCCGTATTTTTTTTTTCCATTTCCAATGCATTGATTAATTATAGACCACACTCACTTATTTATGGGCCATTCTTCAATACCGTGAAGGAATATCAATAACAGGTAGCATTTACTGATTTACTGATTCGCTGTTAAAGCTTTAAGTCTATTTATATATTTAGGTATTTGTTGTGCTTTTAAGTTTCACATCGTCGCGCTTTCGATTCCAAATCATAGCGGCTTTACTTTATGGAGAACCTCAACTTTAGTGTCACTTACGTATGACCTAAAAGCAAGGAAGTCATTTTTGAGACATAATGTGTACAGTCTTATACAAAAGAAGCAAAATGTTTATGATTATCTATTTATTAAATATTTATTTTTAAAAATTAAACTGCAGTTTTACATTCGACAATTTGTATTCTTCAAAAATTTTTAAGCTAAAAAATGTTATCGTAAATAATATTAAACCTAAAATAAGTTTTAGTTAGTAAAATTTAATATTTAAATTGTAAATATTTTTTAAGGCCGGTTAAATATTATTCACTATAAAATTTCATATTTGCAAGGGATAATTAAATATTATCCCTCGCAGCCTAGTTGGTAATGTGGCCGTCCGCTGTGCACAGGGTGTGTGTTCGATTCCCGCATTGGACAAACATTTATGTGATAAACATTTTTGTCTGTCTTGAGTCTGGGTGTAATTATGTAAAATATGTATGTATTTACAAAAAATAAATATATGCATTTGTATCCGTTATCTGGTTTCCATAACACAAGCATTCCTTACTTTGGGGCCAGACAGCGCTGTGTGTAATGTCCAATTATATGTATGTTATTATATTTATTATTATGATTAATTATACAACTCTTTCTTCAAAAAATGAGACAAGATGCGAGAAGGCGCGCGCTGTGGTTATATTTATATCTCTATTTATCACGCCAGCTTGCATAATAAATCTTGTGTATATTTTATCCATTTCGGAAAATCCATATTAAATTTAAATATGAACAAAAATTTGTTGCCCCCTTCCCCCCCCTCCTGGTAAACTTTTTGCAAATAAATGCCATTGACCTGGAATTACAAAATTTGGGAATTAGCAAGGTTTTAAAGTTAATAACTGTTATTTAGTTTTTATGTGACCTGAATACTAATACTAAATCGAGCCTTTCTGTAAGCGTGAAGGGCATTTCTGAACCTAAAACAAATTTCAATTTCTCAAAGGGTTGTTTCAAAGTCCAGCCTTCTCTGGCAACACCGGTGCTGCGAGTGGACGATACTGAGGAAGAGCAAATACTAGACTGTAATATTCGCCACAGAGGTTGATAATGTTATACGAGACATGAGTCGGAAAAACCACATGAACATGACTGCCTAACCGTCGAACATCTGCAGTACGGTTGTGTGCATCATGAGTGCTATCCATGTTTTATAACTTGTGTATCAGTCATTAATATTTACTATATGATCAATGAAGACAATTTTTGTTCAAATACTCAAGAATAGAACGGGAAATATAGCAGATAATGGTAACTAAAGGCTTATATCATTAGCTACAATTATTGCCAAAGTCTTATATCGGCCTTTGGATAACCATTTGTCTAAACATCTTTAATTTCATCACGGTCAGTTCGGGTCTTGGCTGGGCTTGTCTACTGAGAGTGCTTTAATATGTGTCAAGCATACGGTAAGATATAATTCATATAGAAAAACGCTAGCGTATGCGAGAATTCTTGATTTGTCAAAAGTATTTGATTTAGTTCGTTATGACATATTATAGAAAAAGCTTAAAGATACAACTATAACCAAGACAATCTGTTCTGTTTTTTTTTACCACAAATCCAAACATGCACTCGGTGCGCCTGATGGTAAGCGATCACCGTGGCCTATGGACGCTTGTAACACCAGGGGTATCACTCGCGCGTTGCCGACCCTTCAAAAATCCAATAACTTCCCTTGAAGAACCCCATACTGAAGTCCTAACAGAAAACCTTCGCAGGGAGCTCAATCCATAACGCAAACGTTCGAGGAAGGAAGTTTCTCTGAAACCGCTCTGTACGCAACCATTTTGGTTCTAAAGTGTGAGCATGAATTCCCCGCTGATGGCGAGCGGTGCGATGGTAGAAAGTAGCCGTGGGCATCATTTCGAACAATTGCTCGGTACACATCCCTTGTACAAGCGGTAGGGAGCCCAAACAGGGAGGCAAAGTCTCTCCTCAGACTTAAGGGTGCGATACGGCAAGTGAGTTTGCGATCGTCGACAATTCTCACAGCTCGTCGTTGAACCGAGTCAAAAGGGCGAAGTTGATATCTGGGTGCACCCGCCCAGAGATGGCAGCAGTACTCCATATGGGGCCGAACTTGCGACTTGTAAAGCAGCAACCTCTGCCCCGGCGTGAAGTACTGCTTCGCTCTGTTGAGTACACCTAGTTTTTTGGACGCTAGCTTCACCTTGTCTTGCAAATGATCTCGAAACTGAACATCGCTGTAGATGTCAACGCCAAGGATCCCAATGCTCTTGGATATGGAGAGGGGAGTGTTCTGGAATTGTGGGACCACAGTCAATGAGGTTTTCTTTGCGGTGAACGCGCAGACTTGGGTCTTTGTAGGGTTGAATTGGAACATACCCGTCCCCAGTCAGAGACCTTGGTCAGTGTGGTCTCAATTACAGACACAAGTCCTTCATGTTTTCCCTTCACAATGGAACGAGGGATGTTTGCACGCCCCGTGTAATAAGCGTCTCCAGTACTGTCATCTGCATAGCAATGCATGTTGTTGATGTCCAACATGTCATTGATATGCAGTAGAAACAGCGTTGCAGACAGCCCAGAGCCTTGCGGGACAACAGCATTAATGTCCATGCTAACAGAGCAACAGGCAGCGTCTGCAGGAAAAAAAGCTAGCCACCCATTAGCTCAAACCTTCGGGCACTCCGCAAGATGGCAACTTCGATAGAAGACCCCTGTGCCAGACCCGATCAAACGCCTTCGCTATGTCCAGGCTACATGCCAGTGCCTCCCCCTAACTCTCAAGAAGGTCACCAGTCGAGCGACCGTGGCGAAAGCCATATTGACTTTGACTGACCAGGTCGTGTTCTTCTAGATATCTTAGAAGCTGTGTGTTGATCACACGCTCCATTACCTTGAAGAGGAGAGAGGTAATAGCGATAGGCCTGTAATTTGATGGATCTGATATATCGCCCGTTTTGGGCACCGGGTGCACACTCGCAGTCTTCCATGAAGACGGAAATTGCCTAGTGTGGTAGGAAAGCGCGAAGAGGCGCGTGAGTACAGGACATAACTCAGGAGCACACTGCTTAAGCACCACTGCTGGTATACCGTCTGGCCCACTCGACTTATGAACGTCTAGAGAAAGCAACGCCCGCCGGACCACCCGCTGCGTTATGGAGCTTTCCGGCATGGTCTTACCGCACCACGGTATAGTAGGTGGTACAGCGCCTTCAACGTTCATATTTGAGTTCGAGGCAAAGAGACTGCCCAGTAGATCGGCTTTCTCTTTAGCACTATGGGCCAAGTCACCATCGGTCTTTCGCAGTGGTGGTAACGACGACTGGCAAAAGTTCCCTTCGGCAGCTTTGGCAAGCGACCAGAAAGCACGACTCCCAGAAGGATAGCTCGCAAGTCGCCCACCTATTTTGCGGATGAATTGGAATTTTGCTCTGGCAGTTTTTTTGCGTTTTAACTCAGAAATATTCGGATCCTTATTATTACGAGCCGTGGTCCAAGCCTCATATGCAGTTTGCTTAAGAATTTTAGCTTTTCTGCAAGACCTATTAAACCGCGGTCGTTTTTTGACGCCGGCAGCTACTCGCGCGTTAGGAATATAGCATTCCATACCAGCGAGGATTGTCTCAGTCACTGCGGCTGCGCAGATGTCAGGATTATCTTATTATTATATTACTAAAGTAGGTTTACCTCAACTGATACGATGCATAAAATTCTCGCAGTCCATCCCAGTCTGTCGACTTATAATGCCAATTATGGTGTATCTGTAAATAACATAAATCATGCAAATAATATGGTGCTGTTGGCGCCGTGCGTCAGTGCGCTATACGAAAACTTTTATCTGTATATCAATCCTAGACCGTCAGTCATGGTCCTAGGTATAATGTTAAAAAAGTTAATGTATTATGTTTTCACCATCTGGCAAGCGACCGGTCGGGACTCCTAGTATTAGGATGTATATGTCAGACGAAAACAATTTTTTTGTATTTGTGTTCTCATCTTTCTTATCTATTTTTCCTTTATCTGTGATGTAACACTTTGCTTCGTGTCAAATTTTATATTTCTAGGACAACGGGAAGTACCCCATTAGTTTAAATTTATTTGTGAATGCTAAATTATGTGACAAAAATGGCCGTATTTCGGCCATATGTTTTTACTACGTTAACTAAAGAGCTTGATTTTTTTTACAGTTTCAAGGGACCGTAGACCTTAGTATTTGATATCTATTTCAACTTCATACCTCCACGCTTTCTTGAGTCAAAGGGTCTTGTTATACAGACAAGCGTTTTTTTTTCAATGTGTTTTAACTACAAATTAACAAATTTTGGATTATTCCCTATATTTGTGATTAAATGCCTTGCTCTGAGTTAAATTTCATGACTCTAGGACAACGGGAGGTCCCCATAGGTTTTTATTTTTTTGTTAATGCCAAAATATGCACCAAAAATAGCGGTATTTTGGCCATATGTTTTTTATTACGTTAACTAAGAAGCTTGATTGCGATTGAGATTTGATTTTTTATAGCTTCAAGGGACCGCGTAGACGTAGTATTTGATATTTTTGGGCGTTCCTGAGAAAAGGGTCTTGACAGACAGACAGGCTGTGATTGATACCTATGCAGGAATTTAAATAAAAATACCCGTACTTATACAAAAAAGATCAATTTCAAGTTTTGAACACTACTATTTTTAATATCACTTATCCTACCATACTCGTTTGTCACGATAACTCCAACGATAAAATCCATTCAGATGATTTCAGATAATTTGATAATACGAGGTAAAATAGTAGGTACCACATAGGTACATATATGCGCCAGATACACGCAAAATACATAATTCTCTTGGTATCGGGTAAAAAGGGTTAGATTCTCTTTGTTAGGATCTAAACCTATTTCTTTTATTTCGCCGGAATTGTTAAATAACCTATATGTCAGACAAATATTTAAATAGCACTTAAGAAGACACTTAATTAATTGCCACTTTAAAATTGCAGGCATCTAAGACAGTCATATTCTATAAAATATGAATCATGCGTATACGAAATAACAATATATAACGAAATGCTAAAGTTTCCATACTAACATACTGACTATAATGTCTTTACGTCTATTCTATACTGTACTTGTATCTATCTTCCTACCAACTGGGAGCTTTTTGCGAAAAAGCTTGGAGTTCTCAAGTATCGGATACTCGGGAACTAAATGAATGAAATACAGATCTCCAAAAAGACATTAAAGACTTTGAAGGGACGATAGATGCCAGTGATCTCGCTCAAGTATACAAAAGAAGCTTAAACCATTTTAAGCGTGCTTACATAAGATTAACCTTTGCATATCACGCTTTATACGCGCTTTGTACGCGCACGTTTCTGGCTGTTTTTTTTCATGTCTTTAATTTATTAAAAAGCACCTAATAAATTGGGTTCCCTGACTAAATATCGAGATCTATGACAAGTAAATTCATTCTTAAGCATTTTTATCTGCTTTCTATGATTTATTTTCTTAATTACTGATATTTTATTCTGTTCAGTATTTCGTTTTTACTATGTCTTTTCCTAACTGCTACATTTTTTTAAGGTTAATAGTATCCATGGGCGCCGGCAGAAATAACTTCCAGGTGTTGCAGATTTTAGTTTTCTTACAATCTTCGCCGTATTATGATTGTTAATAAAAAATTGAAATTTTCGTCGGAAACATCTGAAGCCCGGTTTATTTTATGTTCGAGACATTTACAAATTTCTGACTGTTATTAGACTATAATATTTCTGAATATTTTAAATTCATAAATTTATTTTATAGGTACCCAGTCCTCACGGCTCACACCTATCCCTGTTCTAAATATATATAATAGATATCTAAATACACATCTTAGTTATTAATTGAAAGTGGATAAGGGTAGTTATGAGGTAGGTTATTGTATTAGGAAACTACTTAATCAAGGTCAGTGTGACGATAATTTAAGTCATGACTAGGACGTATTATAAAAGCTATCTTAGATAGGTAAATCACTCGTGTGCGACAAGTGTGTTTAGATAAATGGTTAGGGGACTAAGATAGTTATATTATGTAGAATATAATCTTAAAATCGAAGTTCACTCGCCAAGCTAGTGACTGACTAAACTCATACCTTCTTAGAGTCAGGGTTACTTAGGTTCACAGTGTAGCGGCCCTAATCACGCCATTAGACGATCATTGCCAAATATAAATAGTCTTATTATATTTCTGGAGTGTTGCAGGTAGGGTTAAATAATAACGTCATTAGACGAATGTTTTTATTAGGGGTGGGGGGGGCGGTGGAGTTTACATGAGGAAACTATACCTTTTTTTAAGGAGAGTATTTTATAGATAAAAATAAGCGTTAAAGAAAATAATCAAGAAATAAATATAGCTAAATCGACGATCATAAATAATGTCTACTTTGAATTTTTCACCATTTCTAAAGTCAGTACAAAACCATCTAAACAAAGCAAATACGCGAATATTGGAACTAAAGGGACACAAGTACTAATGAGTTATATGACTTTCCGTCATCCCTACACAAAAGAACCCTAATTGATGCTACTTCCACATTTGAAAGTAAACTCCATACGAATGCTAAATCCATTCGTTTTGTAGTGTGGGAACCAGGTAGCTAAGCGTTCAGGACTTGCGACCTGAAAGTAGGTTTAAGGGGCGCCCCCTTACGATGATTATCAGCGCTCACCTACACAAGCTAACCAGCTAAAATAGTAAAACCCTACTAACGCCGCTAAGGATGGACATGGATAACACATAGTAATTACTGTATCTCTTGGCGGACCTAGTTCTTTAGTGGGCTATATAATTATTATGGCTGGTATAATCTTTGTTCCCACTTCTACTTTTATATAAGATTTATCTGTACCTAGCTGATAATGTCATAGAAACTAGGTCCGTTAATATATTCCTTCCTACTAAGGTGATTGAGATTTCTTTCTACCATATATTTCTAATCGGCAAAAGCGGGGCCCGTCATTTGGATGTTTTAACATTAATTTAGATATTTTTAAAACACAACCTCGAGATTTTTACAACGAACACACAATATTTTCACTGTAACTTCTATAAGTTAGTTATAAGTTTAGTTCATCCACTCGAAAAACGTTTATAGTTATTCCTCCGGAAATATTTATACATGTCGGAATAAAGAGTATATATCCTTCTTCGTCCCTTCAACAATCTCCGTATATACCAAAAATCACCTGAATTGGTTTCTCCGATGTAAAGCAAAGCAAAAACAAACAAACATACAGTCTTTAACAAATATAATAGGTATATTAGTTAGTATAGGTTTGTGGTTCCGTCTTAGGAAATACATTTTGTTTAATTTGAAGCAGTGAACCAGATTTTCAAGAAAAAGCAATAGAATAAAAGACCAGGGACAAAATAATATGCCTCCATTGCTAGTTTCGAAACTATAAGAAGTTAGTCAGAATTTAGCAGCTTACTTGTTACTTTACAACTTACGTAATTAAACTTTATTTTACTTTATGTTCCGTAGTAGCATTTATTTCAAGCTTTCATTAAGTTTCACCTGTGCCGTGTCTGTATTAAAATCTTGTGAGTTAAATTTGACCCACCTTCCGGTGTTCGACTGAGTTGAAATTTACCATACACACGTGAATCGGATAAGAATGCAATATGTTGATGACATAGAGCTGGTTTGATGATGGAGCCGGAAGGTGGGCATAGGAACTCTGTGACGAAACGACACTACCCCATCGAGATTAGGCTTATTTTATTTGACTTGACAAGTCTCTGGTCTTAAACGATATTAGGATCTGATAAAAGCTTGTTTGTGAGCTGAAAAAAGCTTCACACAGGTGGCCTTAATTTTTTTTATCTATAAACTTATTTTTACCCTCAAAGTTTTTTCCTTGAAAATGTCAAAATATTCAATGTCGGTAGCGTCCGCTGCGTAGGGAGGGAGCAAGCCGACCGCGCGTATGAGCCGCGCGGTATGGCATCTCGCAGAGCTAACTGGGCAACGTCTTTCCCCCTCATGACTGCCCGCCGGCCTTGCACATCATAAATGCGCGCGCAGTACTTGATCATTATTTTGCTGCGATGTTATTTTAAACCTTTTTGTTTTATATACCACGAAGGTGGCAAATAAACATACTGGCCGCCTGATGGTAAGCGGTCACCGTAGCCTATGCTCTTGTAACACCAGGGTTATTCGCGCGTTACCGATCTTTCAAAAATCCAAAAACTCCTTTCTTGAAGAACTCCATACTGTAGTCCTTGGTAAAAACCTTGGCAAGGAGCTCATTTCACAACCCAAGCGATCGCGGGAGGAAGTTTCTCTGAAAAGTAAAGTGTAAGAATGAATTCCCTACCGATGGCGAGCGGTGCGATGGCAGAGAGTAGCCGTGGGCATCTGATACCTGAAAAACTAATACTGTACTTTTTTGAAATAGGTACTAATGTTTATCACATATGTGTTTGTCCTGCCTTTGCAGGAATCTAATCAACGCCTATCAGTTCAGCAGGCAGATCATTACCCACTGAGCCACCTTCCACATCAATCTTACACAGAACTTACAAAGAAATAATCTTTCTTCGTTTAAGATTAACTGAAATAGCAATTTCTCATCTTTTCCATGCTTATTTAATAAGGCTTAAGAATTAGCAGGAATCAAACGAACGCCCCTCATTTCAGCAAGCAAGACATTGCCCACTGACACACACATCAATGTTACAATTACACAAATCTTCATAGACAAATACTTATACAAACATAGAAATTAATCTTTCTTCTATACTTATTATTAATATTATAAAGCTAAAGAGTTTATTTGTTTGTTTGCTTGAACGCGCTAATCTCAGAAACTACTGGTCCGATTCGAAAAATTCTTTCAGTGTTACATATCCCATTTATCGAGGAAGGCTATAGGCTATATATCATCACGCTAATATCAATTAGAGCGGAGCACCAATAAAGAATGTATCAAAATCAGGTTTTTTTCCTTTTAAGAGCTTCCGCTGCGTGCGCTGCGTAAACGGTTATAGTTTCGCAAAAATCATGAAGCACAGAATAGTTCCCCTTTACAAGTTCTAAAAAACCTTTTAAGGATCAAGGTTAAATTTGCTCTAAAATAATGCATTATTATTGCATTATTGGCATTTTTATAAACATGATATTTATTCTTATCCATAAATACGTTATTTATCACAAGTATTTATTTTAAAACCAAATTGCTCTTTAAATTATTCGATTTCAATCAATATCGCAGGAGATATCGCAGTTTTGAAATATCATCGCAGCAAAATAATGATCAAGTACTGCGCGCGCATTTATGATGTGCTAGGCCGGCGAGCAGTCATGATGGAGAAGGACGGTGGCATTAGTTAGCTCTACGTGATACCATGCCGCGCGGCTCATACGAATTGTCGGCTCCCTCCCTCCCTACGCAGCGGACGCAACTGACATTGAATATTTTAACATTTTACAAGGATAAAAACTTTGATGGTAAAAATAGGTATATGGATAAAAAAGGCCACCTATATAATAAAGGAGAAGAATTTTGCAGGAATTTAACCAACGCCCCTCATTTCAGCAGGCACTGAGCCATCTAACACATCAATCTTAAAAATACACAAATCTTCATTGATAAAATACATACTTACATAGAAATAATCTTTCTTCGTTTAAGACTTACTGAAGTTAGTAGATCGGTAGGTTTATTTATGCCTTTGTATTTTACTTTTCGTCTCTGCATTTTATTATTCAAATGTCCGGCGCTACAAATCTGTTGATGGTATATTTTTATTGGTGTCATAATATTGACCAACCCTATTCTATAAATAACAATTTGCTCGTAAAAAATTTACATCTTGGTCGCTAGCTCTAGCTCTCTTCCTAGCGAGCGGCGATTGCACCATGTCATTTTAAGGGATTCCGTAGTCAACAAGGAACCCTTATAGTTTCGCCATGTCCGTCAGTCTGTCTGTCCGCGGCCTTTTTTAAAAACTACTTATACGACAAAGCTGCAATTTGGCAGAGATATATACATTGATCAAGCCGACAAAGTGGTAGAATAAAATCTTTGAAAAATATTTTTTTTTGGGTAGCTCCCCTACGTGTCTATAAAGCTGGCGTAGCCAAGTCATAAGGCCACGATGCGACTTAAACCACATTTTTTTGCTATTTTTTTTGCTAACTTATTGCCAATAAATTGATTTTTTTGCTCCACTGGTTTCCGAGATACTATGGTCCTGCTAGCTTTAGACTAAAGCTAGCGTTGCCACCATCGTATCTCCCAACCTATTGCACCTATGGACACGGGCTTTGCATCCTATTGTTTTGCTTTTCTTTAACGTTGTCGGCGATATATTACAACTAGCTTTTGCCCGCGGTTCCACCCGCCCTAAATTCGGTTATCAGTGTAGGATTTCAACGGCAATTCTTCAATTATAGAAAAAAAACGACTTACACTTGACGTTTTCAAGTACCCTTTCTTTCTACTCAGGACTCAAACTATCTCCATGGGAAATTTCGTCTAAATCGGTTCAGCAGTTTAAGCGTGAAGAGGTAACAGACAGACGGACAGAGTTACTTTTGCATTTATTAATAGTAGAACTAGATTTTGCCCGTGGTTTCAACCGCCCCAAATCCGGGTAACGTTGTAGGATTACAATTTTCATAGAAAAAAATATTCATTAAATATTATAGGCCGGAGTGGGACTCGCGCACCGAGGGTTCCGTACCAGTTTTTACCATTTACATTTAGATAATTTACAAACGCAAACAATAAAAGTGTGCCGCTAAGCGGTCAGCCATCGAAGTATTGACCAAGCTCGTCGTCGCTTAACTTTGGATATCGTTTCCAACAAGTGTTGGTAGCTACGGAACCCTCGGTGTGCGGGGCTCACTCGCTTTTTTTCTATTGAAATTGAAATTCTTCACCGCTAACCGAATATAGGGCGGCAAAAACGCTAGCAAAGTCTAGTATTAAAAAACAGAAACGCGAAAGTCTGTCTGTTTGTTACCACTTCACGCTTAAACTGTAGAACCGATTTACACGAAATTTCGCATGGAGATAGTTTGAGTCCTGAGAACGGACATAGGCTACTGGAAACGGTCAAGTGTGAGTTTTTTCTCTAAAATTGATGAGTTGCCGATGAAATCCTTTACCGATAATCTAGTTTTGGGCGGCTAGAACCGTGGAAAAGATTTGGCTTGGAGATAACTTGAGTCCCGGAAAAGGGCATCAAGTGTGAATCGGTTTTTTTCTATAATTGGGGAAATTCCGTTGAAATCCTACACTTATAACCGAATTCAGGGCAGGTGGTGCAAAATCTAGTTGTAATATATCACCGACAACGTTCAAGAATAGCAAAACAAGAGGGTGCAAAGCCCGTGTTGTTAGATGCAATAGGTCCGGAGATGCGATGGCGGCCACGCTAGCTTTAGTCTAAAGCTAGCAGGACCATAGTATCTCGGATCTGGTGAAGCAAAAAAATCAGTTCTTAGGCAAAGTAATATTGCAATAAAATAGGGTGCAAACCCCGTGTTGATAGTTGCAATAGGTCCGAGATACGATGGTGGCTACGCTAGCTTTAGTCTTAAGCTAGCAGGACCATGGTACCTCGGAAACTGATGGAGCAAAAAATTATTTTTTTGGCAAAAAATTAGCAAAAAAATGTGCTATAATTCGCGTCGTGGCCTTATGACTTGGCTACGCCAGCTTTATTTCCCCTAAACGTGAAGCGGAGACGTAATTTTTTTTTCTCGTCTACCCCATCCTGTAGAGAATTGCTGGATAGAAATTCCAAAAACATTTAAACATTTTAAACGTACGTACTCGTAACGTACCTACATGGATAACTAACTCAACTCCTTACCGATTCGCTACAAGTAGGTTCAAAGCGTGGGTCTTATATCAGCAGCGGAGCGATCAAATCTGTTTATACTACGTACCTAAACATTACATCTCCCCCCTCAGCGAAGCGAAACGTTGTATTTGGCAATATTTTTTTTATACCACTAAGGTGGCAAACAGGCACACGGTCCGCCTGATGGAAAGCGGTCACCGTGGCCTATGGACGCTTGCAACACCAAAATTATCAGTAGCGCGTTGCCGACCCTTCAAAAATCCAATAACTTCTTTCTTGAAAAACCCCATACTGTAGTCCTTAGACAAAACCTTGGCAGGGAGCTCATTCCACAACCCAAGCGTTAGCGGGAAGAAGTTTCTCTGAAACCGCACTGTACGCGACCATTTCTATTCTAAAGTGTAAAAATGAATTTCCTGCCTATGGCGAGCGGTGCGATGGTAGAAGTAGCCGTGGGCATCATTTCGAACAATTCCTCAGAACACATCCTGTTGTACAAGCGGTAGAACACACACAGGGAGGCAAAGTCTCTCCTCAGACTTAAGTGAGTTTGGGATCGTCGACAATCTCACAGCCCGTCGTTGAACCGAGTCAAAAGGTCCAAGCTGGTATCCGGGTGCACCAGCCCAGAGATGGCAGCAGTACTCTAATGGGGCCGAACTTGCGTCTTGTAAAGCAGCAAAAGCTGCCCCGACGTGAATTACTGTCTCGCTCTTTTGAGTACACCTAGTTTTTTGGACGCCAACTTCACCTTGTCTTGCAAATGATCTCGGAACTGAACATCGCTGGAAATGTTAACGCCAAGGATCCTAATGCTGTCGGATACGGAGAGGGGAGTGTACTAGAATTGTGGGAACACAGTGAATGAGGTTTTCTTTGCGGTGAACTTGTGTCTTTGTAGGGTTGAATCGGACCAAGCTTACCCGTCCCCAGTCAGAAACCTTTGACAGTGTGGTCTCGATAAGAACGAGGGATGTTTGCACGACCCGTGTAATAAGCGTCTCCAGTCCTGTCATCTGCATAGCAATGCATGTTGTTGATGTCGAACATGTCATTGATATGCAGTAGAAACAGCGTAGCTGACAGCACAGAGTCATGCGAGACACCAGCATTAATGTCCATGCTAACAGAGCAACAGGCAGACGCATACAAACCATCAACTACGGCTCGTATGCGTCTGCCGGACAAAAAGCTAGCCACCCATTTGCACAAACCCTCGGGCATTCCGTAAGATGGCAACATCGATAGAAGACCCCGGTGCCAGACCCGATCTAACGCCTTCACTATGACCAGGATACATGCCAATGCCTCCCCCTGACTCTCAATGGCTAGTGCCCATCGGTGTGTGAGATATTTTTGTCAGATATTTTTTTCAAACAAATCCCTTCAGACGAAACGTAAAACATTCGTAAAACTTACGTCAAAAAATTATAACCAACTTGAGGCAACAATGAGTGAGGGGACCTTAAAAGAACAAAGATTGAAAAATGGCAGCGAAAAAATAATGGCCACCTTATACAAAATCTTCCGTTAAGCTCCCGAGCGCCATGAAAGATGTAAAATTATCATAACTATACGCAGCCTGGCTGGAGCGCTATCGGTTACAACGGATACAAATTAATCCATAATCATCCCCGTTTAGAATTTATCCCATTATTAAAGAAAATTGGTCTGCTAGATCCGTCTATGGAAGGCCTGAAATATTTTAGGGTGATTAAGTAAACTACCTCATATTTATAAATATGACATATAAAAAAAAAAAAAATTACAACTAGCCTTCCAGTTTAAAATCAGGCGGTCTTATCACTTATAAGCAATCGCTGTCAGACAACCTTTGGGTAGATAGAACAAATATACAGAAAAGATAGGTGATGCATAACTAAATTAATACCAATTGACATTTACATATAACAAAATATAAATAACTGTATATGAAAGTCAAGTAAATACAAAAACAATATAAAACTACATATATTCATATTTATTACATTAAAATACACATATAAACAATGAGTTTATCAAACAAGATTGCTGTAATCAGAAATAATTTGATTCCTGAAAGTATACATATTAATAGATTGGTTATTTGTTTGGGTTCCTAACCCGAAGTGTCCAAACGAAACCCTATTGCTGTCACTTACGTGTCGGTCTGTATGTCGTCTTTCACACAGTTTTACAGCCAATCGGTTGAAGCTACAGTTTTGAATTTTCACAGTATTAAGCATCTTCTTGACCTAAAGCCTAAAGGGGGCTACAGGGGGCTGCGAAAAAAAAATGTTAACCTACTCGATGGAGTGGGATATCGTAAGTTATATAGAAAACAAAGGAATAAGAAGCCACCAAAGTCAGCTTTTTATACAAAAGTTTGGTCCAAAGCATTTTTTAACTCCTCATTGACCTATGAACTTGAAATTTTGTGATAGTGTTGGTTATTACGTAATTTTTACTAACAAATACCAATGTGTTGATAAATCATTTTTTTTTTACTTTTGCTCTTTTTTTTATTACAACCAACATGATTTTGCGGTCAAATGCGTAGCACAGAAGGGATGGACTCACCTACTGCTTATAAAAATTCTGCCATTTGGATAGCTTAAATTATATTCTACATCTGGTACGGAACCCTGAATATGCGAAGTCCAACAAACATTTGGCCGGTTTTTTGGATAAAGGCAATTTATTATATATTATATTCGGCAAAATCCCTTCGAGCATGAAGCAAATTAAAAAACCTCAAAAGGATTCAAAGTATCGGTATCCAACCTGGGGGCTAACTGCCGATGACAATCCCAAATTCAATCGTAAGGCAATTTTAAATTATGTTATATTAAAGCCAGTAATTTTGAATACTTACTTTGCAATTATATTTAGTGATGTGTAATCTTAAGAATATTATATTATTTTTAACGCACTTCAAAAATAGAGGAGGATCTCAATTCTGTGTAGAAATCTTTTTTAATGTTTTTTACCTTAGAACTCCGTCATTTAAGAGAAGGGTTAGCCCACAGATTAGTCCCTTTTCACTTTAGTAAGATTTAGTCTAGTAAAACCAGAGTTAGGTGAGAAAATGTCTTAAAACTTAAGGCTCGAACTACATACTTACGGAATCTCTCCGTCCGGAAAATAAAAGGCTCCGGATTCGGAGAATCCGTCGCTCAAACAAACATTTGAATTTCGACATAGGATCCGCAATCATCTGATTCTGAATTTTACACTGAAGCAACCGGCGCATGCTCTTGTTTCTCCGGATGCCCGCTCCGTTAGTTTTTGGCATGAATGGGCGTAGCATATCAATAACGTATGCAGTTATATGAAGCTGATCACACGACACAGACACCTCGTTCCAGGCGCTTCCGGAAAATTTTTGCGCCAATGTGATGACAGAGTCATAGGTACTCACAAAATCTCAACAAAAGATAATGTTTTCATTTTTAACAAAAAGTGTCACGACAACTATCCAACGCAAGTGATGGCGGCTGACTGAGTTAATTTCTTTCCGGATCCAAATCGCCCGCTTGTAGTCGATATCATACCGAAAGCGTTTTTTTTCCGGACAGAGAGATTCCGGATGCATGTAGTTGGAGCCTTAGACTTTGATTATTTAGATGACCTACCGGTCCTTACCTTTAGACCGGCCAAGCAATACTTTCAATGAGATTAACATAATAATATACAGTAGAATTATCGCTCCGCATTTTAATACGTGCAAACTTATATGCGCGCACTCTAATTGACAACTCAACAGTCTAAGGCTGGGCGGACTGCAGTGCGTCGTGTTGCGGTGCGGATTAAAAACGCTTAACGCATCGATTTGGTACGCGCTTGGATTTAAATTGAAAAACATTTGTTACGAAGAGGAATATTGGCCTTGAAATTTACTAAAAAAATACAAGTTGAAGGCGAACAATAAAATAAAAAAAACGTGTATCTATAGAACGCGTAGTGACAACATTAATCTTCACAGCGCAGCGGTTGGAGCACCATTGCGGCAACCTGCAGATTTTTTTTGCGTCTGCGTGTTTTTGCGTAGTGCGTGGGGTTTTATATACCGAAGTCCCATAGAGTGTAAACATTCCGTAACAAATCTGTAGCAAACGACAGAAATCTGACTCATTGTCGCACTTTCCTTGTGTCGTTCACACCTTGCAAATTTTAAGAATTAGCGCACGAAATTTCACCGAAGTGCACGGTAGTCCTAGTCCTAACAAATCTGATAACTGTTTTGACATTTTATTCATTTCACATTATACATTTTGCCAGTCAGCAGAAAAAAAAGTTGATTACGACTTCCGGTTCCGTAACTAAAATCGAGTCTCATGTAGTTAATCTATAGCTTCGTCATATCTGTGCTATCTTCTGTTTGTTAAATATTAGGGTTCCGTAGTCAAACGGCATAAACGGTTTCCGTCATGTCCATCCGTTCTTTCATTTGCCAATTTTATGGAAAAAAACGCTACCATAATTATTCACTTTAGTCATATATGTCCGTATGTTCCTGAGCGGTAGGTATATGCCTACGTTGCGAAACAGTAAAAAGTAATTTGACCGCTTATAGATTCGTTGCCATTGCCCCTAAAATGCTCCTGAAGCAGACATACTGACAAAACATAAAGCTACAATTTCATTGCTGCTAACAAAATCTTTACCTGTCTTTATTTTTGACAATCGACTGTAAGGCGAATAAAACATGTTGCTGATTGTTATGTCATATAAGTCTAGTAAATTTAGGGGTTTATTATGTTACTTTTTAGTATTTTGAAGTCTTTTTAATGTTTTTGTTAAAATATAGTTTATTAGCTATTAAAATATGTGATTAGTGGTTTATTTGATGCCAAACCTCTAGTGAAATTCGTCGACAGTTTCCGCACTGATCTGCCACCAAACATAAAAAGATATATAATTATATGCATATTTCAAAATATCTGGCTATAAGCCACCTTGTCTTACCTTACCTTTGACATTGAATACAAACCCACGAACACACCGGTGACTTACTTATCTTTTGTTAAAATTTTAAGAATGTTTTATCTGAGAATTACTGGATGTGTTAATTTAAATCTACATAAAATAAATATGCGTATTATTTATGAGCAAATGAGGTGTCGCAATTGTGGGAAGCGGACTTAAGTGAGCTATGAAATGCGTGTCGTGCGGTTATTGATTTTATCAAAACCAGTTGGGGCTCTTTGTTTCGAAAGTATACCTACCCTACCTATATCAAAAGTTTTGCATAATTTAATAGTTTTATTAAAACAACGTCACCGTTTTTTTTATTAAATAGGCTGTATACTTGTATACCTACTAATCAAATTTATGATAATTAAATTTAAGTTTTAAATCATTATTAATTGACTTCAGATGACTATTGGTATTTTAAAAAGTTCCGTAACCAAAAGGTGCCAATCTAGGACTCCATTTCTTTATATTTTTTATTACTTAGCCTACGCTGTCTGTCAGTCTGTCTATATTATTACGTCCGACCTTTAAAGTGGTCTATCTTTAAGACCACTTAGTAGAAGCCTGACGTTTTCACAGAATATGTGTTACAATAACAGATTACGTAACAAATAATAAAAATTACAAAAAGTAAATATGTAAGGGGAAACGGGCCAAGGGTGAGACGGGCTCGGTATATAACTACGTAGCCAAAAATAAAAAGTAATTTGACAGCTTATAGCTTCGTTGCCAATGCCCCCAAAATGCCCTGTTAACAGACATACTGACAAAATATAAAGCTAGTTTCTTTGCTGCTAACTAATAAATCAAAAAAAAATTACAAAAAGTAAAAATCAATGTTATACGGGCCAAGGGTTTTACGGGCTCAGGTGGTTACCATTTCAATTAAAATTCCGAAGAAGTGCCATCTAGTGAAAATAGTCCAGAATATCAAGAGAAACAGACAACATTTGTTTATTGGAAACATTTGTATTTCGTAGAACCAAACAGATAAAATTTCGTTTTTTGTTCTGTCTATATTTTTTTAATACCATGTAAATATTAAACCTAGGATTTAACTAAAAAACTGCACTCTATTTTATACTAGTCAAATTTACTAGATTGGACTAGTCGAGTTATCCTCGTGGACAAACACGCGGGGGAACATAAGTACATTTTAAAATTCAAATATAAATGTTACTATTAACGTATTTTCTTGATCGTAGCTTGATCCGTGACCTATGACTGCGTATCCGCCTGATAAAAAGCGGTCTCCGGAATACATTAACCACGAGACAGATAGGTAAGAGTGGTACTGTGTTCACTATGTACATCTTCACTATTCCGTGGTATTGGATCTGTAAGCTCATGAGGGACATATGGGTATGCCTTTAGAAGCGTATGTACTGTTACTGTGAATGTATGCGTGGTCGTCATAAAACATACGACGTAATTCTCCGGTTTGCAGGGTCCTTCGCCCTTTAACTTTAAACATACCAATGATTCGTATGCATTACTTATATTTAGGTTCTGGCAGTTGAGCATTACATTACATTTACGTTCCGCCCACAGCCCTAACCTCGTCAGAACACATAGTGGGTGACTCTCACACTCCGTTTTCCGCTTATGGTCTCCACTCTTGAACTTTATTACTTACTTACTTGGTTATAAATAATGTTAGTAGGTGTTTTCTATTGACGGCATTGAGAGCTCTGACATCACATAGGTATTGACATCGTTCTGTTCACCAAATGTAAACAAATAATATGGCCGTTCACGATTTTGATAACGCATCCACTACTCTGCCTCTCGAGAATTTGCAGCCAATGTGTTGAATGCGTTCCGGAGGTGACGTCATAGCACATTCATTTTTGGTCAAAAGAACGATCGAATGTGCGCAAAGAGAGCATATAGCGCATTCAATGCGTATAATAATTGTCAACAAAACGCCCCTATAGTAATTATATGCATAAATTAGGTATAATGTTATATATATATATATATACATAGATATAAACATTCCTCAATTTACACCACACAAAGATTATGAGATTGGCAGAGATTGCTCTTTAGCAATAAACCCGCCTATTGTACTTTTTTTTTGTTATATTATCTTATGTTTTTATTGTTATAATATCGTTTGTTTTTATTGTTTGGTACAATAAACTATATACATTCATTTGTTTGTTCCTTGGCAAAGTACATAAGTCAAAATTCGCGACCGATCTAAACGTAGCTATCGACTCTCTCACTAGCCACCTGACCGCCACCGTTGGCGAGTGCTCACGACAGGTGCCGGTTGGTGATTATCACCACCTAATCCTGCCTCAGCACATCAGGTCGCTAATGACTGAGCGTAACGCGGCCCGCCGCGCTCGCGATCGCGCTCCCACTACCGAAAATAAAGCTCGCTTTAACGACTTACACCGCCGTGTAAGAACCGCTGTAGCTGAGCTCCGCGCCCAACGTTTCGGTGATCTTATGGAGAACATTTCTCCTTCTCACCAAGCTTATTGGCATTTAGCCAGAGCTCTAAAATCCGAAACCGCAAACTCTCTCCCTCCGTTAACTCGTCCCAACAACGTTCCCGCGTGCAATGACGACGAAAAAGCGGATTGCCTAGCGTCTAGCCTCCAAGCCCAATGTGCCTTAAGCACACAGCCCTTCGATCCCGACCACGTGCGCGAGGTAGACGGCGAAGTGGAGCGCAGAACTTCTCTGCCTCCACAAGAACCCCTGCCCCCTGTCACTGTCGACGAAGTCGTACAGGTCATCAAAGATCTACGCCCCCGTAAAGCTCCCGGTGCTGACGGTATCTCTAACGATATCCTAAAGCGCCTCACTCTTCCCCTTATCTGCCTCCTAGTAGCGATTTTTAACGCTGCTATGGAACATTGCATCTTTCCTTCTCAATGGAAAGATGCAATTGTTATAGGCATCCATAAGCCAGGCAATGCTCGTACCGAGCCGTCCTCCTATCGCCCCATAAGTTTACTAAAGGCCCTTGGTAAACTCTATGAACGCCTCCTCTTCGCTCGCCTACGGAACGCTATAGTCTCCAGAGGCATTTTTATAGACGAGCAGTTTGGCTTCCGTGCCAAATACTCATGCGTCCATCAAGTCCTCCGCATAACGGAACATATTCTTACTGGCTTTCAACCAGCGCTAGGTAAGACCCGTCACACGGGCGCTGTCTTCTTCGATGTAGCGAAAGCTTTCGACAAAGTCTGGCACAACGGTTTAATTTTTAAACTGTACAACTTTCAGTTGCCAGATCGTCTCGTACTCATCATACGAGACTATTTGTCGAATCGTAGCTTTCGCTACAAAGTCGAAGGCACTCTCTCTTCCCCCCCGTCCCATAGAAGCAGGAGTCCCGCAAGGGTCTGTGCTCGCCCCCATCTTGTACTTTCTGTACACTAACGATATCCCTAAAACGATATGTACCAATCTAGCCCTCTTTGCGGACGATACCGCTCTCTATACCACAGATAGGCAAGTGAGTCGAATCACTGAGAGACTCCAACCCGCTATCACCGCCCTGGCGAGTGGTTTCGGAAATGGAGAATCGAGGTGAATCCCGACAAAAGCTCTGCCGTCCTCTTCACCTTAGGCCGCCCTCCGCGGCCAACTCCCCTTTCTCTTTTCGGTCGTGCCATTCCCTGGCAAAATATCTCGGTGTGACCATGGATAGTCGTTTGAACTTCCAAGCTCACACCAAAATAGTCAGAGACCGAGCCGCTTTTGTCCTCGGTCGTCTCTATCCCATGATAGGCAAGTATAGTAAGATGTCGCTTAGAAATAAGCTAAATCTTTACACAACTTGTATCCGCCCCATACTAGCTTATGTTAGCGTAGTCTTTAGCGTCTCGTAGCGCAATCTCCACAAACTCCAGACCCTCCAAAACCGCTTTCTCAGAGCGGCCTCTGGAGCCTCTTGGTACGTTCGCAATGCGGACCTACACAGAGACTTCGAACTTCCCACGATTCCCCAATACTTTAAAGACTTGGCAGTCCGCTTTTTCGAGCGTACGCAAAATCACCCAAATCGATTAATTGTGCAATCCACAACGTATCGTCCCCCCGATCGACCCGGTCACGGTCGTAAAACTATTGTTAGGCGGCCTCGGCACGTACTAACGTCCCCAGATGACGATCTCGCTGTCCGGATAGCGAGATAAGTCTCTACGACCTCCCCGAATAGGGCCTCCCTCCAAACACGACGCCGACGTCCCCGGGTTCGTCGGCGCCCACAAGGATACACTAGGTATCAAAGAGTGCCGGGGCGCTTCTCGCCCCCACTCAATCGCAGTCGTACCCGCGTAACGGGGAACTCCCCTCCTGGCAGTGACTCACCTTCGGGTTCGAGACTCACGCCGGTCGAAGGGACGCCCCCGAGAGCGACAACCCAAGCCGAGGCTTCCCCCGCGGTGAGCCCTTGAGCGTTGGGCGCTATATGGGCTGAGGCTCCTTCAGAGTCTCGCCCCAAAAGTCCGGTGAAGCAGTAATGGCTGCAACAGCCAACTGCATAGTCAGCTCAGAAAAAAAAAAAAAAAAGGCAATATTCAGAAAGAAACCTGTTTGTCAAATATGAGTGAACTTAAGAGGAGTTAATTCGTTCAGATCTTTAATAAATGAATGAGAGGATGATAGTGAATGTGTCCAAATTATGAAAATATCATCAATAAAACGAAGCCATGTAAGTGGTTGAAGAGGATTTCGGTTCAAAAATCTCATTTCTTAATCCAGGTCCATTCTAGTACCCATAGCAGCGCCATTACTTTGTTGTGTAAGTGAAGTAATTATTAGTAAGTACTAATTCAGCTAAATTAATTACAAATTTTGTGCTAGGTTTACGCGGCAATGGACTTTCGTTAAAAAAAATGATATAGATTTTAGGATACATAATGAGGTAAATTGGTATAAAGTGAGATAACATCTATTGTGGCTCAGTAAATTTTTTGTATTGAAGGTGAGTTTAAGTTATTTAAAATATCAACAAAATTATTTGTATCAGATGTATGTATATATTTAAACGCTAGCAATATCAAATTCTTTATGACGTGCCAAATAATATTGCCATATTTATGAAGCCTTTTACAGATGGATGCATGATAGAAAAATGTAGGACATGATTTTGAATCGCAAATTACTCTAAAAAGTATTCTATGCAAGGTTAGTACTTTGGTAGCAAATGACTAGAGTTAAGAACTATTTAAATACAAGAAGCCATGACATTGTACAATATTATAATTTAATTAATCACAACCGATATGCTTATAAGGAAATATGCAAAGCCAAAAACACGTATTTGTATAATTTTGCTGAATATGAATGAGAAGTTTGTCCTCTAAATTTTCTACAATAAATATTTGGCACAAAGTGTAAGCAATTTAATTAAACTCAATATTAAAAATGAATGTTTAACAGTATCAATTTCTGTATCAAATAAATTCTTGTTAAATATGCTGTTTCGGTAGAAACAGGTATAGCTTATATTTAGAAACCAACGGTACCTGGTTGTTATTTTCTTTGATATAACAACGAATGATTTATTCAAGTTCATTTTACCAGTAATTCGATTTCGAGAATAAATTATAATAATAATAATAATTTTTGGACATAACACAGCCATCTGGTCCCAAACGAAGCAATAGCTTTTATTATGAAAACTAGACAACGGATATAAATACTTATTTTTTTGTAAATACATACATATCATACATATATACACCTAGACTTAGACTAGAACCCACACCCTCTGCAGCGAAACTAAACACACGACTGCCGGCCACACTACCCACTAGATTCGAGGGAGTCGATTATTATTTATTCGAAGTTGCAATTCGAATAGTACCGATAATTAAAATTCCTTACAGAGTAAATAAATATTATTAGACTAAAACTGGTTACATCTTAGCCCTTATTAGTATTAGGTATAATTACATAATTTTATTATTTTTCCCTGGTACACCCTTGAGAAATTGAATTAGTCATACCGGAAAGCTAGTCGTAAGTATGAATGCCAAGAATGGAACGGACGCAAACGAATTCCAAAAAAACACTTACTTACTATCTAAAAGGGTCATGCGTAATACTACTACATGTTTACTTAATTATTAACTGGTTATGAGTCATTTGCTTTACGTGCTCAAAATGTAGTAAGGTAAGGTCAGGATAGATGCCGCAGTGGAATAGGTGCCCCGAATTCCAAAACTCCTGGTATACGGCTGAGGTAGGTTTACACAAGAATTATTATTACGCAACGATAGGTCTTCCTAGTAGTATCTTGTGCGACAAGGTGCTGTGCGATTTTTTTTTAATTAATGGCCACTTTACGATTTGGCGCGAGCTATGCGAAATACTCGCCCAAATTATTTCTGAGTATTTTAGTAGTGCTGATACATTTTCTATAGTTTGTAAGGCAGTTGAAGTATATAGGTATCATGTACTCAGTAACTTTCATATTTAGGATATTTTGTATTGTATTTGGTTGCAGCGTTAGCACATTCAGACTGTGACATTGCTCCATTGTACAGCTCCATTGCAGTTATGTCAACTACATTCCAAAATTTTATGAAATAGTTTTCTAGTTTAAAACAATTCAAAGCAAAAGTTTTACTGAAGCATTTTTACTTCTCTCATTTCTCAATTTTGGAGAAACAAACACTTTCATCTTTTTATCACCAACAACAATTTTTTTAACACGAATAATGTTTCGTTCTTAATAGCGCACTTATCCTCAAGCCATTTTTCACTGGAAATTTTTCTAACATGGGCCATCTATACTTTAAAATGTATGTCTAGAAAAACCAACGAAGTATAAAATATGCTAATATTTTTTTTCTATAAAATAATAGATTAGGAACCAATGCATTTTTTGACATTACGTTTCTTTTGATTCTGTCAACCCCTAACCATTTTGCACCTGATGGTAGGTCATCTACAAAATTTTCCTTCAAGTCAGCATTTACACCGCTCTCATCCAAACATACAATGCATTCGATGGTGACTACCAGGAGGTATTCTAGCACAAGGCTATCCGGCAATGAAATACTTCAGATGAGCTCAGATTAATTGCGGTGGAATATGTTAGCAATGTTTTGAAGTACTTTGGTTAAAAAATATTTTAAGATAAGAATGAGAAGATGCAGCTACGAGGAGCACTCTACTTCTTTCTTTTGCAGTGGCATTTAAATATAAAATCAGCGTTGTTATCCATCACGAATACTAAATTTGAGGGGTAGGGTATCGAGATATAACAACCTCAAGAAGACGCTGATGCTAATCAAGTGTTTGCTATAAGACAGGGACTTCGATCTGCTAGTCCTCCTCAACAGCTTAAACTCTGGACTAGTCTGGACAGATGAACGTGTACTTCCATAAAGCCATTAGAGGTCGATCAGAGTGTGTGCCCAAGATTAAATTCCTTCGCAAATGCAGGTTCCACTAGGGACGGTTTTGTTTCTGCATACCATAAGTGGGTCTGACACCACTCCGCCCCTTATAGCAAAGCAAGGTAAGTGGTGCAACGTTCTACAAAATCCCTGGCTGGACAGACCTCGCCAGAATTTACTTGTTCCAGAATCCGACCAAGACGAAGTAGGAAAATCTACGGAGAAGATAAGGTAACACTGAACCCTCTGCGTTACTCTGCATATGTAAACTTGGCAGCACCCACCAAAATCAACCTTGTCTTCCAACCACAGAAGCTGCAAAATATCATTCGTGGCGAATTCACCAGGTGCAAAATGGTTAGGGGTTGACAAACCGTGTAACATATCATGCACTTGCAAAAAGGCAGGCCTCAAGTCCTCTATCGTTATCGTAAGTGCATAGGTTATTGCAAGAACGGACCTACCGTTCTGGACAACTAAGGCAAGGATATAGATGACCCACCTCCACCTCAAAAAAACGCTTTCCCTCCTCCCCTTGGAGAGCAATTGTTGTAGACTGGATGAAATTCGGCCCTTCCAAAAGTGTTACAGACTAAATCGTGTTTGTGCTCAACTGAGTTAATAGATAGTTAAAAATTATGTTTTCGTTTATTTGTTTAGTGTATGTTAATTTAAAGCCATGTTACATCTAAGAAGTCACAGATTCACATTCTTGAGTTCATTCATTATTGAGTTGAATGTTTTCACTATTTACCTGATAATTTTATATAATATACAAACTTCTTTCTTATACGTGGCAAATGACCATACCAAAAATTTTTCACTTATTGGAAAAAATGCCCATCTTTGACTAGATGTATCTCCGCAATGAATAGACCTAGAGTGCTCAAATTACACTAAAATTGTAGCAAATTTACTTTGATTTACAAAATATTCGAACAAAGAAATCTGAAAAGCTCTTCCTAAAAGCATTTAAAAAAAAACTTAAACAAGTGCTAGCATTTCGCAGTTTTTCAAGCACCATGGGAGTAGTGCAGGGTTTTCAGGGTTGCGAACTTGGGAATATGCTACTCTCATGGAACCTAACAACATTATAACTTTTTAAATTTTCGCGTTCCAATACTAATTTAAAAATAAGACGGGATTAAACGCGTCGTTATTTGGCAAAATACCATTTTCCCGCAGTTTCGCCACACCAGCCTTGGTCACGGGTAGACTGGTGAAGCACAGCGTCTTTGGCTTTGAGTGGAATCGTCCTGTTTAAATACCTCACTTCGACTTTTTACTTGTCATAATCACTACACACAACACTAACGGTGTCCTCGGATGCGTTTGATAATAAAATTCGAGAGCTCTATTTCCCTATGCCTGAATTCCATGCAGGCGACAGTACAGATAGTATCCATCCTCACGATTGAAGTTCTTATGTTTTTTTATTTCAATCGCTTCGCGTACCAATCTACAGTGATATTGGCGATCGGTGGACAAAACCTTAGGTCCACCGATCGCTAATCAGATAATCCGCTATGGCTAGTTTTGCCGTCTGGCAACACTTTACAGCAGCAATATGTTATCTAGCCCTGTCCGTAATTGTGCGTTTGGTCTGGCCAATGTAAGAACTGCTGCAGTCAATTTCGTAGACAGCTGGTGTTTGGTATAGGATTACATCCTTTGGCATGCGCACCTGCTGTTCAATTTTGGAGAACGGAACATATAGTGTGTAGTGATTATGACAAGCATAAAGACGAAGTGTGGGTAGTTCTACGAGGAGTCTCCACTCAAAGCCGAAGACGCCTCGCAGCGCCAGTCTACCCATGACCAAGGCTGGTGTAACCCATCCGAAACGTCGGGAAAAAGGTATTTTGCTAAATAAGGAACCGTTTAATCCCGTTTTATTTTTGAATTAACCTAACAACACACAACAAAATCGTGGTTACAAGCGCGTTTGCGATGTTTGATGTTGTTGTTAACTGGGCTAAGAGGCGGACTGTTTAAGCTGTGGTATTGTGTTGGCTTATGCCTCAGACGTACACAGTTTTGCCTTTACCTGCAGAGCTACTACGTTACTTACCACTTACTCATAGGTCTACCTGTTTAAATATATTCTTAAAAAGTTTTTTGAGCATATTGAAAAATAATGTTTATTTTTATACTATCGGTTTACTCTTAGTGTAGACTGTTAGACTCGCACTGGATCCTACTTTTCCTTCACAAAAACTTTGCTCTATCACTAGCGAACACAACAAAAAAATAATTGACTTCGTTATGAAAATAATTGTATATGTATATATCATTGTCTATGATATTTAAATTAAGGTACGATACCTGCATATTGTTCGAAATCTAAATTTGATCCGGTGTTTTTACAACAAGCTTAATAGCTTTAACTATTACGGAACGTGTGAAACAGGAGATAGCTATACTAAAAAATGACGTGTGACTGAATTCAATTACGACAATTGTCTTAATTTCACTGCCTCACTTTTTACGATATCTACCTCTTTTAATACATACACTATTATTGTTTATAGATAAAGTACTATGACAATGGTCTGCTTATTCTTTAAAATCAAACCACAGATAGTCATACCTTAGGTGATCAGCTCGGGATGATGACAGAAACGCAACCACTGCCTACTACTAGTACTACTGTGCAAAGTAGAAAACAACTACTATCTTGCATCTTCTTTTGAAATATTTGACAATAATAACATCACATGAAGACTGCAGATAATTAAGTTGATCCTTTTCGGTCATTTGGACTTGTAGTATTCTTGATTCGTGATTCAAGACTATTACGGAATTTTTGCACACCAGTTGTTTTTCCTTAATCAACTTTTGTTTAAAAGAAATACGAGTAGGTATGTTGGCATCTTTTTCAGATCCAAAAAACACTTTGAAAAAATAATTTCCAAATACATAGTTTTACAAAACCAACTGCAGAGATGACTTTCAAAACTTTGACAGTTAAAAGATCCATTGTTTAACATCAGATAAACTTGATAATAGTATTGAATATTCTTCATCAGAATAAATAGGATGACATTCCTTGATTAAACCTATTTTACTTTTTATTTTTGGCAGATGTTTCTGCTTCGAAATCAAAATTATATGAGGAAATGTTAGTTTCCTTTTTGGATTTGTGAAATTTGATCCTTGACCATCAAGCACTAAGAGGGCGACTGTCATATATAAATAAAATATGGAAAAAAAACAGTCAAAATTTCTCAATTTTGTGACGCTGTAACACAGTAATAATATAACTAATATAGTAACATTCCAAATATTGTTTCAAACTATTATTTAATACTTTTATAAATGGAACCCTAAAACCGTATAATATAAATCTCTTGCTTTTTTTCATACCTTTCGGAATTTCGTTGAAGTTTGGATTCTTCCAAACTTCTGATTAGTCATCTCAATCCAAAATTAATAGATTGATGTCAATCTTGACATAGGAACAAAACTGCTAACGCGGTATTCAAAATTATTGTATGAGAACAGCCTTTTTGAAGAATAGTTACCTATTCGTTATGTAAGGCTGAAAAGTTGTCATTTAGCGCGAGCGCCTATACTTAATATAACTATTACTCGCCTTGCTATTTGCAACAAGACCTATATAATTTCGCAGCCGTATGAACACACAATTTGTAAGATGGGACTCACACTTGTCTCGTCCATTTTAAACTAATAAGAGGGAAAATCCACTTTTGTTGTGTTCGCTAGTGATAGAGCAAAGTTTTTGTGAAGGAAAAGTAGGATCCAGTGCGAGTCTAACAGTCTACACTAAGAGTAAACCGATAGTATAAAAATAAACATTATTTTTCAATATGCTCAAAAAACTTTTTAAGAATATATTTAAACAGGTAGACCTATGAGTAAGTGGTAAGTAACGTAGTAGCTCTGCAGGTAAAGGCAAAACTGTGTACGTCTGAGGCATAAGCCAACACAATACCACAGCTTAAACAGTCCGCCTCTTAGCCCAGTTAACAACAACATCAAACATCGCAAACGCGCTTGTAACCACGATTTTGTTGTGTGTTGTTAGGTTAATTCAAAAATAAAACGGGATTAAACGGTTCCTTATTTAGCAAAATACCTTTTTCCCGACGTTTCGGATGGGTTACACCAGCCTTGGTCATGGGTAGACTGGCGCTGCGAGGCGTCTTCGGCTTTGAGTGGAGACTCCTCGTAGAACTACCCACACTTCGTCTTTATGCTTGTCATAATCACTACACACTATATGTTCCGTTCTCCAAAATTGAACAGCAGGTGCGCATGCCAAAGGATGTAATCCTATACCAAACACCAGGTGTCTACGAAATTGACTGCAGCAGTTCTTACATTGGCCAGACCAAACGCACAATTACGGACAGGGCCAGATAACATATTGCTGCTGTAAAGTGTTGCCAGACGACAAAACTAGCCATAGCGGATTATCTGATTAGCGATCGGTGGACCTAAGGTTTTGTCCACCGATCGCCAATATCACTGTAGATTGGTACGCGAAGCGATTGAAATAAAAAAACATAAGAACTTCAATCGTGAGGATGGATACTATCTGTACTGTCGCCTGCATGGAATTCAGGCATAGGAAAATAGAGCTCTCGAATTTTATTATCGAACGCATCTAATAAGGTCACTTTTACTATTACCGCAAGCTCGCACTATCCTAACAAAAGAGGCACCACTGTTCCGTGCTTTCTGAACTCCTAACCAATTTGCAAGAGAGATAGATTTGATATTGGGAGTGCTTAGAGCGATTTCACAAGAATTGCATTATTAGTAGGTAATATTTTACAAAAAAGTACCTATAAAATTATAATATTACAGATAAATTATTTCGCTACACTAAACCTGCAATAAAAGATGTATAAAAGATGCAGAAATAAACAAAAAATAAATCTCACTACCATTACAGATAGGGAAACTTAAAATAAGGAAAACAATTCAAATATAATTAGCATTTAATTATTCATATCATTAAGCCTCCTACAAAATGGAACATAAAGTAGTTATACAAATACATTATACTTGTTTTGTTTTGAATTGTTCAGGTGAATGAGTTTTTTTTATACCACTAAAGTGGCAAACACGTTTATGGTCCGCCTGATGATTAGCGGTCGACGCAGCCTATGGACGCTTGCAACACCTGGAGCGTCACTCACACGTTGCTGACCCTTTAAAAATCGAATTCCTAACTTATTTTCTGAAGAACCGGTGCAAAGCAGTGCAATGCTAGAAGGTAATTCCTTACTAAACATCCCATTGTACAAGCGGTAAAAACTCACAGGGAGGCAAAGTCTCTCCTCAGACTTAAGGGTTCAATACGGCTAGTGAGTTTGGGATCGTCGACGATTCACTGAGCCCGTTGTTGAAAGCGTTGCTGAAATCAAGAAAAGTTAGTATAGTACGTTGCTTGTTTTTTATTGCCATATGTATGTCGTCGGTGATTTTAATAAGTGCCGTTATCATACTGTGTCCGGACAGAAACCGGATCGATAAGATTTTAGACAGTAGTTTATTGTTAAATATAAATGCCAAGTTGAGAATGTATCGGGCGTTCAAGGATTTTTGAGAGTAATAATGTTCTTAGGCAAAGAAATAGTCTGAACATCCTTCCAAGGTAACGGGAATTGGTTAGTGGAAATAGAATTATTCAGGATTTGGGTAATTATTGGGACGGGGAGGATACTTCCAAGAGGAAGGATCAATTAACGACAGATGCAATCACTGCCTACAGCATCAGAAGTAATGGATATTATGTTCATCTAAACATCACAATCGGTGAATTTATAGAAGTTAAAAGATGGGAAGGTGGGAGTAAATGTTACAAAAAAAATTCTAAGTGTATCATATTTTGAACTGTCATTGTAAATGATAGTAAAAACGAAATGTTGGTTTACAGAATTAAGCTTGACTCTTGTGGAAGTTTGTTTGAATAAGATTTTCCAACTCCCAAAGTAGAAATTTTCAAACTTCAACAAAAACATTTTACTAAAAGTTCTCTGCAGATCGATTCTCGGCTTCACCTTGGGAGGACGAAATTTTATAGAAGAGATATATGTATATCGAGGTACTTTTAATTATACTTCATAGTTCGCTTGGCCATAGACAATAGGAACTGGACTGCGCGTTCTTAATTCATCTGTGAAGTAAATAAGGCCGATGTAAGTAAGTAAGAAAAGCAAAAGAATATTTTACACCTTAATCACCTAACTCACCCAATAGAACACATTCCGTAATCCGATTACCTGCTATGAGTAACCTACCTCCCTCTCGCATTCCATTTCTTTTATTAGTACACTATTTCCTTCGACCAAAAAAAGTGTAAAATACTAAAGTGTATATATAGCAATTCCTATCAACGACGGTCTTCTAGTGTTTGGTTAAACCTCTTAGGTTCATGTTTAACACTAGAATTATAATAAAATTGTTAACAACAACATAAACCGACTTCAAATTCACTAAAAAGTAAAATATAAGACCCTGAAGCAGACTTATTGACAGAACATTCAGCTACATGTATTATTTCCCTTAAAATCGATTGCTAAAAATAAATTTAAGTAAATATAGGTAAAAATGTTCTGCTGGCATTCGACATTAAGACAAAAAAACTGTAGCCGAATGTTCTGTCAGTATGTCTGCTTTAAGGACAGTGGCAATCGATTAGAAGGCGAATAAAACATGTAGCTTAATGTTCTGTCAATAAGTCTGCTTAGGGGCTTATTATTTACTTTTTAGTGGATTTGAATTCGGTTTATGTTTTGGTAAAAAAAAATAGTTTTAGATAAGAAAGAAAGGATAGAAACTACAAGGGTTTGGGTTTTGATAGATAGTTTTGATTATAGATATATAATTTGTGGAATCCTAAAAACAAATGAATGAACATACCCGTACATGGCGAAACTATAAATGTTTAAATTACTGACTACGGAACTCTTATATTTGACAAACAGATGAACACACAGATATGACGAAGCTATAGATCACAACATAACATTCAATTTCAAGGATGGAACCCTAAAGATTATAAGGCCTATATCAGTTTCTTCTTGCAAATGCAAATGTCAAATGCATAAAATGTCAAAATCGTCATTGAATTTTTTAGGCCTACCGTGCAGTTCGGTTAAATGCTGAGCTTTTATTTTTCAAAGTTTGAAAGGTGTTTGACAACGAAAGTTCGCGCACTGCGAAAAAGAATCCCATGCGGATTTCTGTGGTCTGCTACATATTTGTTGCCAAAACATCCGCAGATTGCTGCAATTGTGCTCAAAACGCGGTGAAGAAATGTTTGAATTTCAAAAAGAAATGTTTTTTTTTATTTAACTAATAGCCTCCAACTCGTATAGTTTAAGTGACTTTTAAGGCCAATAATCCCTATCAATTCCCGTACTATTCAAATTTAAAGCGCGCACCAATTCTGATGCGTTACAATTTTGAGTACGCATCGCAACATGCCGCGCCACAGTGCAACCAGCATTATAATATCAAATTAATAACTAGAGTGCGCGTCATATAATTTTGCCCGATATTTGCACGTATTCAAAACAGAGTGACAATTCTATCGAATGTTGTTTTGTTAATTTCATTGACAGTGTTGCCTCGCCACACAGAATCTTACATGGCTAGTTAAGGCAACGTAGTGATTATATTCTCTTTGGTCTAGCTAGGATTAGAGACCGGTAAAAGTTCATTTAAATAATCAGAATGATACATCTTAAAAACATTTTCTTACCTAACTCTGGGTTTTCTTGGACCAATGCTTACTAGAGTAGAATGAGAGCAATCAATGGGCTAATCCTTCCCTATAGGTAAAAAAAAATCAAATCAGTTAATAAATGACGAAGTCCTCAGACATTAAAAAGACGTAACCGAATTAAGAACCACCTCCTTTTTTAGAAGTCAGTTATTAAAAATATGTTATTATACCATGATCTACTCTAATATATGTAGTATCCAATGAAGATATATGTATATTCCTATACATTCATGTCTGTGTATAACATACATATATATAAAATAAACGTACATACACTTGTAATACAACTACAATTAAAGATCGCGCCCGCGTAGCTGTAGAGCAATTACTGGACATTAGAAAAACATGCATATAGTAGAACATAGAATCTCCTCCGTTTTATGTTGGTTAGAAAAATCCAACAGTGGTGCTGATAATAAAGTTATTGTTGGTCCAATATTACATTTGGAGGCAAAGTTCATGGTTATTCAGCTTTTTGATTAGTTTAGCCCGATGCTTATATTTGTTTCGACCGTGGCCGTGAAATACAGATTACATTAATTCATTTAAGGCCAGTCTCATTTTCATCCAACTGTTTATTTTTTTTAATTCAAATCCAATCCAATTTCACTTTTACCAGATCAAGGTAAACATGTAGGTATCTGCAGGTGTACTTATTCACTTCTACTGCAAACAAATATAGTGTAACTGTATCTGTTCCAACCCCCTGACTTTCGGTGTTTGTACGCTAGTGTCGTTGTAAGATTACACCATTTGATTATTGCGACTGTAGTTTTGATTTTTGGACCACCGGGTCAGAAAAGTTTGTTGCACTATACATCACATCTCCATTTCTGGTTAGTTGTTAGTAAGGTCGTAGTGTTTATTTATTTTTATTGTATATTCTTTGGAAATGGAGGCACTTATTTATTTTTCACGTTACAGTAACTTCTATGAAAACGACATGGTTGTGTCTTCTTGTATATGGGAATGTCTGATCGATACTCACATCTTCAAGGATTTATAATGTTTTTAATACGTGTCAATCGTAAGAGTCTAGTCTGATGCAAAGACGAAGATTGAGAATAGGGCTTGTTTTTGGACATTATATTTTTTCTGTCTTTTGTAAAGTTCTTTTGTTTGTGGTTATTTTCTTTTGGACAGTAGCTACTGATACACATATATTTGATTTCCAATACTATACATCAAGACGTCGTGAATAGTGATGGGATGCAAGCAGTTTAAATATCTAACTGGTTCTATCTGTTGCTTTGCGATGTATATTAAAGCGCCTGCAAGGTCGTTTGAAAACACCGTCGGAAAGGCTGGCTACACGGCTGATAACTTCAGTGTGATTTAGCCTCATGGACTGAAAGCACGCGTAACAAAATGACTCCTACACTTTCGGAAGTAATAAAAAAAAATTAGTTCGGTACTTGCTAGTAGCGCAGTTTTTTTATATATGTGAGAAATTATAAACGAAGATTAGTATTGCTTCTTTAAAAAAATCCGTATTTAGCAATAAAAAACAAACCGCGGGACCGATTTTCCTTACACGTGGCGTGTCGATTGATTTGGTAACGAGAGCAATTAGGTCCTTTGGTTCTTGAGATATCAGGAGCAACAGCACATACACACACACAGAGACAGAGAGGGAGAGAGAGAGGGGGGGGGGGGGCAGAAAGAGAGAGAGATATGCATAAATCACTCTAAAAATGGTAAACGATTCTCCAGGTCTCAAAACGTAAAGAAAGCGCAAATTTATCTATTTAAATTTTCGGACCTATTATAATAACTTCTCTCAAAAGAAGTTAATACAGTTTGAGATAGATATATGGGATGTCTGACATAGGTAGGTATATCTTATAAGTGATATAGTTTCTAACATAAATATATATGATGATTTTGAAATCTCTACATAAATCTATAATATCTTTTTTTTTTTAATATACAACTAAGGTGGCAAACAAGCACACGGTCCGCCTAATGGTAAGCGGTCACCGTGGCCTATGGACGCTTGCAACACCAGGGGCATCACTCGCGCGTTGCCAACCATTCAAAAACCCAAGAGCTGCTTTCTTGAAGAACCCCATACTATAGTCCTTCCAAGCGTTCGCGGGAGGAAGTTTCTCTGAAACCGCACTGTACGCGACCATTTCAGTTCTTAAGTGTGAGAATGAATTCCCTGCCGATAGCGAGCGGTGCGATGGTAGAAAGTAGCAGTGGACGTCATTTCGAACAATTCCTCAGAAGACATCCTACTGTACAAGCGGTAGAACAAACACAGGTAGGCAATGTCTCTCCTCAGACTTAAGGGTTCGATACGGCAAGTGAGTTTGGGATCGTCGACAACTCTCACAGCCCGTCGTTGAACCGATGCAAAAGGTCCAAGCTAGTAAGCGGGTGCACCCGCCCAGAGATGGCAGCAGTACTCCATATGGAGTTGAACTTCTGAAAATCTGTTAACACATCCCATATCCAGTAATGTTCTAAAAAAAATGCATAGAATCAGCTCAAAAAAAATTGAATTACGAATGCCTGCAAAGCCTCTTGGTATGTGATCAAAAATAATTCCAGCCATAAAAAACAAAATTCATACATAGAATCAATAAACAAAAATGGAGTGTTAATCAAAAATCCCGATAAAATAGCAAACACATTTAATGACTATTTTGTAGATTCTGTTATCAATGAATTATCTAATACAGGAAAAAGTAGAGTTGAAAATATAAATTGGTGCAATGCCAGCATATTTCTTTTCCCTGAATGAATGAACATGAAGTAGTTAAACTGATAACATCTCTTAGCAATACAAATGACACTGGATTTGATAAAATTTTGGCGAAAGTTTTAAAATTTTGTGCTTATGAACTGACACATGAGTTAACGTACCTCATAAACCTATCTTTTACGAAAGGGAGATTTCCGTCTGCATTAAAAGTGTCTATCGTAAAACCATTATTTAAAAAGGGCGACAAAGATAATGGGGGCGGTGACTCAGGCCAGTGACTCTAGTATCAAACCCTTCAAAACTGTTTAAGAAGGCATTCTATGAAAGATTAATTGCATTTCTTGATAAATTAAATCTCATAAATAAACAACAAAATGGTTTTCAGAAAGGGAAATCTACAAGTCTTGCCTGTTATTAACTTGTCGAAGAAGTATCCAAATGCATGAATGATAAAATATCAGTGACGGTAGTTTACTTTGACTTATCAAAAGCATTTGACTGTGTATGTCATAAAAAATTGCTAAATAAATGTGAAATTTATGGCGTTCGTGGCTCTGCGTACTATTGGATTAGAAGTTATTTAGAAAATAGAATGCAATATGTCCAATCGAAAAATTAAACAATAAACAGAAAAACTACTCAGTATAAATCAAGAATCAGAAAAATACAAAATGGTGTTCCACAAGGCAGTATACTTTGACCGGTATTGTTTTTAATTTACATCAATGACCTGCCAAATATTACTAGTCACCACTGTACTCTGTTTGCGTATGACATATCTGTGGTAATAAAATTCAAAGACAAAACAAGACTTGAAAAAGAAATAAATCGCACAGTTGAATTATTTAACCAATGGTTCAAACGCAATAATTTAACAATGAATTTAAAAAAAACAATTAGTACGCAATTTCTAAACAAAAATGCAAGGCCGTTACGGTTAGAAATTAAGTATAATGGCGATATAATAAAAGAAGATAAATTTGTAATTTTTTTAGGTATTACTATTGATAGTAATTTAACGTGGAGAATGCATGTGGATAAAATTTGTAAAAAAATCAATAGATTTGTCTTTGCTCTTTATAGACTAAAAAAGGTATTAGGACAAAAAACAGCATTATTGGCATATCATGGACATGTAGCTTCCTTACTAAGGTATGGGCTTTTGCTGTGGGGAAATTCCGTTGAAATCAACCGTGTTTTTATTATTCAAAAAAAATGCATAGGGGAAATGTGTGATGGACCTTGGGATTCATGTAAACCATTATTTGCCAAATTGGGAATTCTCACACTCCCATGCATGTATATATATGAAGTGTCAATGTTTGTTAAAAAAAATATGCATTTGTTTAAAAAAAAGAAAGAAAACTGTAACTTTAACACAAGATATCATAATAAGATAGTGATGCCCACTACTAAGACCACTTCTTATGAAAAAAACTGTAATATTATGGCTGTTCTTATCTTTGAAAATACCCGTCAATGTAAAAGACATGCCACTAAAAATCTTTAAAAATCAGTTTCGTAAGTGGTTGATGAAAAAATGCTATTATTCAGTTAAAGAGTTCTTAAAAGATAAAATGAAAAATATTTAAAATATGATTAATTATTAATTATTATTATTATACAATATTAATACCAATTTTTTATCTGATTTAAATATAAAAATAATTTAATAATTCCCTTTTTGACATTTTTATATACTATTTGACATAAAATTACTATATTACTGACATTTATAAAAGAAACATACTTACTGACATTTAGAATAAGTGATTATATTATATTGCAAAATGTATTTTTAACGGTATTAAATAAGTTAATTGTGATTAGGTAAAGAGAAAGTGTAATAAATAATGCGATATTAAGTAAAAAAATGCAATAATTTTCAAGGACTGAAGCCTGTAAGTTCGGTCATGTTTGTAAAACTGTCAGTTTTAAGATTTATTATGTGTGTAAATTAATTTATTATGTAACGTAAAATTAGTAATAGCACACCTAATTAGGTTAAATGTGGGTAAAATAAGATTTGCATGCTGCTATTTAGCAAAATGGACGACCAGATTTTTTTAAAATGTAAACAGCTTATGTACTACATTCCATTTTATGCAAATAAGGATTCATTTATTCATTCATTCATTCGTTCGTTCTTTTTTTACACTGTTACAGTGCAACTGTCTTGCGTCGGATGGAAACAGCCGACAACGGTTGTTGAAAGTCAAACCGAACAACAGATTGGATATCTGTCACGATGGTCAGACGGTCAGACGATGATCTCGCTATCCGGTTACTAGTTCTCCCCTAGTACCCCCACCCCCACCTAACACGACGCCAACGTCCCCAGGTTCATCGGCGAACGCACGGTCGTTCAGCGCGCACGCCCACCTTATATACGATGAATCAAAGAGTGCCGGGGCACTTCTCGCCCCCAGCCACTCGCAATCGCATCCGCGTAACGGAAAACTCCCCTCCTGGTGCTGACTCACCTTTGGGTTCAAGGCTCACCCCCTTCAGAGTCTCGCCCCAAAAGCGCGGTGGAGCAGCAGCTAAATGCAGTAGTCAGTCTGAAGAAAGAAAGATGTCCACACGGCAGAAATGGACAAGGTGACCGTCAGGTCCTTGCATAAGTAGCCTTGCATTGCTATGCAGATGACAGTACTGGAGACGCTTTTTACACGGGTCGTGCGAACATCCCTTGTTCCGTTGTGGAGAAAAACCGCGGAGAACTTGTGTCTCAAATCGAGACCACACTGTCCAAGGTCTCTGACTGGGGACGGATAAACATGGTCCGATTCAACCCTACAAAGACACAAGTCTGCGCGTTCACCGCCAAGAAAATCCCATTCACTGTAGTCCCACAATTGCCGAACACTCCCCTTTCCATCGTCAGGAGCATAAGGATCCTTGCTGTTGATGTCAACTCCCAATGGAGCACAACAAGGTGAAGCTGGCGTCCAAAAAACTAGGTGTACTCAACAGAGCAAGGCAGTGCTTCACGTCAGGACAGAGGTTGCTGCTTTACAAGTCTCAAGTTTGGCCCCATATGAAGTACTGCTGCCATCTCTGTGCGGGTGCACCCGGAAACCAGCTTGGTCCTTTTGACTCGGTTCAACGACGGGCTGTGAGAATTGTCGACGATCCCAAACTTACCTGCGGTATCGAACTCTTAAGTCTGAGAAGAGACTTCGCATCCCTGTTTGTGTTCTACCGCTTGTACAATAGGATGTCTTCTGAGGAATTGTTCGAAATGTTTCCCATCGGCTACTTTCTACCATCGCACCGTTCGCCATCGGCAGGGAATTCATAGTCACACTTTAGAACCGAAATGGTCGCGTACAGTGCTGTTTCAAAGAAACTTCCTCCCGCGAACGCTTGGGTTGTGGAATGAGCTCCCTGCCAAAGTTTTCTCTAAGGACTACAGTACGGGGTTCTTCAAGAAAGAAGTTATTGGATTTTTGAAGGCTCGGCAACGTGCGAGTGATACCCCTGGCGTTACAAGCGTCCATAGGCCACGGTGACCGCTTACCATTAGACGGACCGTGTGCTTGTTTGCCACCTTAGTGACATATTAAAAAAAAAATCTTTCCCATCAGTTGCTCTAGCCTGGGAGGGTCATTTTTTATTTTAGATTAAATATTTATGGGACAGAAGAACAATTCTGTGGTAACATTCAGCTATCAGCGTAGGATTCCTGCGGCATCTCCTTTGCGTTGGAAGTTTGCTACAGCAAGTAGCTGTAGCTGTAGCTGGAGCTAATTTGGTAATATCTTACGAGCTTTTAAATTTGTCTAGACAGTATGTATTTTTGTAGCGTAGACGGGTAACAAACACAAAAAAATATTTAAGAACTCCAGTATCTATGTACATAAAAGGCAATGTTCTAACTGACTCATCACCGTCCAGCCCAAACCGCTACGGATTAGATATTTGAAATTTTTTTAGTGTACAATTATTTTGATGAAAAGTTGAGTTGAACTAAAAGAAAATATCTAACCGATAACTATTTATACTTAATATTTTGTGTTTCTCTGTTTCAGGTATCGTGCATGGGATAATTTTTTTCGCAATGAAGAGTTGGTGTACTACTAAGAATAAAATATGAATTTTACAATTATTTACACGGATATTTTACTCCCAATTAAAATCTATCGATATGTGCATACTTAATATTTTTGAGTGTCTAATTATTTTGTCAAAATTGTTTTGTTATAGTTCTTTTCAAAGATAATATTGCACCGGTAACTGTTTAAACTTAATATTATGTGTTTTTCTGTTTCATGCCCGAAACGCATGGGTTAAATTTGTTCGCAATTAAGATTTGGTTTAAAAATTTATAATTTAAACTGGAAGTTATGTAAAGAATTATAGGTTTGTACATTTATTAATCTTAATAAATAATAAATAATTTGGATATAATTTAGAGATGGATGATTTTTATTTCCTACTACGTTTTTAAGAATTCATGAATATACAAAAAACATACTACATTTATCGACATCAATATACAACATAATGCCATCACTACTGTTGACAGGTGGTTGGCAAT
The DNA here is from genome assembly GCA_946406115.1 of Apoda limacodes. Classification (NCBI taxonomy): domain Eukaryota; kingdom Metazoa; phylum Arthropoda; class Insecta; order Lepidoptera; family Limacodidae; genus Apoda; species Apoda limacodes. The sequence goes on from OX291544.1 coordinate 18,295,628, forward strand.
AGTATTTTGACATTGATGGTTATCTAATGTTAGAAATTTAGAGGTTCAAACCCTGAAAAAGCTCTAGTATGGGAGTCACGTCACTTCGAACGCAGTATTTGTTTCCTCTATGGCTCAACATATTTTAAAACACCAAACCGTTTACACTAGACCGATGATCCGTCCGTACATCGAGTGACGTGACTAACAAGACGCCGCCGAATGTCGGTTAAGAATGGCCAAATAGTTCATTGGCATATAAATTAAAACAAAGAGATTTTGTTTCCTAGTTAAATGATTTCAGTAAAGGTTTAACTCTTTTATCTAAACTAGTAGGCTGAGCCCTACCCTAATGTGCACTTTTCGGCTCGTTTTTAAAATCGATTCCACTGCCCTATTGAAAGTACGAACCTGGAACCTGGAAAATATATTAACACGTCCTTTAACTAGAAACTTACTGTGTTTGTTTTAAGATATATGTTCAAACATAACTTTAAAAAAATAACTGACGACTCTCTTGTTTTTCTATTTTAAATCCAGCATTCCTTATCAACAAGTAGCAAACCGTATTTTATTACAAAGAACGTCAGTTAACATTTTACTTGACTGTAATAGATTTTCTATTACTTGTGTGACATAATTGTAATAAATTAATTTCCACTTTTTACGCTCCACCAACACTGACGAAAAATACAAACGAGGACAATTGCAAAGTGCCGTAAAAATGTTGAATATCTTCAAACCACACATGTTAGCTTTATTACGTAAAAAGGTTTATGAAATCTTTTCTTAAATGTTGGCCTTTTTGCAATCATAAACAAAATAGATAAAAAAAAATGCGACGTTTTAGGTTGGTTAATTTTGACATCCGATCTTATTTGTTTTAGAAATGTTTTAACATCTTTTTATATATTTTTATTGTTTAAGTGATTCCATAAGTTTTGACATTAATTTAAAGTTCCATCTAATACCTTTAAACGAGCTTATGTATATATTTATGATCTAAATCTCGGCTCCAACGATTTTCATGACATTTAGTGTGCCGTGGGTTTCTGGGGCAATAAATCGATCTAGCTAGATTTCATTTTTAGAAAACGTCGTTTTTTCCGTGTTTTCAGCCAATGAAAAACTGAAAAATATGACTCTTCCTGACTAATACTATACTATTATTTTTACCGACACGGCAACATTAAGCTACTTGACAATAGATGGCGTTGTTAAATAAACGATCAAAGCTCGGTTTTCCAGGTACTATTTATTCAACAGAATATCGATGTGTAAAGGAACTAATAAAGATATCTACAAAAATAATATTTACGGCAAGAATTGTGAAGACTCTTAGAAGACTTGACTCTATATCATTGGCCTGAATTATAACGTCCAGCTGCTAACTGCTAGCTGCTGGATCTAATATTATATTATGTAATATTATTATAGACAGTAAATATTCCTGAATATTGAACACATTATTACTTTTATCTTGAAGAAATTAAGAAAAGAAGAAAATGTATATACAACGTCATGGTTTTTATCCCCTAAACTGACGAGTCCTTTGGTTAAAACCAAATACCTCTGAAATATATTGGAAGACCTAAGGAATCAAGGTTCTTGTAACGACTACATGGTAGGAAAGCCCAGAGAGTTTGAAATACGGGATAATCAGGGCGAAAAAGTAGTCGTTGTGCAGATGGAGGACAGTGAGATGTAACTACGAAAACTATCTGAGAAGTTTTAAATAGGTGCCCCGTATTCAGGGTGGTGGTTTCCAAAAAAAGACAAAAGTGCCGATTAGCTATAAATGATAGACGCCATCATAAAAATGGCACTTCAAAGGCAAATAAATCGGAACTTGATTAGGTAATTCGTAAACCTACGTGTAGATAACTCATACGACTGTTTACTCAACTTCCGTTTGTCAGGCACTTCCGGTTATGGTCGGAATAATTATTAATATCTCTCTAAATAATTAATATCTCAATCCAAAAATTTAGGCAATGGGGTAACTTAAGTCCGCTATTTTAACGATATCTTTGATTCTGGGTAAACTAGTAGCATTTCGACGTCTCAAGTACCAACTCCGTATACTTATATGTGTTTTGCAGGACCAAATTAGTCTGAAATCACACTGGTAACTGTACCATAAAGTTTTAATAAATGCGCTTAAACATTATATCCGAGACTTCTTGCCTAAACTAAAAGCTATAGATGCGTCCTACGCGAAAACAAACTGAAACGGATTTTATATTCAAATTTATTACATAAGATATACATATTATTATGTTGCGGCTGCATAGATACATTGCTCAAGTAAATTTAATGATTATGAGTTAGGTGGTCACTAATGTGATACGTTGTGAAAGTGTGAGGTGAATATACAAGATGTTAGGTAAATGGTATAACTCCCGTTACGTACGTGTGCACCATGTATCATATGAATACGAATAGTATGCCGATTTCAGAAGATAGAAATTGTAAACTGTGTAAATTGACTAATTTCCATAAAAACTAAATCAAAATTTTCCTCGCATTCTTTTTTACACAATCCTAACTTTAATCACATACGTCTTAACGAGGAACTCCCCTCCTGGCGCTGAATCACCTACTTATTCGCAAAAGCTTTTTTAAACCACCATACTGACTACTCAGGTAAAGAATTCCCCTGTTTGTTATTATGTTTAAATTTCGTTATTAAATAAAATAACAATAATCTACTAGTAGGTATTTCGTTTATTTCGCTCGCTTCTTACGGAGCACTAATTAACACATGCAATTAACTGTTAAGTTTCATGAACGACGTTTTTGTTCAGCGCTGCAAATCGATCGTATGCCGATAAAGACAGGCTACAAAACAAATAATTATGTCAAACACAGAACAAGACAAGGAAATAAGCACTTATATATTGTGTCAAACGTGATATGACGACGTCAAATTTTGGAAAACCGTAAACCCTCTAGCGCTGGATCAAGTCGATTAAGCGCTAGATTTGCAGCGCAGGTGCGTTGAATGCAAGCATTTCCTGTGATGGACACAAAAAAACTAAAAATCTACTTACTTACTTATCAATTTAGGTACTTTAAAAAATTAACTATTAACACCTAAAAATGTACCGTAACCTGACACATAATACAATGACCTATCTATACCTACTTGTATTTTTCCACATATGTTTTTGGGCTGTTAGCATTTGCATAGAAAGGTGATTCTCTGAAAATGAGAGTAGGTACCGTTTTTACTTTATTTGACCTTATTTGAAAATACTAGCTCATGTTTATGCAGTCCTACCTAGTACGTAAAGTTTAGATTTTGATTATTTTGGTGATATTTTTCGTATTGAGATGTGAGTATGTTCTTTCTTTTACGTCCGCCGTTACTAAGTTAGCATGGTAAACTAAGTATAGCCTAAGATTCCGTGAAAAAAGAAAGTGCTGTGCCCTGCAGTGAAGACAAATAAAAACCGAGGCGAAATCACATACATTATATGAGTACTACCAGATAGACTCTGGTAGTACACGATAGTACGAAAATTAATTTTCGAGAACCCTTCATAATTATGAAAGAGAGAAAATCTTGCACTCTCAGGTGTTCAGAATAATTTCCCCGAAAATAAGGGTACCGTTGTCAGTTTTATTTGACCTTATACAAAAATACTAGTTCTGATTTATGCAGTCTAACGTTAATACTCCTAAGTTTAACTTTTACTGATTTTGATGATATTTCGCAAAAAGATAAGTAAACGTAGAATTGTATTGTTTTTCTGTTGTAATTAGTACTTAAATTACTTGTAAATAAATGCACGATTTCATAGTAATTATGAATAGGTATTTATAATAATTAAATTAGTTTGATTTCGACTTAGGTATCAAGTAGGCACCAAAATAGTATTTTTTTAAAGTTTGATTGAAGTATTAGATAGTATCGCTTAATCACATAGATTAATTACTTGAGTACACAAAAATACAGAGAAAATGGTTTTGGACATCTAATTCGGAATCTCCTGTTACGTGTGTCAAAGACTAAAGTTCGCCAATGATCCAATCTGTAAATCATCTAATTCACAAAAACCTAACTTACAGTAGCCCGACCTTTACCTGCCCCCCTTTCTTTTATAAAAAGTTATCCTATCAGAACTTCTAGACTGATTATTTAGATAAATTGTGGTTTTGACAGATTAGGTATACGGCTGTAGACTTTGTTTGCTAAGTAGTTGGTAGACAAGCAGACATACAACCAGTGTAATTCTATAAGGTCTCATCGATTGTGCACCAAATGTCTGGATCTCTACAATAATATAAAACAAATAAAATAAAAATAAAAAAATGTTTCTTTGCGTAAAATTATATAACAAAAACCGATTCTATCTCTTTAAATTGAAAAAAATAATTGAATATATTTTAGAAACACACCCTTTTGATGCATGATTCTATTGAAATATTTGCTGTCCAGTAGTGGTCAACTATTTTCGTTATTTGTTTATCCATTAAAATATATTTTTTCGAACGCTTAAGTTCTACTACCATGTTTACTTCTCCTTGTAAAATATTAAAATCGGTTGTCTTCGACTCTTCTTTTAATATGATATTTAAATGATATTAATTTTGTTTTTGCCGAAATAGTTTGTTAATTTTAGTACAAATCCAATCTAATTTAACATAATATACTAATTATGTCAAAACTTTCATCACCTATCTCTTTAGGGACTGAATTTGAAAAATCGTTTCTTATCCACCAACTACCTGTCCATTCACCGTTTGTTACTTTGGTAGTTTCGGCACCGAAATCATGAATCATTTGATTACTTTACTTTGCATAGGACTAGCTGGTCCGGTAGAAGTTATTCTGCGCTTAAAGTTGAAGTACTGCAGCGTCCTCTAGTAGCAAGTTATAGCAAAAATGACAACTAAAAAACCTTCCCCAAGAAAAATACTATGATGTGCCTACTTTCATAATAATGGGTCAAGGGGTAATGTGGTTCATCGATCATCCATTATTGATTACCCGATCATCTGATACAAACTTTGAAACACCCATAAAGGTTCTGCCCTTATTTAACCCCCTAAGCGTAAGTATCTCGAAAAATCCTTACACCAAAAAGAAAGCTACTTAAAATATTTCAAGTTTCTTATACCAGCAGCAGTGTAGTCTGGGTGTTAATAAATTTGATTTATTCAGGATATACTCGTATTATAAAGATAAAGTTTCGAAATAAATTAATACTAAATTTATCCATTAATTAACTAATTGAATCGAAAAAATTAACGATTGATAAATAAAACTGAAAAAAAACCGAGTCTATTTAATACGCGAGCATTAAGATAAGCGATGAATAAATAACACAAATCTTAAAATTATAAACGCTAAAAAAGGTGACTAGGAATTTTGCTTCAAGTGAAAAACACGTTCATGAGATTTCACACAGCATGGTGCGGGAGATCCAAGATTTTTAGAGTTCCGTAGTCAACAAGGAACCCTTATAGTTTCGCTATATCTGTCCGTCCGTCTGTCTGTCCGTGGCTAAGTTCAAAATCTACTAATAAGAGAAAGCTGCAATTTGGCAGGGATATACATATTGATCAAACCGACATAGTGGTAGAATAAAATCTTTGAAAAACAATTTTTTTTAGGGTACCTCCCCTACACGTGAAGTGGGGACGTAAATTTTTTTCTCGTCTATCGTCCATCGTGTGGGGTATCGTTGGATAGGAATTCCAAAAACATTGACAGTATGCTTAGATCATTTTTTTGATTTAGGGCTCTGTTTGCGAAATATTTAGATTTAGATATAAAATATAAGTAAATTAATGATGTATAATTATAAAAATAGAAAAAGACTATTCATCTTAAATTGATAACAATAGTTACGTTCAAATGACGCATTGGACTAGCCGGCGCGCTTGGCGCAACATCGAATCGAGCGGTTGATAGGCAGCTGCGCTCATAAGTGCGCATGTTGTTTGGACGTATCGAAGATGAAGAACGCTTGGATAAGTTTGTAATTTTCGCTTTGAAAGTTTATTAATGATTTGATTTAATTACTATTTAAAAAAAAATGATTTCAGTACTACTACAGCTTGGCCCTTAGTATTTAATTTCAGTTAATTATTCTTTAAAACGTTGAACTTTTATTTTGCAATTTTAAAGTCGAATTTGTTTAATTAAACACTTAAAACGTACGTTAATGAGAATATAGTTTTGAAGACACAAATTATATCTTAACTAAATGAGATTTATAGACTATTATACAAATATATTCTATTTGAAAAAACAAAATAAAATGCTTCTAGCTACTAAGGTAAATAAGATGAATTGAAGGTGATGGTGGAAAAAGACTTAGCGGCATGGTTTGACGTTAGCATACCCATAATTTATACCAATTGATTTGCAGCAAATGGATAAAATTTTAAAAAAAGTTAAATAATGGTTGCCTTATAATTTGACTTATATTTTTAGATTAAATTAGATGGCAGAAATGTATAGAAAACGAGTGTTTTGATATAATTCATATATTTCATCTTCCAAAAAAAGTTTTACTACGAAACGGCAATTTCATAGTCTTTAACGCCTAAAATATGCACAGAAAGAACTACTTATATTTGCTTTATTTACATAAGCATTTTTTATAGCCTTGTTGTGCCATGGCAATATAATTATGATTTTACTAAAGTTGTCAATTGATGCGTTTCATGAAGTTGCTAAACGCGATAATCAATCGACGTTTTACTGTATTTCCTAAGAATATAGTCCAAAAGTAGATATTAAAAAACAATAAAAACTTTGATGAAATCTGTCTAAATTGATATACATCTGTCCAAAACTGCTGGTGCAATCAATTTTGACTACATCTGTATAGACTTTATCGATTTCAACTTACGCTGTGTCATCTTTGTCAAAGAATATATTGTCTGTTTTTTTGTTT